>CM060427.1:84654348-85222553 GCA_030545235.1 Helianthus tuberosus | reverse complement strand
CATTTGGACATTATTAGAAGCTCGTGGGTCATTGTCCTTTTTGAAAGAATGATAATCGTTGTCCTCTTTTCATTAGCATCATTCAATATATATAATTACAATTGAGATCTATTTTAGGGGAGAGATATACATTCCATATTACATATATCCTATTATCCATTACTATTATCTATTATACCCCCGCAGTCGAAGCGAGAGGAGGCCGAATGCTTAGACTGGATCTGAAGTCGTCCAACAGAACCTAGGGTAAACCTTTAGTGAATATGTTGGCCACTTGAAAAAGAGCTGGAATATGGAGAAATCGTATCGCCCCTCGTTGCACAAGATCACGAACAAAGTGAATGTTCAACTCAATATGCTTCGTGCGCTGATGCTTGAACTGGATTTCCTGACAAGTAGACGACACTGATGTTGTCACAGTAGACTAGACTAGCAGTGGTTAAGGGTTTATGAAGTTCCAGTAGCAGATTGCGAATCCAACAAATCTCGACTACCACATTAGCCACCCCGTGATATTCGGCTTCGGCACTAGAGCGGGAAATAACAGCTTGGCATTTAGAGGACTGTAACACCACGTAAAAACGTGTCCAATAATGTAAAGACACGTGTCCTAAACTCTAGATATGTGAAAGATTGAGTTTGAAGGACTAAAGTTGTCAAGCGATGATAAATATGAAACCACAGGGACTAAAAGTTTCAACATGCCAAACTTGTGCCTCTGAATGACCATGCATGAAGAATATATTCTTAAACGGGTGATTAATTGAATATAAGAAGCCGTTCATGAAAATAATCGGAAGATTATAAATTACAAGGGTTAAACGTGTCAACATGTTAATTTTTACCTCTGAGTGACCTTTTAACGAACCCGAGGCTTCGAAATATTCAAATATACTCTCAAGAATAAGTGGTATAAATTTCAAGTGGTTTCGAGATCGTTAAGCAAGTTTTCAAGACTTTGGGTGAAAAGTGTCAACATGATGAAACTTGTATTTAAGGTGATATGTAACGAAACCGGGCCTAACGGAGTTTGGATATACTCCCTTGAACCTCTACAAATTAACTACAAGGGCCTTATATGTCAAAAATGAGGTTAAATAAGGTTTATAATGACCAGGGACTGAAACTGCCATGTTTGAAACATTTTTAACCTGAACAGCCGGTTTACGCGGGGAGCGTAAGCCCCCTTCTGATCTTACGCGGGCCGCGGAAAAGTGCCCAGCTCAGAAAAATGTTGCCAGCTGCAGGTTTATGTTCAGAACCGACTTTAACTCATTAGAAGTGATACCAGGGGCTGTATGTCGGTCTTATTAAACCACTAGAACACCTGGAGTGATCCTAGATGCATCCAAAACAGCTGCAAACATCTGAATGCATGGCAAATTGCTATATAAGACACTCTAGTTCTTTGTTCAATTGCACTTTCATTTGCAACAACATTCAAAACTCATCTCTGGAGCTAGCAAGCATTAGGAGAAGACTTAGAAGTGTAGAAAAGATAGCAAGGACCTTGTGTAAGAGTTTTAATCCCTGGTTAGTCCTTTTAATTGTATGACAAACATATAAATCTGTATACAAGATTATCTTTAAATAATTGTCTGAAGTTATAAATGATTTGCGCCTTGTGCACCTAAATCAATTTTCATAAATACTTTTCAAATGAGTCAGTTAATTGTATTTACCAGTGTAAACTGACGTATTTTCTAAAGATTGATTGACAGGTACTTCTCGTAACTAGGCTGGAGCTACTAGGTGTCATATAAGAGGATCTTGCAAGTCCCTAGATACCTGAAGTCTGTTATTTTCCGTTTCCCTGTATTTTATATATGATCCGCCTGTGGATCTTATTACAATCCAGTCTGTATATTCTTTCATTCGGACACTTAGACATTATGGTTTGTAATAGTTATTTCACTAAGCCTTCCGCTGTGCTATTATATTGTGTATATTGACAATGATGATATCAACTACGTCACGATACTCCCCGTCGGGCCCACCGGTAATATGTGGAAATATCGGGGTGTGACAGGTTGGTATCAGAGCCAACATTGAGTGAATTAAACACTAACCTTTTGTGTTTAATCTTAATGACACAATAAGCACATTCCTTAGACTTCCGAGTCTAGGCTAATGACCAAGGATTTATTCTTAACTTTCCTTTTATTGTTTATGTTATATTTACTTGTTTTGACAGGTTTTATCAATAATGCCGCCACGTGTACGAGGCAAAGGAAAGGGACCAATGAGAGGAGTGCCATCAGGCCACGCGGGACCCTCCCATAGGCGTACTCCGTCAGCGACTTTCTCTAGTTCCGACTCTCGGGATCATTGGAGTCATAACTTCGAGCCGGCGAGGCATTCTGTTTCGCTAGGATCCTCACCTTCGGATCCTCCATACTTTGGGCTACCCATTCCTGACGAGCCCCAGCATTCCCATCACTCTCAAGAATCACACCATTCGAACCAATCTCACCACTCTTTACACTCCCATTCTTTCCATCACTCCGATTCCATTTATTCCCCAGCCCTGTTCAACCCCAACGACTATGTCAACAATCTTCTGGGTTTCAATCCCTTAGAACCCAAAGATCACTTCTCCCAGGAGATGGAAATGGATGACGACCCCGATCCAGAGCTGCAAACCGGAACACCGGGTCACCCTATCAGCATCTCTAGCGGTTCTCCATATCAAGGATCGCTGTACTGTTATGGGTCATTTTCTGAGTATACATATCCTGACTAATATCCCGCTTCTAATTGTTTATTTGTGACCAGGATACTGGACGGGGATATTGCTAACATCCTGGGCGATATCCTAAGCTTGAGTGAATTAAACACGTGCAGGTTAATGGCTGTAAGCTACTAACGGTCATGAGGACTTCTTCTCCTCAAGACTCAGGCGTATTTGTTATGAGGAAGCCGTTGAACCCGAAAGACTTGGTCCTCAACGTTCGAGTGGGAATATTCGCTGGATCCCGGAAGTTTAGGATAGTTTATTACATTATCTTTACTATAAATAGATGGGGGCGGATCAGTTTAAGGCACACAATTTTACACTTACACTCTCGAACACTTTTACTCTCTAGCTCACCGCAAACACCACACTCAAACACTTGTATTCGAATTACATTGTAACACATAGTTGATCCGCACCACATCCTGCACTGTATCCTGATATTTGAAGCAATAAGAAGAACAAGGCAGCTGCGATTGTCAGCTCCCGAGGTTTTATGCCGGCGATCTAGATTGATCAAGGGCTTTCCTCGTACATCACGTGTCCACCTTTACATTTTCGCTCATTGTTTGATCATAGATACAGCTCTATATCCTGAGCTGTATCCCGAAACTGTTTTCATATCTAACTTGTTTAACATATTTTTTTACACATAACTCTAGCACACTACCTCACTTCACTAATTTGATCACTTAATTGCTTAGGTAATTTTTGACCAAAACAATTTGGCGCCCACCGTGGGGCAAGTGGTGCTACTTTTACTAAAAATCTTTGTAAAATCATTAATCGGTTTTCTATTTTCAAAACTTTTTGCCACATTGTTTACAATGGCCTCAAGATCAAACATGAGCTCTTCCACTATGTCTGCTACAACCTCTACTACCACTGGTTCGGTGCTTCCACCACCTCCTCCAAGGATGCCGTTTTCTTCACAATCTCAAGATGTTATCCCTACTCGGAGTGTCCATGGATCTGCTCCCGTTTTAGCCTCTAACGATGAAATTTTGACTTTATTTGGAAGTGTGCAGGAACAAATGAGGCAGCAACAGGAGACTAACCAAATGCTGTTAAGAGAAATACAACTCTTAAAAGCTAGCTCGAGTAGACCCGCTGAAGAAACTGTCACTCCTATACAGCCCAGGGCTTTGAACTTCAGTTCCGCAGTTTATACTGAGGATAATAGGGGGAATATCGTCCCAAGCCATTCTCAGAATCATACCCCTGAGATACCCTCTTCGGTCAGGATGTCGACTGTGAGGAGTTCAGGATATGCTTCAGGATATGGCCAAAATCCTCAGAACGGTAATGTGTCAAATAATAATATTCTTGCTACTAACAACAATGGCTCTTTGCAGGATGCAGGTATGACGTCAACATTTACCAGGGAGCTCCAGAAATTGAAGGACATGATATCCAGTGTACCTGGAGTGGTCCAGCCAATTCCGGAAGTATCCCAGGACAGCCACAGGATATCCCGCTTTGCATATCCCATCTGTGATGCTGAAATCCCAAAAAGATTTCAGACTCCCAACATAAAGCTGTATGATGGGACCACGGATCCTGAAGAGCATATTTCCCAGTATAGGGAAAGAATGGAGATTAACCCTATCCCTCCGGAGCTTAAGGAAGCATGCTTATGCAAGGGATTTGGTTCTACCCTGACAGGATCAGCCTTAAAATGGCTGATAACTCAAGGGCCTCAGGAATCCTTGAGGGATTATGTGAACAAATTCAGCCGAGAATCCTTGGATATCCCACATCTTGATGTTGCAACAGCTGTGCAAGCTTTTAAGATGGGGTTGCAAAAGGATTCTCAGTTTTATCAGGATCTTGTAATGAATCCCTGCAGGAATCTCGACGAAGCTCGTAATAGGGCTTTGAGATATATCCGTCTGGAAGATGACAAGAAGATGCAGGAGAGGATGAATTCTACCTCAACCTATGAATCAACTAATAGGAAATCGGAGACCTCATATAAGCCATATCGCTCCAGGCCATATGGCAGAAATGATAACAAGAAAGTGAATGCTGTTGAAGACGAGGATCCTGAAGAATATCCTGACTTATCTGAATACTGCTTTTCTGTTAATATACCTGAATTAATGTATGCTATGCAGGGCTTAGGGGACAAAGCTAGGTGGCCTCGAAAGAACCAGCAGAAAGCTGATTGGAAGGATAAATCCAAATGGTGTGCCTTCCACGAAGACTTCGGACATATGACCGAGGATTGCATTGCTTTAAGGAAAGAAATAAGTTACCTGTTAAGCAAGGGGTATCTGAAGGACTTGCTGGGAAAAAAGAAGAATAAAGGGCAGGATCCCGAGAAGGATCCTGAACGAGCAGCATCACCCCCAGCAGATGCCAAGATAATTAACTTTATTTCAGGAGGATCCGACATTTGTGGGACTTCGTATTCGGCGGCCAAGAGACATGCAAAGGAAGCTAAGAGCGAGAGGGGAGACAGACCAGTCAGGATGACTACCCTCACAACTGATAAAGTGATCACTTTCGATAGTGATGACATGGATACTGTTCAGGATCCTCACCATGATGCTTTAGTAATAACATTATATGTGGCTAACTATTTTGTACGCAGGATACTGGTAGACAACGGTAGTTCTGTCAATATAATTCAGCTGGAAACGTTGAAGAGGATGAATGTATCTCCGATGGATATCACTTCGAAGTCCACTGTGCTCGTTGGTTTCAGTGGAGAAGCTAGGAATACCGTAGGGGAGATAAAGTTACCAGTATATGTTGAAAGGGTCAATTCAATACAACGTTTCTGTGTGATGGACTCTTTATCCTGCTATAACATCATACTGGGAAGACCATGGATCCACGACATGAAGGCTGTGCCATCGACATATCACCAATGCATCAAGATCCCTACCCCTTGGGGAGTTGTCAAGGTTGAAAGTGATCAGCAGGAAGCGAAGGAATGCTACTCATCCTCAATGAAATCCTCAACTAAGCCTAGTACAACATAGCAATTAAAGATGCAGGCCCAGGATATCGTGGAGGATTCGGAGCAAGATGTGAAGAAAATCGTCCTGGATCAGGATAATCCTGATATCTCGGTGCTCATAGGAACCAATATCCCACAGGATATTGAAGAGCAGTTAACTAACTTTTTGAAATGCAGGATGTCAACGTTTGCATGGAAGCATGAGGATATGACAGGCATATCCAAAGACATTATCACTCACAAGCTTGGAATTGACAAATCATTCAAGCCTGTTCAGCAAAAAAGAAGAAAATTTGCTCCTGAGCGGAATAAGATTATCCAAGAGGAAGTTGAAAGATTGTTGAAGTCCAGGATGATCAGAGAAGTCAAGTTTCCAAGATGGCTAGCAAACGTAGTTGTGGTACAGAAGAAAAACGGGAAATGGAGAGTCTGTGTAGACTACACGGACTTGAACAAGGCTTGTCCTAAAGACCCATTTCCTCTCCCTCATATCGATGCAATGGTGGATGCTACTGCTGGACATGAAATGTTAACGTTCATGGACGCATCCTCAGGATTTCAGCAGATTCAAATGGAGCCTTCGGATCAGGAGGATACTGCTTTCATGACACCAACATGTATATATTGCTATATTGCTATGCCTTTCGGTTTGAAAAATACAGGTGCAACATACCAGAGATTGGTAAACATGATGTTCAAAGATAAGCTGGGGGACACCATGGAGGTATATATTGACGATATGGTGGTAAAATCTAAAAGAGCTGAGGATCACCTCCAGGATATCAAGGGAGCATTTGATATCCTGGATCAATACAACATGAAGCTGAATCCTGCTAAGTGCCATTTTGGAGTGGGGGCAGGAAAGTTTCTTGGATATATGGTGACAAAAAGGGGAATAGAGGCAAGCCCGGAGCAGATTAAAGCTATCCTGGATATAAAATCACCCTCGAATATGAAGGACGTACAACGGTTGACAGGCCGAGTAGCAGCTTTGAATAGATTTATTTCAAGATCCTCGGAAAAATGCAAGGAATTCTATGATATCCTCAAGAAGAATAAGAAATTTGAATGGGGAGCAAATCATGAAGCAGCCTTGCAGGATTTGAAGCGGTATCTCTCAACTGCACCTCTATTGATGAAGCCTGAAAATGGTGAACCACTATCCCTATACCTCGTTGTATCAGGGAATGCTGTAAGTGCTGTTCTTATAAAAGACCATGAAGGTCAGCAATATCCTGTTTATTATGTTAGTAAAAGTTTGTTAGATGCTGAAACTAGGTATTCTCATTTAGAAAAATTGATATTAGCTCTAGTCATGGCATCGACAAAGCTTAGACATTATTTTGAGACACGTAGGATCCATGTTAAAACGAATTATCCTGTCAAAAATGTGCTTAGGAAACCAGAGATGTCAGGCAGGATGGCCAAATGGTCAGTAAAGTTGAGTGCTTATGATTTAGTATATGAACCTAGAAATGCCATAAAGTCTCAGGCTTTAGCTGACTTTGTGGCTGATTTCAGTAGTGATATTCAGGATGAGGTAGACCTAGAAGTTCAACAGTTAGGAGAATCTTCAGGATCCTGGACATTATATACTGATGGTGCATCCAATATAAGAGGCGTAGGTTTAGGTATACTACTAAAATCGCCACAGGGGGACATATTACCCCAGGCCATTAGGTGTGAATTTCCTGCTACTAATAATGAGGCAGAATATGAAGCTTTAATTGCAGGATTAGAATTGGCTAAGAGTATGAGTATCAAGAATTTGCGAGTGTATGTTGACTCCTTGTTAATTACTAACCATTTTAATGGATCCTATGCAGTTAAGGGTGAGAGATTAATCGAATACCTCGATATTCTCAAAAAATTAGCAGGATATTTCGATATTTTTACACTTGAACAGGTACCAAGGGAGGATAATGCTGAAGCGGATGCCTTAGCAAATTTGGGATCATCGGTCAGGATACCTGAAGGGACCCAAATACCAATATTACATGTCTTATATCCTGCAACGAATCCTCAGGATAAAGAAGTAGCGGGTATTCAGGATCCTGGAGCGGAATATCCCGAACAGGATCCTAAATCCTGGACGGCTCCAATTGTGAGATATCTCAAAGAAGGACACATCCCCGGAAATGAAAATCCTAAGGCATTTAGGATGAAGGTATCACGATTTACTATTATAAACAATATTTTATACAAGAAATCTCTTGCAGAACCGTATTTGAGGTGCTTGGAGGATCCTGAAGCCAAAGAAGTACTTCAGGATATACATGAAGGGGATTGTGGTAACCATACTGGGGGAAGGTCGTTATTCTCAAAAGTGTTAAGGACAGGATATTATTGGCCAACAATGAGAAAAGATGCCGCAGAATATGCCCGAAGATGTGACGCGTGTCAAAGACATAGTAACATATTGCATTAGCCTGCTGAACCATTATATCCTATTGTTTCCCCTTGGCCATTTATGAAGTGGGGTATGGATATAGTGGGAAAGCTTCCAAAGGCTCCAGGAGGGAAGGTTTTTATGTTGGCAATGACAGATTATTTCTCCAAATGGGTTGAAGCCGAGGCATTTGTTCAAGTTAGAGATCAAGAAGTAGTATCCTTCATAAAGAGAAATATCCTGACCAGATTTGGAGTACCAGCCGAGATAATCTGTGACAATGGTTCTCAATTTATAAGCAAAAGGACTACTAACTTTTGCAAGAGTTGGGGAATCAAAATGATAACATCTACTCCAGTACATCCTCAAGCGAATGGACAAGCAGAATCCTCAAACAAGATAATTGTCAATAACTTAAAGAAAAGGCTTGGAGCCAAAAAAGGAAGATGGGCAGAAGAATTACCCTTTGTTTTGTGGGCTGATAGGACAACGATAAAGAATGCAACAGGCCAAACCCCATTTTCCTTGGTATTTGGAACAGAAGCAATGATTCCAACGGAAATGACAATACATACTGCAAGATCTACCCTAAGTGATCCTGAACAGAATCTTGAAGCCTTGAGTCAGGATTTGGATACTATAGATGAAAAGAGAGATACAGCAAGGCTAAGGATGGCAGCATATCAACAGAGAGTATCCAGAGCATATAACAAGAATATTAGGACCAGAAGATTTAAGGTTGGAGATTGGGTGTTAAGAAAGGCTTTTCAGAATACTACTAATCCTGCCGATGGCAAGTTAGCTCCAAAATGGGAAGGACCATATGAAGTTGAATCAGAAGCAGGGAAAGGAGCATATAGACTCAAGAATATGGAAGGGGATATGCTACTGAGATCTTGGAATGCTATACACCTTAAGCTCTATTTCAAGTGAGTTTAGAATTTAATTTCTAACTCAGGATGGTATGCATTCTATCTTTTTTAAATATGTTTGGTTTAATTTGTTCTTTGTAACCCAATACTAACTTAAGCATCGGAGGGGTGTTAGCCAAGCTAACACCCACCTTAGTGTAAGGATATTTTGCAGTATATGCTTCGGGATATAGCTCCGGGATGCTCACTCAGGATATTTCAGAAGATTAGAGGATTGGCCCCCTCTCTCACGTACAAGGGATCCTGATCCCTTCACAGGTTTAAAGGTATTCACCTTTCTTCCAAATTGGGTTTAAACACCCCGCCTGGAGCGCAAGTTATTCAGGGATAGTTCAAGGTGGCGGGACCAGTCCATGTAAAAGTGGCTGACAATTTCGTTACTGTTGGCTATATCCTGAATCCTAAAGGTATATGAGGATTGATTACCCTCTCTCACGAAAGGGTATTTTCATACTCTCTAAGGTTTAAAGATTTTCACCTTTCTAAGTCTTGGAGTTTATACACTCCCGCCTGTAGCGCATGAAAATTTGGGATTTTCCCCAGGATACAAGGGATTTATCTCCAGTACGTCCTTGGGTTTTACCCCTGTGACATGAAAAATTTCCTATACAATGGAAACTGACATTCAGAAGATTTCTAAGTATTTGAAGACATTGTACACAGGGGACATTCCTACCAAGGCGATGATGTAAAGCTCAAAGGATAAGGCTCGGAACTAATGCACTAAGTATCTCACACATGGGACATCTTTATTGGAAAAGTTGCAAAAGGATTGAGGTTTGATAATAGGGTTATATCCTATTCCTGGTATGATCTTTCCTTTGTAAACATCATTTAAGTTTTTAATAACACTATGTTTTATAAAAGGTTAAATATCCTGATATATTCTCGAAATCCTTTTCAGGATATTTGATTAAGATGTTTGAAACTAATACTAGTTTGGAACTTTGATCATTTAAGTATTATCAAAACAGGTTTTGGAAAAATGGATTGTTTTTCAAAAGCTTTCTACAAAATTGAACGAACATTTGGAAGTCCTATCTAATAAAAAGTTTTTATAATATATCGCTAAGCATATTGATCAGGATATAACAATATAAAATTTTTGCAAAGCTAAGATTTATACTAAGAAAGACGGAAGATGATAGCAAGAAAAATAAAAAGATGAAATTATTCTTGAAACAATCAATACTGGTTGATAACCGAAGGTTTCATCCTGAAACCCAGGACCCATCCACATTCGGCTATCAAATTGTTTCGATACAGAAATAAAAATTGTTCATAAAAACATAAAATTGTTCAAACGATTTAAAGGAAATAAGCTCTAGGGGGTAGTGCCTTCTTCGTCCATAGTGATTTCAGCAGCATCCGTCTTGGGATCCGCCTCAGCATCCTTCTCAGCATCGGTTGCTTTTTCAACTGCTTTGGAAGATTCTTCGACAGCTGATTTGGAAGAAATGCCGCCGAGGTTCCTTAGCTTGGTCTCCCAGGCACCAACATCCCAAGAAGGGCATTCGAAACCTAATGATTTGGCTTCATGGGCCATCTTCAACCTGGCTTGGAGGAGAGAAATGACGACGGAACTCTTGAGGCTTTCCCGGTAGCTGACCATATCCCGTTCATACTGCACGTGGGCAGCTTCAAGATCGGCTTGGGCTTGAAGAGTAGCTTTGTTGAGAGCAGTTTGGTGTTCTTGAATCATAGCTTTAAATTTCTGTTCGTAATGACGAGATTTGGCGGCTGCAATCATGCCTTGATCGGAGATTGTGATTTCAGCTTCCTTTAGCTTGGTTTCAAGCGTCTTGTTAAGCTTGCAGGATTCTTGATATAGGTGAACCAAACGCTCAAGACCCTACAAAGGTAAGAGGACAGGTATTAATATTGATAAATCTTTGAAAATAATGTAAGCCGCAGGATGAGATATGAGAATACTAACCTGGTTAAGAAAGGAAGTCATAAACCCGCTAGCTTCAATGAACCCATGCTTCTCATAAGGAAATGTGTCAGAAATGACAGGGGAATCAGGCTCTTTCCTTTTGCGGGAACTTGAACTCCGGGGCTTGGTAGCCGATGAAGGTTTGGGAATAATGATGGCTTTGGAACTGCTGGGTTTGGATGTGGCTGTGGTCTTGGGACTAGGTTCTTTCTTGACCTGGATCTGATCAGAATAACTATCCAATTCGTCGAGGTCAAAGACTTCAGGGATCTTGGCCGGTGCTACATAAAGGGAAAAGTTTTACATCATTATTACTCTTTATTTTATTATTATACTGTGTTAGCTAATTATTTTAAAAAGTAATTCTTACCAGACATTTCAGATGACGAGTATTGACTGGAACTCGGGACGTGTGTGGTGAAAGTCCTGTCTATTGCAGGTAACTGGTAAACAGTATTGATTCTTTCTCCTGACTCAGCGGTAGGGGGAGCGACTTCCTTGAAGTTCACTGCATAAGGATAAAAAAGAAGGATATTAATAGAAGATAAAAATCAAACGGTCCATGGGAATATTTATGACCCTACCGGTGGTTAACCACTCCACCGGAAGGTTAGCACCCTCAGCAATGGAGTCTCGTTTGACAAAGAAAAATTTGCATTGCCATCCGTCTTCGTTTTTGGTGGCTTTAAGAATCAGGGGTTTGCTGGAGGTCGAGAAAAGCAAGAACCGGCTAGAGCCATGGGATCGAAGGCGATAAGCAATAGGCAAATCCTCGATGCGGAGGTCGGAGCAATGGAGGTTTTTGATTTGGTTAAGTACAATTAATACTCTCCAAACCATGGGCATGGTTTGAGCAAAAGAGATGCCGGTGGTTCGGAAGAATTGCATCATGAATTCGGGAAAAGGGTATCGAAGACCTAGCGAAAAAGGATATGCTGGAAAGCAAACCCATTCAGTGGAAGAAACATCCGATCGAAGTGACCGATCGAACGGTCTAAAGACCGTGTTATCAGGGAAAGCGCCGGAGGCTCTCAAAGCTGCAATGTCTGCGTTGTCAAAAGCACAGATCTCCTTTTCGGGATTTTTGAGGAGATTCTGCTGGATGAAGGTCTCGGCATCCATTGCGAATAAGGCGATGAAAATTGATAGAAAGTAAATCAGAAATGGAGAATTACCTGAAGGCTCTGTTGAAGATATCTGCTTTTCAAACAAGAAAAGAGAAGATATAGGGGCATTATGGATCTCCATTGAGCAAAAAGCGTGTTGGGGGTTACGATGTGATCTCGACCGTCGCTTCGTTTTAAATGCCTTGAATAATGGGATAAGACTTTTAAAATATATCCGTTGGATTGGTATACCAACCGATATATTTGGGGACAATTGTTATGGGTCATTTTCTGAGTATACATATCCTGACTAATATCCCGCTTCTAATTGTTTATTTGTGACCAGGATACTGGACGGGGATATTGCTAACATCCTGGGCGATATCCTAAGCTTGAGTGAATTAAACACGTGCAGGTTAATGGCTGTAAGCTACTAACGGTCATGAGGACTTCTTCTCCTCAAGACTCGGACGTATTTGTTATGAGGAAGCCGTTGAACCCGAAAGACTTGGTCCTCAACGTTCGAGTGGGAATATTCGCTGGATCCCGGAAGTTTAGGATAGTTTGTTACATTATCTTTACTATAAATAGATGGGGGCGGATCAGTTTAAGGCACACAATTTTACACTTACACTCTCGAACACTTTTACTCTCTAGCTCACCGCAAACACCACACTCAAACACTTGTATTCGAATTACATTGTAACACATAGTTGATCCGCACCACATCCTGCACTGTATCCTGATATTTGAAGCAATAAGAAGAACAAGGCAGCTGCGATTGTCAGCTCCCGAGGTTTTATGCCGGCGATCTAGATTGATCAAGGGCTTTCCTCGTACATCACGTGTCCACCTTTACATTTTCGCTCATTGTTTGATCATAGATACAGCTCTATATCCTGAGCTGTATCCCGAAACTGTTTTCATATCTAACTTGTTTAACATATTTTTTTACACATAACTCTAGCACACTACCTCACTTCACTAATTTGATCACTTAATTGCTTAGGTAATTTTTGATCATAGAATCACACCATTCGAACCAATCTCACCACTCTTTACACTCCCATTCTTTCTATCACTCCGATTCCATTTATTCCCCAGCCCTGTTCAACCCCAACGACTATGTCAACAATCTTCTGGGTTTCAATCCCTTAGAACCCGAAGATCACTTCTCCCAGGAGATGGAAATGGATGACGACCCCGATCCAGAGCTGCAAACCGGAACACCGGGTCACCCTATCAGCATCTCTAGCGGTTCTCCATATCAAGGATCGCTGTACCAAGGGCCTGATTCTTTTTCCGAAAGGTGGGCCACGTATGAATGGGCATTCACCCCTTCATATCATAACTCTCCTGATCAACCTCCTTTGAATGAACCGTATCTTCAAGTGGTTACCCCACGACCTCTACCTGTTGAGGAACCACCCCAACCACCTCCCGAGCCGCCTAGGCGAAGGAGGAATGCACGAATATCTGTGCGTGGGGGACCACGGTTCAATTCCCCTCATGGTTCAAGCTCATACCCTCCTATTCCCGAGGACCCCCAAATGGGTGGACCCTCGCATGCGGTGCCGGAAGTCAATCCCCCGCCAGTTTCTTATGCACCACCGCCACCGCCAGTGGGTTTTTACAACCCAATACCAACATACCCAGGTTCATCTGGGTATAACCCATCTGGATATCCAACAGATTATGGAACCCATGACCCATATCTTACGGCTGCACAGTATAATGCATTTTATCCTTCTTCTTACCCACCAGTTTACCCAACTGGATATCCGATGCAAGGGTATCAATACCCACATTACCAATAACCTCCTCCTCAACAGGCTTAAACTGAAGAAATTATGCAGAGGTTGGATAGGGTTGAGCGTAAAGCGGATGAAACCAAAAAGCAGCACAGTAGCTTCCTCAAGGGCCTTGCGAGCCTTATTAAAGGCAAGAAGAAGTAGGAAGTTGTTTATTTTATCTTGTATTGCCTTTTAAATCAAGTCCCTGCGAGGACATTTTTATTTTCAGTACCGAGTCCCTGCGTGGACTAATTTTCTATTTTCTGTAGCCCCTGCGTGGGCAGTGTGTTATTTCAAGTCCCGTTTAGGGCATCTTTGTACTAGTTTTATGGTTTAATGAAGTTTCTTTTTAGATTTTTAAATATGTATTTTATTACATCTTCATGCTATATCATTTCAATTTTAAATTGACCTGCCAAAGAAATTCTTAAGGGTATAACCTAGCCAAAATATTAATGGCTATGATGGTACAACCTTTTTAAGAAAATAACTCCCTGTTAACATCTGAGAACATGTTAACATTCCTGGTTGTGCGGTACGAGAAACCACACAATTTTCCAAATGTACTTGGACTTTCCCAAGTCACTCCCATAGCCTATATGATCCATATGAATCATGGCTAATGAACATCAATATGATGTATACACCTAAAACATCCAATTGCGATGTATGCTTATAAGCAAAGGTATAATAATAATAATAATGACAATGACAATGATAGTTTTATTTTATAAACTTCTTGTCAAGAAGGTGATGAACCTTGTTCGACCTTAAAGGATCACTGATCCAAGAGATCATTAGTTATATTCTAATCGTCCTTGTGACATGGCCTTTTGGCTATCTAAATGTCCTTCGAGACGAGCCTTGTACTATATGAAAATGTCTTTTATGACATGGACAATTGTGATTTATATTCCCCTATCTAATAAATATAAAGAATTATATCCCATTGATTGTTATTTATTACATAAAATGGTCTATATGGTTTAATAATACCATGACCATCAAATCATCAATGTGATGATTTATTATATAATTTAAATAAATCATTATTGTTTGATATAGTACTCAAATCATGGCTGGCTCTGACGAAGCAAACAGTCATCCTCGAGAAGAAAACAATAATGAAGCAAGAATCAATCTTACAAATGCTGAACTGTAAGCAATGATTGAAACTGCGGTTGCTCAAGCGGTGGATAAAATATTCAAGGAACCGAGTAATGTTCGGTCCAAAACTCATACAAAACCCTTATCGCAGTCGCATGCATAAAAAAGGGATGAATCTCAGCATTCATCCAACCAGAGATCTTAATCTCAGAAAGTGGTGTTAAATCAGACTCCTAAGTACAAAAAGAGTTGTACCTATAAGTACTTCGTCTCCTGTAAACTGAGGGATTTTACAGGAGAAAAGGGAGCAATCGACTGCATGAAGTGGTTAGAGGAAATGGAGACTGTGATTGACATCAATGGATGTGCTAAGGAAGACATAGTTATGTTTGTGTCTCAATCCTTCAAGGGCGATGCCCTCACTTGGTGGAAAGCATTGGTACAGTCCACTGGAAAGGTTCATCTGTATAACCTTTCGTGGAGCAAGTTTGTTGATCTTGTGAAAGACACATATTGTCCTCAGCATGAAGTTGAGAGGATTGAAACTGACTTCCTCACTTTGGTGATGAAGGATTTGGATTGTAGGTCCTATGTGACCAGTTTCAACTCGATGTCGAGGCTTGTACCATATTTAGTCACTCCTGAACCCAAACGCATTGCGCGTTTCATCGGTGGTCTAGCCCCTGAAGTGAAAGGAAATGTCAAGGCTTCTAAGCCTACTACTTATAGATCTGTTGTGGATCTATCTTTGTCCCTTACTCTTGATGTTGTAAGGAGTAGGGTAAAGAAAACTACCGATGACGAGAAGAGGAAGAGGGAGGAAGACAAGTCCCCTCAATCAAACAAGAACAAAGGGAACTTTAGTTCTAAGATAGGGCAGTCAAGTGACAAGCCCAGGTGCAAGACTTGCAATAAAAGGCACTTTGGAAAGTGCAACCAAGACCCACAAGCTAAACCATGTGGGATTTGCAAGAAGAAAGGGCACAAGTCTGTAGAGTGCCGAAACATCAAGGATGCAACCTGTTACGGTTGCAATGAAAAGGGGCACATCAAGACAAATTGTCCCAAGAATGCTAAGAAGCCCGATGAGGCAAAGAAAACCAATGCAAGGGTTTTCCAGATGAATGCTAGGGAAGCGGTGAACGACGAGAACGTCATAACAGGTACCTTCCTCATTAATAATAATTATGCTAGAGTCTTATTTGATTCAGGTGCTGATAAGTCTTTTGTAGACCATAAGTTTTGTAAGTTATTGAATCTGCCTATTAAGACTCTAGACATAAAATATGAGGTAGAGCTTGCCGATGGTACCTTAGAAACAACTTCAACTCTTCTTGATGGATGCTTCATATCCATTAAGAATCATTCTATTCCGCTATCCCTCCTGCCAATGAAATTGGCTGGTTTTGATATAGTTTTGGGCATGGATTGGTTGTCGCATAACCAAGCCCAAATTGCTTGTGATAAAAAGCTAGTTATTATCAAAACCCCTTCTGGTGAATCCGTCACTATTCAAGGAGATACACAATATGGTTTGCCCAACAATGTATCTATTCTCAAAGTATCAAGGTGTTTGAAGAACGGATGTGACATTTACATGGCACAAGTGTCAGTGAACGATCCGAACCCCAAGATAGAAGATATTCCAATTATCTTTGAGTATCCTGATGTCTTTCCTGACGAATTACCCGGATTACCTCCTGAGAGGCAAGTTGAATTCAGGATAGACATTCTCCCCGGATCTGCACCAATTGCACGAGCTCCTTATCGTCTAGCGCCTACTGAAATGAAAGAACTCCGGACTCAATTGGACGACTTACTGGAAAAGGGTTTCATACAACCCAGCTCTTCGCCTTGGGGAGCTCCAATATTGTTTGTAAAGAAGAAGGATGAATCAATGCGCTTATGCATTGATTATCGTGAGCTAAACAAGGTAATGATCAAGAATCGTTATCCCTTACCCAAGATCGACGATTTATTTGATCAGCTCCAAGGGGTGAGCTTCTTCTCAAAGATTGATTTGAGATCCGGATATCATCAACTTAAGGTCCGAACTGAAGATGTGCCTAAGACAGCGTTCAGGACGAGATATGGACATTACGAGTTTTTAGTGATGCCTTTTGGGCTCACTAATGCACCAGCAGCATTCATGGACCTCATGAATAGAGTCTGCAAGCCATACTTAGATAAGTTTGTCATTGTCTTTATAGAGGACATACTTATCTACTCTCGTAATCAAGTTGATCACAAGAAGCACCTTCGATGTATCTTAGGATTACTTCGGCAAGGGAAGCTTTATACTAAATTCTCCAAATGCGAGTTCTGGCTTCGTGAAGTCCAATTTCTTGGACACGTTGTTAGTGAGCGTGGTATCCAAGTCGATCCCGCCAAAATAGAAGCCATCATGAACTGGGAAGCACCGAAGACACCTACAAAAATTCGTAGCTTTCTGGGTCTAGCTGGATATTATTGAAGATTCATTGAGAACTTCTCAAGAATAGCTGCACCATTAACTTCTTTGACCCGTAAGAATGTAAAATTTTATTGGGGTCCAAAACAATAAGAATCCTTTGAGATTCTCAAGTAGAAATTGAGCAATGCTCTGTTGTTGACATTGCCCGAAGGAATTGAAGAGTTTGTCGTTTACTGTGATGCATCACACACCGCTATGGGTTGTGTACTTATGCAAAAAGGCAAGGTGATTGCCTATGCATCACGACAATTAAAGGTGCATGAAAAGAATTACACCACCCACGACTTAGAGTTGGGTGCCGTTGTATTCGCACTAAAATTATGGAGACATTATTTGTATGGAACAAAATGTGTGATCTATTCAGATCACAAAAGTCTTCAACACTTATTCAATCAAAAAGAGCTCAATATGAGACAGCGCCGCTGGATGGAGACTTTAAATGATTACGATTGTGAAATTCGCTACCATCCTGGCAAAGCGAATGTAGTCGCTGATGCTCTAAGCCGAAAGGAGAGAGTCAAACCTATCAGGATTAATGCTAAGAGCATTGAACTGAAGAATAGCCTGAATGAAAGGCTATTAGCTGCACAGAAAGATGTTGTTTTGGAAGCTAACCTTCCAGATGAAAAGTTAGATGTAACTGCTGAACAGTTAACGCCTGGCAAGGATGGAATTCTCAGACTGAATGGAAGAATTTGGGTTCCTATTCATGGAGGACTTCGAGATGTAATTCTCCAGGAAGCTGTTCACCCTGGAGGTGACAAGATGTATCAGGACTTGAAAGTTAATTATTGGTGGATAGGTTTGAAGAAATCTATTGCCACCCATGTAGCTAAGTGCTTGACCTGTGCTCAGATTAAAGCAGAGCATCAAAAGCCATCAGGTCTGCTTCAACAGCCGGAACTTCCCACATGGAAGTGGGAGATGGTAACTATGGACTTTATAACCAAGTTACCTAAAACAAGGCATGGAAATGATACCATATGGGTTATAGTTGATAGACTGACTAAGTCAGCACATTTCTTACCCATCAAGGAGACTCATAACTCCGACAAGTTAGCCCAGTTGTATGTGGATAAGATTGTATCCCTCCATGGAGTGCCGGTATCTATTATTTCTGATAGAGATACTAGATACACCTCTCACTTTTGGAAAAGTTTCCAACAATCTTTAGGCACTCGTCTGAATTTTAGTACTGCTTACCATCCTCAAACAGATGGACAAAGTGAGCATACAATTCAAACTTTGGAAGACATGCTTCGAGCATGTGTTATTGATTTGGGAGGTAGCTGGGATGACCACCTACCTTTGATCAAGTTCTCCTATAACAACATCTACCATACTAGCATTCAGGTTGCTCCTTTTGAGGCATTGTATGGAAGGAAATGTAGAACGCCTGTCTGTTGGGCGGAAGTAGGAGAAGCTCAGTTGTCAGGACCTGATATAGTCCTTGAAACGACGGACAAGATTGTCCAGATTCGTGACCGCTTGAAAGCTGCCAGGGGTAGGCAGAAAAGTTATGCTGATAAGAGGCGAAAACCTCTAAAGTTTGAGGTTGGTGATAAAGTCTTACTAAAAGTATCACCCTGGAAAGGTGTGATGCGTTTTGGAAAAAAAGGGTAAGTTAAGCCCTAGATATATTGGACCATTCGAGATCATCGAATGTGTCGGCAGTGTAGCTTATAAGCTAAACTTTCCTGAGGAGCTGAGTGGAATCCACAATGTGTTCCACATCTGTAATCTCAAGAAATGTCTAGCTGATGAATCGCTAGCTATGTCTCATAAGGATGTACAAATTGATGAAAGCCTGAGGTTTGTTGAAAGACCTATATCAAGTGAGGATCGACAAGTTAAAAAGCTCTGAAGGAAGCACGTACCTATAGTAAAGGTCAAATGGGATGCCCGTAGAGGTCCCGAATATACGTGGGAAGTTGAGTCCACTATGCGACAGAAGTACCCTCACTTATTCTAGTAAATCTAGGGGTCGAGATTTCTTTTAAGGGGGTGAGGATGTAACACCACGTAAAAACGTGTCCAATTATGTAAAGACACGTGTCCTAAACTCTAGATATGTGAAAGATTGAGTTTGAAGGACTAACGTTGCCAAGCGATGATAAATATGAAACCACAGGGACTAAAAGTGTCAACATGCCAAACTTGTGCCTCTGAATGACCATGCATGAAGAATATATTCTTAAAGGAGTGATTAATTGAATATAAGAAGCCGTTCATGAAAATAATCGGAAGATTATAAATTACAAGGGTTAAACGTGTCAACATGTTAATTCTTACCTCTGAGTGACCTTTTAACGAACCCGAGGCTTCGAAATATTCAAATATACTCTCAAGAATAAGTGGTATAAATTTCAAGTGGTTTCGAGATCGTTAAGCAAGTTTTCAAGACTTTGGGTGAAAAGTGTCAACATGATGAAACTTGTGTTTAAGGTGATATTTAACGAAACCGGGCCAAACAGAGTTTGGATATACTCCCTTGAACCTCTACAAATTAACTACAAGGGCCTTATATGTCAAAAATGAGGTTAAATAAGGTTTATAATGACCAGGGACTGAAACTGCCATGTTTGAAACATTTTTAACCTGAACAGCCGGTTTACGCAGGGCGCGTAAGCCCCCTTCTGATCTTACGCGGGCCGCGTAAAAGTGCCCAGCTCAGAAAAATGTTGCCAGCTGCGGGTTTATGTTCAGAACTGTCACGACCCCCGACCCACCCTGGACGGAATCGGGAGTCGCGAACAGCCCAGTGGTACCGGTGATTATTTTGAAAAATATTGCAGCGGAAATTTCATCAGGACCGTGAGTTAGGAAAAATATCAGAGTTTAGAAACACCGGATTTTTATTTATTAAATAGATGGAATAAATCCATGTTTTACAAAGGTAGCTTTAATAAGAGATAAACTCAATTACATAAAACAATATTTCTTAATTTGATTTAATTAATAAAATAAGCCACTTCTTGATGCCTTTCAGTGTCGTATCCATCTCTTACTCCAATCTACTGTAATTACCTGAAACGCGTTTTAAAAAGGTTTTGTCAGCAGGAAATACTGGTGAGTTCATTCATTTTACTAAAACGACACGTTTGTTATAATTTACAGTATTAAGAGAGATTACAATGTTTCTGATATCAACCAACTACCCACAGTATTTGTCACTCGACCGGATCTGTGACTATGGTCATACCACTATTGGGTCCTGTCACCCAATAGTGACGAATATCACAAATTTTAGGCTCGCCCACCTAAAGTGATAAAAACAGTAGTAATGTGCACAATACCCCACATACCGGCTGTAATTTGGTGATTACATAAACTTAATCACTGTAATTATAACTTTGAAAATATACATGATTTTGTAAACAAATTTGATAAAAAGAGAATGACTCACATTATAAGCATGCAGATTCACACGTCAAAGTTTAGCCTACAGATAAGCCTTGCTATTGCAGATACGGGCAGAGCTTAGCCTATTGATTAGTATTGTAACCTAGTGCACACGAACTAGGTAAGTAACTAATACAGCATTTACGATAACTCACGAGATTAAAACCCTCACGACAAATGACAAAGTGCAATCACTTAAACATCCATCGGATTCACAACGAATGACAGAGTATTCCCCGAGTTCGGGTGGTACTCAAACATCCTGTCGGAATCATGACTAATGACAAAGGATAGCGCTTAAACATCCGGTCGGATAGTTTCAATCGATCGGACATTGAATCGTAGCAGTGATCAAGTTAATACCCTGTATCGTAGCAGAATTCGAGCTAGTGTGTGTTTGGTAGTAATCAAAGAATATGTCGGAGTGTATAACGAATTTTAACGTCGTTTCAGTGCCAGATATCAAGTCCCAATGTCCACTATTTATACATAATTTTGACCCCTGCTTACGGACCGTAAGCCTCATCCCTTACGGTCCGTTAGGGACACGAAAGGTCATAGGGTAGCCCCGTGTGTATGTAGGCTTGCTGAGTTGACAGAATTGTGAAATTCGATTTTGACAGCTTTTTATTTAGATAATCGTAACTAGGGTTTACCCCCCCTGAGTTTTAGGGGCCCTGATCCTGATTCTGATTGTTCTGAAAATTTTAGGGTTTGTGCAGAATCACTTGGGTGTCTCAATTAGGGTTTCCTATTGAATAAAATAATAAATAAATAGGACTTTTAATGAGAGTTGTTACATTCTCCCCACCTTAATAAAAATCTCATCCTCGAGATTTACTGGAATAATTGAGGATACTTTCGCTTCATTTTTGATTCCAACTCCCAAGTGTATTCGGGTCCTCGTTTCGAATCCCACTTGACTTTAACTAGTACTAGTCGCTTGTGCTTGAGAAACTTTATTTTCCTTTCTTCTATCTGAAGAGGTTTCTCTACAAATTTTAGTTTTTCGTTTACCTCTATTTCTTGGAGAGGTACTACCAAAGATTCGTCTGATAGACATTTCTTGAGGTTGGATACATGAAATACGTCATGTACTCCAGCTAATTCTTCTGGTAGTTGTAAACGATAAGCAACTGGTCCTATACGTTGGATCACTGGAAATGGTCCTACGTATCTTGGACTTAGCTTTCCTTTCTTACCAAATCGGACTACTCCTTTCCACGGTGAAACCTTTAATAGTACTTTGTCTCCAACTTGAAACTCGAGTGGCTTGCGTCTATTGTCTGCATAGCTCTTTTGGCGATCTCGAGCTGTCTTCAGTCTTTCCTTGATCTGAGTAATCTTGTCGGTTGTTTCTTGTACTATTTCAGGACCTGACAATTGACTTTCTCCTATTTCTGCCCAACAAACTGGAGTTCTGCACTTTCTTCCATACAGTGCTTCGAATGGGGCAGTTTCAATACTTGAATGATAACTATTGTTATAGGAGAATTCAATTAAATGTAAATGATCGCCCCAATTTCCTCCAAAATCTATCACACATGCTCGGAGCATGTCTTCTAGAGTTTGGATCGTCCTTTCACTTTGCCCATCTGTTTGTGGATGGTATGCAGTACTTAAATTTAGTCGAGTTCCCATAGCTTGCTGGAAGCTTGTCCAGAAATGAGAAGTAAAACGACTATCCCTATCCGAAACAATGGAGAGTGGAACTCCATGTAAGGATACAACTTCATCTACATACAACTTTGCCAATCTTTCCATGCTAAAGGTTTCTTTCATAGGTAGAAAGTGAGCAGATTTGGTTAATCGATCCACAATTACCCAAATCGCATCATTACCTTTTCTGGTTTTGGGTAACTTAGTAACAAAATCCATTGTTATGAGTTCCCATTTCCATACAGGCATTTCTAATTGTTATAGTAGACCTGAAGGTTTCTGGTGTTCAGCCTTTACTTGTGAACAAGTAAGACACTTAGAAACATATCGGGCTATATCCTTTTTCATGCCTATCCACAAAAAAATTCTTTCTTAAATCTTGGTACATCTTATTGTTTCCAGGGTGCATGGTATCCCTAGATTTATGAGCTTCTTCTAAAATCTTATTTCTTAATTCTCCTTGCTTAGGTACCCAAATTCTGCTTTTGTGGAATCTCCAAATTCCATCTGCTCCTTGTTCTAATTCTTTTATTTGTCCCTTCATTCCTTCAGCATCATCCTTGATTGTTGTTTCCTGAACACTCTTTATTTGTTCCATTAAATCTATCTGTAGATTTAATCTGAGAGCACGAACTTGCTTTTGCTTTTCATGATATTTACGACTTAACGCATCTGCAACTACATTTTCCTTTCCTTTATGATACTGAATATCACAGTCGTAGTCACTTAGGATTTCCATCCATCTTCTTTGTCTCATATTTAACTCTTTTTGCCCAAATATATATCTTAAACTCTTATGATCTATATAGATAGTAAACTTACTTCCGTACAGATAATGTCTCCAAATCTTAAGGGCAAAAATTACGGCTCCTAATTCTAAATCATGAGTCATATAGTTTTCTTCGTGCTTTTTCAATTGTCTTGAAGCATACGCAATTACCTTCTTGCATTGCATCAGCACACATCCAAATCCTAATTTTGAAGCATCATAATATACTTCAAAATCTTCAGTTCCTTCTGGTAAGGCTAAAATTGGAGCATTGGTTAATTTATGTTTCAAGATTCTAAAGGCTTCTTCTTGTTTAGGTCCCCATTCAAACTTAACTGCTTTACAGGTTAGCTTAGTTAATGGTACAGCTATCTTGGAAAAATTCTTAATAAACCGTCTATAGTATCTAGCTAAACTTATAAAACTTCTAATTTCCATTGCGGATTGCGGAACCTTCCATTTGGTAATTGCTTCTATCTTAGCAGGATCTACATGAATACCTTCGTGATTTACCATGTGTCCTAAGAATTGCACTTCTTGCAACCAAAATTCACACTTTGAGAATTTGGCATACAACTTTTCTTTTCTTAACAAAGTTAAGAGTGCATGCAAGTGTTGACAATGTTCTTCTTGATTTTTTGAATAAATAAGTATATCGTCGATAAAGACAATTACAAATTTATCCAAATACGGTTTACAGATTCTATTCATCATGTCCATGAAAGCTGCAAGTGCATTCGTTAATCCGAAGGGCATGACTGTAAACTCGTAATGACCATACCTAGTTCTGAAAGCAGTCTTAGATATGTCTTCCTCTTGCACCTTCAATTGATGACTTAATTTATATACATTAACTAGTTATTATCATGGTTGGATATTGGTTAGTGCTGCCTTGTTTAAGCATAGGTGATCAGTCCATGCCTAACTAAGGCTAGGCTATCCAATATCTGCCCTTGACAATAACCCTAGTACTTAAAAATAATAATAAAACTAATATTAATTACCAATAATAAATAACTAAACATAAATTTAAACAAGTGTATATCTCAAACATAAAAATATATATTCTTCACCTCAATGGTTTAACCAGAATTTTAAATATAGGAATATTATATTGTAAATTAGGTAATTACTTTTGTAAGTTTCCATATATAATTAAATTTATATAATGTTTTAAATTCATTAACTTGATATCAAAGAGTCATCGTTTTTCAATAATGCGGATCACCGTGTCAAAGATCAAGTATAGCGAAATGATATTTGAGTTTGGATAAAACAACAAATTAGAATGAAGCCCTCCAGTGGTCTTCATAAATCAAACGAACCACATGCGCAACAAACAGAGCATGTGTAACGTGTAGATTTACCAAGAAAAGAAATAGATAAATATTCGCTACTATGAAAGAAATCCTCATGGTATGATGACCATTAAGGGGAAGTAATAATACGAAAGTCTACTTATGATATGCAGAAGTCAGAATTTCAACAAAAGAAGTATAAGAACTTTATCTGGAATTTTGTGTAATAACCGTTGTGAAGTGAAATTATCAAGGAATGTCGAATAAAATAATAATTATGACTCTGGTTAGACTGTGCACCGATGGTTGTGAAATCTTGTTACAACGTACCTCAACGATATTCATGTCGTTTGTAGCAAAGTGCTAGTAGTTCTTCTACTGACAGAATTAGCATTAGTGTCATCGTGCTCAATTTATATTTTCCAAAGGTCTTGCCTTAGAAGTCGTGTGTGATATATTTCAACGTCTGTGGATGTATAATTAAATTTTCATGTGTTTTCTTGTGCACTAGCACAACTTTACATGCTTCTTACTTGCGTTAATAGTATATGGTAACTTATTGGTAATTCTTATACTTTTGATAGCGTCCCAACTTAAAGAGTTCCCATTGTTTATATTGTCGCATGGGTTACGAGGTAGATGATTAAACGAAATAATGTTTGATATCGAATTTAAAAAGATTCATGATAAATAAATCTAGACACATATGCTTGTGCTTTATTCCAAATTGACTTTTGGAATTTCTTATAGATATACATATCTATATAATCATATATTTCACATGCTGTAATATACATACCCTCTATAAGGTCAATGTATTTAACATATTCATATTTCCAAAAACAAATCAGATATCAGGTCATGATACTATTTTGGGAAATCTTGTCACTTGTTTGACATATTATATACCCCGTCTTATCCGATTCACGCCGGAGAGGTAATCTCAGTATATCCGGACACCATACCCAGTCTTGTCGGAGAAAATTTTCTATTTCCCATAAACAGTATCTTTTCAAGATTTTAAAAGTGCCTCTTTTATTAGGGCTTTTATCCAGAATCAAGGAAATTTGTATTCCCATAACATATCTTATTCTAGACCAAGTAATATCAATAATCAAGAATTAATAGCATTTAAGTGCTATTGCTTGCAATGTTCTAATCGCCATTCTTACGGCATACCAAAATCCATCATACTTTATTTACACAAGTACTTCGCTTATCTCAAAGCTGATACTAAGGCATCTTTTCTTAAGTTCATGTCTAAATGCTAACATGTGCGCTACCAGTTAATAGCAATCTCCTACCTCTTTTATTTAAGCTTAGGTATTATTATTACAACACTTATTGACTTAAAGCAGTGGCTCTGATACCACCTTCTGTCACGACCCACGACCCACCCTGGACGGAATCGGGAGTCGCGAACAGCCCAGTGGTACCGGTGATTATTTTGAAAAATATTGCAGCGGAAATTTCATCAGGACCGTGAGTTAGGAAAAATATCAGAGTTTAGAAACACCGGATTTTTATTTATTAAATAGATGGAATAAATCCATATTTTACAAAGGTAGCTTTAATAAGAGATAAACCCAATTACATAAAACAATATTTCTTAATTTGATTTAATTAATAAAATAAGCCACTTCTTGATGCCTTTCAGTGCCGTATCCATCTCTTACTCCAATCTACTGTAATTACCTGAAACGCGTTTTAAAAAGGTTTTGTCAGCAGGAAATACTGGTGAGTTCATTCATTTTACTAAAACGACACGTTTGTTATAATTTACAGTATTAAGAGAGATTACAATGTTTCTGATATCAACCAACTACCCACAGTATTTGTCACTCGACCGGATCTGTGACTATGGTCATACCACTATTGGGTCCTGTCACCCAATAGTGACGAATATCACAAATTTTAGGCTCGCCCACCTAAAGTGATAAAAACAGTAGTAATGTGCACAATACCCCACATACCGGCTGTAATTTGGTGATTACATAAACTTAATCACTGTAATTATAACTTTGAAAATATACATGATTTTGTAAACAAATTTGATAAAAAGAGAATGACTCACATTATAAGCATGCAGATTCACACGGCAAAGTTTAGCCTACAGATAAGCCTTGCTATTGCAGATACGGGCAGAGCTTAGCCTATTGATTAGTCTTGTAACCTAGTGCACACGAACTAGGTAAGTAACTAATACAGCATTTACGATAACTCACGAGATTAAAACCCTCACGACAAATGACAAAGTGCAATCACTTAAACATCCATCGGATTCACAACGAATGACAGAGTATTCCCCGAGTTCGGGTGGTACTCAAACATCCTGTCGGAATCACGACTAATGACAAAGGATAGCGCTTAAACATCCGGTCGGATAGTTTCAATCGATCGGACATTGAATCGTAGCAGTGATCAAGTTAATACCCTGTATCGTAGCAGAATTCGAGCTAGTGTGTGTTTGGTAGTAATCAAAGAATATCTCGGAGTGTATAACGAATTTTAACGTCGTTTCAGTGCCAGATATCAAGTCCCAATGTCCACTATTTATACACAATTTTGACCCCTGCTTACGGACCGTAAGCCTCATCCCTTACGGTCCGTAAGGGACACGAAAGGTCATAGGGTAGCCCCGTGTGTATGTAGGCTTGCTGAGTTGACAGAATTATGAAATTCGATTTTGACAGCTTTTTATTTAGATAATCGTAACTAGGGTTTACCCCCCTGAGTTTTAGGGGCCCTGATCCTGATTCTGATTGTTCTGAAAATTTTAGGGTTTGTGCAGAATCACTTGGGTGTCTCAATTAGGGTTTCCTATTGAATAAAATAATAAATAAATAGGACTTTTAATGAGAGTTGTTACAAGAACTGACTTTAACTCATTAGAAGTGATACCAGGGGCTGTATGTCGGTCTTATTAAACCACTAGGACACCTGGAGTGATCCTAGATGCATCCAAAACAGCTGCAAACATCTGAATGCATGGCAAATTGCTATATAAGACACTCTAGTTCTTTGTTCATTTGCACTTTCATTTGCAACAACATTCAAAACTCATCTCTGGAGCTAGCAAGCATTAGGAGAAGACTTAGAAGTGTAGAAAAGATAGCAAGGACCTTGTGTAAGAGTTTTAATCCCTGCTTAGTCCTTTTAATTAGCTTAAAAACCGAAAAGTCAAACATATCGTAATTAAGCTTTGACTTTCGGTTTAATCATAAATGGTCCAGCCACTGACCGAAATGAAAGTGGTTATGGAACCATATTAAGGTGGGTGATTAACCCTTAAAAGGGCACCTCCTAATTATTTCGTTTGATTAGTTAATTGTCGGGTCAAACTAGTTGGTCAAAAAGTCAAACTGGACAGAAAGTTTAAAAATGATTTAAACTAATAAAACAAAGGTTCTAAATTATATTTTAACATTCTAATGACTTGGTAATTAGTATTAGAACATGTTTAATCAGGTCTAACCCGGTAATTATCAGTCTACGGTCAGTTTATAACCGAAAGTCGCAAAAGCTTGACTTTTGCTTTGACTTTCAGTTCTGACCCATTTAAGCTTAATTCTCCCATGTTTTAAGCTTCCATTAGGACCATATTATATAGTAGTGTAACCTCCTAGAGTTATATTGCTTGGTCCTTATTGGTTTCAATTATATGCTCTTGTTTGTTAAAATGCTTATAAATGCCGTAAATGCCCTTTTGACATATAAATGAGATTTTTAGAAATGTGAGAGGACAAAAACCTTTGCTACTGATATATAATCTTGTCCCGAAAATTTGACATCAGTTCTTGGTCTCAAACAGAAGTTATTCTCGATATCGTAATTAGAAGCTTTTTATTAATTAAATTGCGATGTCTTGCATAAAACATGTTTAAACTTGGATTTTGAACCAAAAATCATTACCTACTGTTAAGATATTATTTTTAAAGAATATTAAGATTTTTGGTCAGATTATAATCTGTTTAAATCATGGAGTTCTTGTGCAATTCGGTAAATGACGATAATACCCTTTTCATGCATAAAATGAGATTAACAAATGATTTGAATGCCAAACCTTTTCCTACTGATTTCATACATTAAATAAATTATTTTGAGCATTTAAAACTGATCAAAATCTCAGATTTACATAAACATCTTGATTATCGTCAATTAGCGAGTTTTACACTATTTAGGTGCATAGTATGGTTTAAAACCATATTTAACATCTAAGACTTGTTACCTACTGAATTTTTAAACAAATTTCAATATTATTACAGTAGGTATAAGTTATAAACTCAGATTTCCAAAAAACGTCCTTAAAAGCATATGTGAAATGACCAAAATGCCCTTTCGGGGCATAGTTTGGCCATAAATGGTAAACCTCACATATATGTAATATCTTACTGATGTAATGAGATAAAATAAATATTTTTACTGATTACCAAAGACCAGAACTTCAGTTTGTTATAAAACCTCTTTTATAATTATTAAAATGACTAAAATGCCCTTACGGGACTAAAATTGGTTTAAATTACTTTTTGGGCATATATGTTAACATCCTATTGATGTTGTTAGTGCATGCGTCTGTCGACTTCGTCTTGTATCGAGTCTTGTGTTTAGAATGTTAGATCAGTGCACGTATTTCAAGAAAATGTAATTTCGCTTGAAGGAGAAGATTCTGCTTGAAAGTGACATGAGACATTTCAAGCGAAATCAATCTTGGCTAGTTTGCTTGAAATGGCTTGTGCCAGTCTCAAGCGAAATCAGACCTCTATATAAAGGTCATTCCAAGCGAAATCAGATTGATTCATTCCGGTCAGAGCAACGAAGTGATGCCGAAGTGTCGTCTCGCTGTAAAACGTTATAGAATCAATATAAACGACAGTTAAAGTGTATATCAAGCTGAATTCACCTCAGAATGTCTGTTTCCACCTTTCATTCTGAGTAAAACTCTTCTAATCGACTCGTTCGGGTCTGAAAACGATCATACAAGTGGTATCAGTGCTCAGGAAGAAGAGTTCTTACCAATTCAGCTGAAAATTCTGTTTTCTACACCTTCTTTTTCAAAATTCAAAACTTTTCATGGTTAAAATCGACTAAAATTCTCAAAAATGTGTGAAATACTGTTTTAACTAATCCTTGTGAAAATTAGACCTTAATTCGATCAAAATCAGATAAAATCTCATTATTCCGCTTGAAAACAGCTCGAGATTGATGACATCAGCAGTATTTCGCTTGAACTAACCGGTTGATTTCGCTTGAAATCATGCTTTGGGTTTGATTTCGCTTGAAAGTTTTGATTGATTCCGCTTCAGGTGTGATTTCGCTTCAGTTATTCCGCTTGAATCACTGATTTCGCTTCAGATTGTTATCTCGCTTGAAAGAAGTGTAGGTTCAAGCGAAATCAGGTATCTCGCTTGAAAAGGGATTTCGCTTGAGATTGTGTTTCCGCTTGAACAAACTGTTTTGTGAACTTTGAAAATCCGAAACATGGACGAGGAATTTTTCAACGCATTCGCCACTCCGGTTACCCCGATCACTTTGGCACAGAATACGATGTTGGAAAACGAAACAGGGACTATGCAAAAACCGCCTAAGCTCATGAACATCGAGGAGTATAAGGGTTGGGAAGGACGTTTCGAAAACTGGGTACAAGCAAACTACTTAGATGCTTGGGAATGTGTCGAGACGAAGTATATTAGACCGACGAATGACGATGAAGAGGTTATAGCAATTAAAGATCTAAGTGCCGATGCTAGAAAGAAATACAAAGATGAGAAAATGATGCTAAGTCTACTACAACAAGCAATGAAAGAAGATATCTTGGTTCTATTCCAACATAATGGAACTTCTTACTCAATCTGGAAAGCATTAAGATCGAAGTTTCATGGAAGTCAAGAGATGGTCAAAAACAAGAAATCACTTTTGAAAAAAGAGTTCGATCTATTTCGTGGGTTGAAAAATGAAAGCACAAAGCAAATCATTGAAAGATACTGCAATCTGCTAGCAAACATGAAGAGATTGAGCATTGAGAAAGATAATGAGGAGTTGATTGAGAACCTTGCTGATGCTTTGCCACATGAGACTTGGAGCACATATCTCATGATGCTTAGAAACAAGAAAGGTTTTGGCAGTCTGACACTGAGCAAATTCATTGAAAAGATTGAGGCTCAGGAGATGGAGCAAAGAAAAGCTTTAAGAATGAAAGAATTTGATGGTGAACAAGACATCGGGCTTTACTACAAAGGTGGTGTCAGTGATAAATCCACCAACTTGTCACCAAAGGTTCAGACAGCTTTCTATGCAAAGAATTCATCTGAAAGTTCTTCTAAAGGATCAAACAGCAACTCTAGTTTTTCATCATATCCATCATTTGATCCGAACATTTCAGCAACAAAGAATGGCAAAAAGTTACAATGCAATATTTTACTGAATCTGGAGAATGATGAAGATTATTCAGCAGAAATTGCTAAGAGTCACATGTCTTTGTTGGGAACTGTGTTGGAAGCATATGGAAGTTTTGTTGCAGGTCGGATCGGGAATCCAATGCTTACAAAAGAGGATTACGATCAAATTGATGCTGAGGAAATGGAATTAATGGATATTAAATGGTGTTTGGCAAGTGTGTTGAGACGAGCTGAGAAATTTAAGCAGATCACAGGAAGAGATGATTTACGTGAAGCTAATATTTCTACTTTGGGTTTTAATAAATCTAAAGTCACTTGTTTTCGTTGCAGGGAAAAAGGACACTTCAAGAGGGAGTGCAAAAACCGCGAAGCAACTGGAGCTCAAAATCCGTTCAACAATAACAATGATTACTATCGGAAAGCAATTTATCATCAAGTTGCTCAACAACAAGAACCACAAGTGGCTCATGGAAGAAAAGTGATTGAAGAATCTTCAAAGAGAGCTTGTATGGTGAATCAGGATAATCAAAAGCCAACGGAAGGTTTCATTTGGGACAAATATATCTCAGCTGACAACAAAGCATGCCTGATAAACCAAGATGATGAAAAATTGCCTGAAGGTTTTAGCTGGGCAAATTTCAATTGGGATGATTATGATCCAAACAAAGATTCAAATCACAAAGCGTATGTTGCTCGAGTTGAAGAAGATAGTGATGATGATCGTGAGTATTGGTCAAGGAAAATGGCAGATCATTTGAAAATGATGGCAGAAAGTGATAGTGAAGATGAAAAAGTTAAAAAGAAAAAGAAAAAGATCAAAACACCAGTGAGCAGTGATGATGAAGATGTTCCAGTGATCAGAAAGCAAAAGATGAAAGACGTTCAAAAGTTCAAAGTTGATGAAGAAGTTGATGCTAAAAAGATTCCTGTGAATTGTGACACTTGTAAAGCTATAAAGAAACAGAACATCACATTGATTTATAACTTGAACAGTTTGAAGGAGTCTTATGATGTCCTGAACAAAGCTATGAATCAATACAATCAAACAAGTGAAGAACAGGCAATGGCAATGAAGACACTTCAGGGTGCTTTCATGATAAAGCAGAAAGTTGTGAACAACTACATCGAGAAGTGTGCTGTGCTTCAGCAAAAACTGGAAACTCAAAGAATTGAAACTGAAAGAGTTAATCGATTGTTGAAAAGTTACTCATGTACTTCTTATGTCATTGACAGGATCTATCCAACTGTGGAAGGAATGAAGGCATTTGAAGATGATGAAGTAACTAAAGAACAGAAAGTTTCTGAAGAAAAGACTCCTGAGAAGAAAGTAAAGAAGGATACTAAAGAAAAAAATCTGGTAAGAAACAAGATGTCAGTTACAACAAGTGTCCACCCCCGCTTGAAAATGGATATTCTCCGAGAAATCCAAATTCAGAAATAGTCGAAAAGGCAACAAATTTACAGTGGGAGTCGGAGTCTTCAGTTAACTTACCAGAAAATATTGATGTCACGTTTACATCGTCTGACACTGATCATGAGTCCGAGTTAATAAAGAAAGTGGTCGATCAGGTGTTGGATAAAGATGAATCCGAGGAGTCAAGGTCGGAGTCAAAATCTGAGTCAAGCATTCCGAGTAAAACCGACAAACAGGGCAAAAGAGTTTACAACAAAGAATTCTTGTTATCAAAATTTAATTTGGATGACGAAACGTTTAAAGTTGCATATACTTTGAATGATTCTGACAAATTATATTCTGATGAGGAATATCCAATAAGAGGTGTTAGACCTGACATGATCAAAAAGGTTTTCAAACTAACAGAAATTAATATTTCTGAAATAAAAGATGTAAATCTTAATGATAAACCTAAAAAGTACACCTCAAGAGTTCAACAAAGAGAAAACAAGAAAAAGGGTTACAGTTCTGGTTCTGGTTATCAAAAGAAACCAAACCATAACGGTAATTTCAAAAAGAAAGGTCTTGGATTTATTCCTTCAGAAAAACAGAAAAATGAAAAATATGTTCGTGATTTTAAATCAAAAATGATATTTGTTTCAGGTACGTCTTCTGAAGAGGAAAAAGAAAATCTGTTCAGGAATCAGTCGAACAAAGAATTCCTTGCGAAGAAGCAAGAAGAAATGAAGATTGCTGATCAAATGGAAGAAACGAGAACCTGTTACCAATGCAACAATGTTGGTCATATTGCCAAGAACTGTTCAAAGGCAATTAAATCATAACAGGGAGTTTCTCGTAAACTGAAAGATAAGGAAGTTGAGTTTGAACCACCAATTGATAGAACAAAACTTTTCAAAAATTAAACTTTTAATATTGGTGAAAGTTCAAACAAGTTGTATAAGAAAAGAGGAAACCTTGACAACCAGAAATGGGTTGTTAAGAAGTCTGATATTAGTTCTAGCAATGATTCTGATTCGTCAAAATCAGAGGAGCTACCTTCTGGCAATGAATCTGATTCCACAAAGTCAGAGGAGCCACAGGTTGAAGTAAAAGGTGAAAAATCAGTGCCGACTGTGGATGATGTAAATTTTCCACCACTTCGGGCTGAAAATTTTAAAAAGAACGTTGGAAAAGTTGAGATTTCAAATCAATTCTTCTCTGAAAAGAAAGAATTTGATATTGAAAAAGCTTTTAACTCCAAAGTCCATAACATGTTTGGAAAAATGGTTGACAGGAAGGTCAAAGGAGTGAAGGAGTTTTACGAAAAGAAGACGAAGAAAGATAAAGTTGAACCATCCCTGGTTTGTGACTGGGATGGTACATATTACGAACAGTAAGTCTCTGGACTTGCCGGAGCTCCCAAGTTGGTAATAGCGGAGCATGAATCGGCTTTTTTCTTATGTTTTTTGAAAAATTGAAAATTGGTCACTAGTATGACTTGCCGGAACTCCCAGGTTGGTAAGTGAGGAGTAGGTATCGGCATCTTGAAAATTCAACTTACATGAGGATTGGTTGGTAAGCCATGAGGTTGAAATATTAGATGAGATTTATCCTTACAAGTAGTAAATTCAAGGACATTAAGGTGTACTTGTTTTTCCTACAAGTGGTTAATCAAGGTCATTAGGTTGAACTTGATTGGACCATATTTACAAGTGATATTTGGTTGAAAAACAATGTGATGAACCAAACCCCTAATATACAAATGATTTTATAAAATCAACAAAACTTATTTTCCAGAAAAACCATTTGATTAAAACAAACTTAAGTGTTTTGAAATCAGTGGGAAAATAGTTTGTTGTAAGGGGGAGTTCTGATTGTTTATGCCAAGTGAATGGCGAATTGACGTGATTCAATATCGGTTGTCAACTTTATTGTATAGTTTGTTTTTCAAATTTCCTAAAATGTGTTTGCATTTTAGGGGGAGTAAGAAATTTTAGAAAATCCAAAAACATTTGAAAATTTGAAAAAGACAAAAACATGATAAAATGAAAAATGAGTTTTTGTGTCAAAGAAGAGGAAATGATAGTACATCAGTGGACTATCACAACATGCTAAAGAAATGGAAAGTTAAAAAGTGATAAACGGTCTCACTGATGATGTGTCAGTAGGTTTTTGCACATTTAGTAGATTGTGACGAGATATAAACCTAAATTCAAACTTGCTTATATCGTGGGGAAACATCTCTCGGATATATGGGTAACCCCCGGAATCTTGTTTGAAAGATCCCTCTTTCTGAGATACTAGGTCTTTATACTCAGTGATATCTGGGGTATTATCCCGGGACTTCTGATTTTGCGGAAGCAATGGCCTAGTCCCCAGAGAATACTTTCTGCTTGCTTGAAATATAGCGCCGCCCTCAGCAAAAATGATGAAACAATAAAATTGATAATCATTGCTGTTGTAAAAAAGATCCTCTAAAGGGGACCCACCCAAGTCGAACCGTCATCTCTCTGCTGAACGGTAGTTCTGACCTGAGCTCTCACGGTTTCGTACTGATTCATAATTTATTCCCTTACAATATCATCTGTGGTATACTCACCTGTAAGACTGAATATTGGGATCTGGATACGGGAGTATATTCTGAAGTGGGACACGCGATTAAGTTTAAGTATCTTAAATCATTAATCTCGTATCTCGAAACAGTTGAACTTTGTGTGAAAATTTAAGTGGACCAGTATACTGACAATCTAAGTGAATCGTTTAGAACTGAAAATGTTTAAAGCTTAACGGTGTTGGTGATTTGTCTCATAAACTGATATGATCCTCTTACACAAACTCACAAAAATATTGTATGTAAATATTTCTTTTCTGTATTTCATTACATTAAAAAATCCAAAAAGATTTTCGGTGTGTTTTAGCATAAATTTTGAAAAATTCAAAAAGATTTTCGACAACTGATGTTGGAGAACTGATTTTCAAAATTCCGAGTGCTAAACATGATGACAACTGGTTTGGGAGAGAGTTGAACATTTCGTGAAGGGGAGTTGTTTCAAATGAATAAATGAAAATGATATTCCTTCAAGTGGTTCATCAGAGTCTATAAATGTTAAATCATTCTTAGATTTGCTCTGCAAGTGGTTAATTAGTTTTGAAAATCTTATCCACAAGTGATTATCAGAAAATTTATTGTTGGGTAGAGATTTGTGCAGGATAAGAGCTAGGTGATCTTGGGATAAAAGATTGAAAGCCAGATTTCGATCCAGAGCAGGGAAGAGCCAGAAATCGATTCTGAACCGGTAAACATTTGAAAGAGTTAGGTTGCGATCCTAAACTTGTAAAAATGTGAGCCAAGTTACAATTCTGGAACTGCTGATGCTGATAAAGTTAAGGAATCAAGAGATCTGATCAAGAGAATTAAAAAGCTCGAGAGCCAGTCTTTGATCCTAAAGATTTTTAGTATTCGAGGGAGAGGATTCTGTTTGGTGCTGAAGAAAGGGCCAGAGATTCTGGAGATCAACAGAAGATAGAGATTGAGGATACTTACAGCGTCAGATATTTCAAAGAGTTCGAAAGGACTGATAAAGACTGAAGACGCGAAGACTCGACACTTTAAGACTCGTCAACATTCGAGGGGGAGTCTGTTAGTGCATGCGTCTGTCGACTTCGTCTTGTATCGAGTCTTGTGTTTAGAATGTTAGATCAGTGCACGTATTTCAAGAAAATGTAATTTCGCTTGAAGGAGAAGATTCCGCTTGAAAGTGAAATGGCTTGTGCCACTCTCAAGCGAAATCAGACCTCTATATAAAGGTCATTCCAAGCGAAATCAGATTGATTCATTCCGGTCAGAGCAACGAAGTGCTGCCGAAGTGTCGTCTCGCTGTAAAACGTTATAGAATCAATATAAACGACAGTTAAAGTGTATATCAAGCTGAATTGACCTCAGAATGTATGTTTCTGCCTTTCATTCTGAGTAAAAATCTTCTAGTCGACTCGTTCGGGTCTGAAAACGATCCTACAGATGTATTAACATATTTTAAGCATAATAACATTTGAGACCTGCATATAATTTATTTGGTTACCCGTTACGCGTTTATGCGTTCGGATCGGTTTATGTGACTAGTTTACGTAAAATAGCCGAAACGGGTGTAACCTTATCTTTAAATCCTCAAATTCCAGAATGTGTTTAGTTTACCAATATTATACAAGTATCCAAGCTTGTCGGGTCTAAACCATATTCTATTCCGGTCTCCGCTTAATCTAGCATTTAGAACCGTAAAGTTTCTTTCTAGTTAGCCGGTCTAAGTCCTTGACTTAACTAAAGACCCGTTAGCATCCTAATAGGTTATTAAACCTTCTATACAGATTAAGTAGCATCCAGTAGAAGGTATCATCATAAAGCTTTAGGATTTTACGGCTGAGTTACTTTTCACGTTTAGCTCAGGTAAATACTTTTAACTTATTTTTTGTTATACGTGCTTGGGATATGGTATTATAATAATACCACTTGGTCGGGTATGAAATCATTTAATCGGATTGTGATTAATAAATTTACATAACCCGTTTTAATCTGTCTTGTTTGATAACATAAGCATTGGGGGTTAATACGACCGTGTCCTGGATATCCTCGGCTCATTTCATTTGAAAATGGCCACGACCTATGCACGGGGTGTAGGCATACACCTGACAGATGCAAATGCTAAAATATAAACCCACATGTTGGGGATAACTCCTTTGTGGGTTCTATAAGTGGTGAGTCGGTTAATCAAGACCGGCTTCCAACCGGCCCCAATTGTATGACAAACGTATAAATCTGTATACAAGATTATCTTTAAATAATTGTCCCAAGTTATAAATGATTTGCGCCTTGTGCACCTAAATCAATTTTCATAAATACTTTTCAAATGAGTCAGTTAATTGTATTTACCAGTGTAAACTGACGTATTTTCTAAAGATTGATTGACAGGTACTTCTCGTAACTAGGCTGGAGCTACTAGGTGTCATATAAGAGGATCTTGCAAATCCCTAGATACCTGAAGTCTGTTATTTTCCGTTTTCCTGTATTTTATATATGATCCGCCTGTGGATCTTATTACAATCCAGTCTGTATATTCTTTCATTCGGACACTCAGACATTATGGTTTGTAATAGTTATTTCACCAAGCCTTCCGCTGTGCTATTATATTGTGTATTTTTTGACAATGATGATATCAACTACGTCACCATACTCCCCGCCGGGCCCACCGAAAATATGTGGAAATATCGGGGTGTGACAAGGACCAGGAGAGAAGATTGGGGCCAAGATATACACAATAGCCAGACGTTGATCGGCAGGTATCTGGATAACCCGCCCAGTCAGCGTCAGTGTAGGCACATAAGGAGAAATCAGAGGAGGAGCCAAGTGTTCAACCATATGAAGAAGTGCCCTGCAAATATCGAATAATGCGTATCAATGCTTCCAATGATCAATGCGAGGGGATTGCATATGCATACAAATCTGTTGAACAGTATAGCTAATGTCAGGTCTTGTGAATATCAGATACTGCAAGGCCCCAGCTAGGCTTCGATAAAGAGTTGGATCATCAAATTCAGCGGTTGAAATAACACTTAGTTTTGGTTTCGAATCCACAGGTGTGGCCACTGGTTTACAGGAAGACATACCATCCCTAGCAATAATGTCCTTTGTATAAACTTGTTGAGACAGAAATAACTGACCACCCTGTCGACTAACATTGACCCCCAAAAATTGACTAAGTGGCCCAAGATCCTTCATCGCAAATTCATTTGCAAGTTTAGACATAAGTTCTACCCCCAACTGATCAGTAGAGGTGGTGAGAATGATATCATTAACATAGATGAGTAAGTAGGCAGTCAACTGTCTGTGATGATAAATAAAAAGAGAATTATCACACTTACTCTGTCGAAACCCTAATGTGAGCACAAAATCGGTGAACCTTTGATACCACGCCCGCGATGCCTGTTTCAAACCATAAAGGGGTTTCTTTAATAAGCACACATGATCCAGAAAATTCCGATGTCGAAAACCCATGGGTTGATACATATAAACTGTCTCGTTGAGATTGTCGTGTAGAAAAGCGTTAGTAACATCCAGTTGGTGGATAGGCCAAGACTGAGACAGTGTAAGTGACAAGACTGTCCGTATAGTGGTTGGTCCAACAACCAGACTAAACGTTTCACCACAAAACCTCAGTCTGTTGATTACTCCCATCATACACTAACCGGGCCTTTAACGTTCCAATATGCCATCTGATTTAAATTTATGACGAAATAACCACATGCTTCAAATAACATTCATATGAGGCTGCCTAGGAACTAGCTCCCATCTCTTATTTTTAAAAGAGGAATGAATTCGGTGGTCATAGCCGATATGCACAAAATACAACATATTAATCATATCAAATGAGGTATAAAAACAACCCTTTTTTAGTACTATTGTTGGAAAAAGTGTGTTTCTTTGTTTACTTTTGATTTCAGGATTAAAAGAGCTTAAACAGACAAAAGGAACAAATTAACGACGAAAACCAACATAAAGACGAAGAAAAGAAGTTGGCACACTATACCGACTCTCCAAGCTTCATCCCAAAGACAAAATAACAAGACAAAAGCAAAGCACGGGGCCGTGCCTACCAGGCATGGGTCATGCCCCATTCAAGATTCCTTAGAGAATAAAGACAAACAGAAAACGATAAGGGACACGTGGCCGTGTCACCTAAGCAGGGCCCATGGTCAACTCTCAGATTCGCAAATCTGGGTTTGTACAACAAGTACAGAAGACATGGGGCCGTGCCTTTGACACACGGGGTCGTGTGTGTAGAAGAGCTGACACAGTATTAAATGAAGACAGAGAAAAGGAAGGACACACGGTCATGCCTAGAGGGCACGGGGTCGTGTGAAGCTACTGTTTTCAGCTATAAAATGAGGTGTTTGGCTAATTTGCAAATCATCCCTTGGCAAACCACTTCTCTCACACTTGCCACCACTCCACCACCATAATATCACCATCATCCATCCTTAGAGTGTGTGTGTAGTCTCGGGATCCAAGATCGATAGTAAGAGTTTTTGTCAAACAAAGGCCATGCTTGGCTAATCTCTTACATCACTTGGTGAAGATAAAATCATTTATGTATTACTTTTGACTTCCTAGCTTTGGTAATTTTTTATATGGGTTTGTATTAATGACTTTAATAACTAGTTTTTATATTGAAGGTGAACTTTATTTAATCATTTCTTCATGTTTCGTTGATTCACTCATTCGTGTCTTTACGGTCTATATAAAGCGCGTTAACTGCCTGGATGTCGCACCTCCAAAATACCACATGCGGAAACCCCCGCGAGGCATGTGACGTACCAGGATCTAGCCACCAATCATATTGAACTCATAATAATATTTCAAATAAAAACTTGCATTCATTAAAATAAAGTGTTACAAAATATTTATTAAACATGACATGTTCAGCGGAAGCATAAATCATTTGATATGTTTTTCATAATCCATGAGTATGTAAGCCATTAGATGTGTCTCGTGATTCCATGTATCTCGACCCATGACCACTCCAGCCTCCCAGACAGCAAGTTCCAATGATATATACCTATAGACTTGCAAGCATGCAGAAAAGTGTATCAGACAACGCTGGTAAGTTCACAGTTTTGTTTACCGAGAATCGCGTTACATGTTTTGCTGCCAAAAGTTTAGTTCAGTTCAAAAGTATTTCCGAAAACAATGTTGATAATAACTCGATACCATACAAGATGGCTCCAGATTATTTTGCCCTTTCCCCAATGCCCCTATCAAAGCATTGGGCATAACTGGGTCATTAGTTCACACCCGTCCTCTCAGGTACGGGGTGAGGGTGCCAAACCTAGATAGCGCTATCAACTAATACCTCGTTACCTCTGAGGTAACAAACAAGATGGGACTTAATGGTGATAGGAGTGAGTGTATTATCCAACATTCCGGTTTAACATTCCAGCCAAACCCATTACCCAATATTCCTCCCTGGAATATTTACCAGATGTCCCTCCCAAGGACGCATGCTTGAAAAAGAGCGGTGAACTCACCTTAGATTTGCTCAGTATGTTACGTTACATTACCCGTTCCAAGTTGGCCAACCAAACCCTACCGTGGTTACCAAAGATGACCAGTTTCGTTAACATATATCCAAGTCACGTATTCAACGAGTCACATGTAATATCATTGTCACTTAACATATAGCAAATGTTTGGATTTCATACACATTTATAACACAAGTTCATGTTCCCAACAGTAGTTATCGATAGCATCAGTTTCATAATAATCAAATCACGTACTTTCACAGATTGCATTCACTGCAAAGATCACCGTATATCACATAGCAAGTATTCAAATTTCATATAAGTCCACTTCTCATGTGCATGTCACATACTAACATTCAACAGGCAGATTGGCTACCCACACGAGTCAAGTCAAATTCCTCTTTTCTAGTAAGTATTGTTAACATGCAACAAACGTAGTTGTTTAAACAGAACCATTCATCATCATAATCATCTTACTGTTAAACTATTTTGTCCATATACACGGCGAAGGACCCTCTCGGCGAAGAACTATTCTTCGCCGGGAATGATCATGGCGAAGTATGATTCTTTGGCGAGGACAAGTGTGACGAAGAATCATGGAGGTTCGTCAAGAAGTAGTCGACGAAGAATCAGGTCTTCGTTGATCCAGGTTCTTCGTCGGATAAGTCCTTCGTTGCACCATAAATTAGACGGTTACACTTTCTTCTGTGATTCCCCACTAATTCCGTTACACAGTTAGCAGACCAAATGACGCAATTTAGCATATAACAACATTCAGATTGAATTACTGGCATTAGGAACTTGCCGTTTATCATCATCACTAATTTATCATAATCATGACCCTATTCTATGAATATCCATTCATTCAATGATTACTATCATCAACATGACTTATTATGTGATCATCACAAGAATTCATCATTCAAACATCAACATTCAGTAGGATCAAATAACACAAACATCTTCTAACTATGAAACACTAGTTCATCGGTCATAGATCAAAACCGCACAATCAGATTCATCAATTCTTTCTGCCGTTTCAACATACACATCGATACACATAAACACGTAAACCAAACACCAATAAACGTACGTTAAATTAATGATGAACATACTAACTGAACGATTGTGAGTACACGATGATATGCTAGGACAATCGAGAGAAAGAGCTCCAACAAGGGTTGCCGTCAGTTTCGAGAGGGAGAGAGAGAGAGAGAGAGACTTAGGGTTTGTGGGATTGGCGGTTATGAGTTATGATAGGTCATACGCACAACTATAAAATAACAGTCAGGCCACACTGAGCCTTGAATAGTTTGGGCTGAAGGCCCCCTTTTCGGAGAAGTATCCCCTTGGCGAAGAATATTCTTCGCCATGATGTGAGAGTGACGAAGATCAACCTTCGTCGGAGGTTGGTTGTGATGAAGAGCTAGTCTTCATCGAGTGTTTCTCAATCAGGGTTAAACATCATTATAACCATTACATAATACTTAAGTTTTCCTGCAACACTCAAACGTAACAATACTTTAATCATTCCAATAACATGCACAAGATACAACATAAAATGAATTGTGAAACGAGTTATGCGTAGAGGAAAGGCCTTGAAATCTCGAGTTGTCACACTGGAAAGGGTTTAGAAGGGTGGTTGGGTAAAGTTCTTGCCTCATTTAGTGTATAGATCCTGCGTGGTCCTGATTCAAGCTTAATAGGACTTCCCTTGAGGCAGATAACATCAAATCGGGGGAAGTAAGAACGGTTTGTAATCCCCTATAAATTAAATACTATTAAAAATTTAAACCGGCCTTGCGGGACAGTATCCCTGCTGACTCAGACCAATATGGCCAAGGGTAGCATTGCCTTCAAAAGAGGAACATGCCACTTTTTGCATTAATAACTTACTTAATTATCTTTCAATAATCCGACCTTGCGGGACTGTATCCCTACTGACTCAGACCAATATGGCTGAGGGTAGTGTTGCCTCCAAAAGAGGGACATGCCATAATAACTAAGATAATCTCTTAACTCAAAGCGAGGAAATCATCAAAGGATACATAAATGACAAGTCGGATCCAAGTGATTCTATCTTGTCTATCTATTTTTTATTTATTTTATTTCTTTATTTTTATTTATTTAAAAACAAAAACAAAAATTTTCTCTATATTTGGTTTGATTAGACGTCGACGATATTCCGGTATTAAAAGTTCTTGTGTCCTTGGACGACCTCGGTATCTTACCATCACCATACTACGCCAACGATGGGTGCACTTGCCCTAGCGTGTTGTAGAGAGTGATAGTTTTATAACGTGTTTTATAAATTTAAAGCTTGATTCAAAGGTAAAAAGGTACTAAAAATACATTAAAAATTCGTACACTTTGACACACGTCAATAGCGTTATGCCATTCTGCATGGACAAGGCTCTTAGGATTTTTAGGGATGGGGAAAACAAAAGAGGAGAAGAGATTAAGGATGCGCTTAGGTTTGGAGATACCATCCATAGCACGTGTACGAATGGTTTATGCGGGCGGGGGTGGTAGAGGAGATGGAATAAGAGTTAGGTTTGGGTTTGAAGGTGGTTAAGGTGGCGGGTTCAGTTTGGGTCTTCGGGAATAGGTGCGTAATGGTGGGGGAGCAGGCTGGGGAGGCTTATGTAATGGTTCGGGTTGGGGAAATTGGGTTGTAGGGCCTGGTGTAGGGGGTGGCCCAACAACAACAACGTTTTGGCCTGTGATGTTGTTGGTCGCTGTTGTGGGCGGAGTGGATGATGGTGTAGAAGATGGTGAAGTGGGTTGGTTCCATAGGGCAGGATGAATGTGGGCGTTTAGGAAGTCATAAGTTTGTGGGGAAGAATTTTGGCTTGATACCATGAAAGAATGATAATCGTTGCCCTCTTTTCATTAGCATCATTCAATATATATAATTACAATTGAGATCTCCTATTTTAGGGGAGATATATACATTCCATATTACATATATCCTATTATCTATTACTTTTAACCCTACTTCAATCCGAACTGCAACTCATCCCCGCGCTTTCTCTGCATATCCTTCCATCTCTATCTACCTACTTCATCGAAATGATCTTTAGTTTCCGCTTCTGGGTTATTGTGAGTTAAGTAAAATTTTTAAAGGGATCTGAATAAGTAAAATGAAAAATACAAAAATGAAAGAGCGGGTGATGATGGGGCATTAAAAAAAGAGAACAGGTTAGGATGGGTAATCGTCCTTTTTACCCAACTTCAATCCGAACTGCAACTCATCTCCGCGCTTGCTCCGCATATCTCCTTCAAACCCTATCTACCTACTTCATCCAAACTGATCCCAAGGTTCAATTTGATTTTGTACTGAATTTGTTTGGTTTTGTTGTTGTTTCTTCAATCTCTATTCTTTCTTTTATACATTCTTGATTTTTATACTCCAAATTTTATGCTAATATTGGGATTTATTTGTGGATTTCTTCTATTTTATTGTTTTCATCGTTTATAACCAGTGGTAAATCTCTATTATATATGCTTATAGTTGATTTTAGGCAAATTGGATTTAAATAATCCCAACTTGCTCAAGTTGGCCGATAATAATCCCAACTCAGTTATTGGCCGATAATAATCCGAACTGGTCCACTTTTGGCCGATAATAGTCCGTCGTTAAAAATAGCTTAACGGAGTTAAGCTTTTTTCAGAATTACAAACCGATGTTTTATGGATTTTGTTCAGAACGAGGATACGAGTTGATTGATATAAAATTTACCTCGAAATACTGCCCCAAACGACGAAAACGGTGCTTCAATTCGGGTGTTTAAACTTCCAATTAACAAAAATCAAGTCGTTTGAAGCACCGTTTCGAGGTAAGTTTTACATAAATCGAATCGTATCCTCGTTCTGATCAAAATCCATAAAACATCGGTTTGTAATTCGGAAAAACTTAACTCCGTTAATCTATTTTTAACGGCGGACTATTATCGGCCAAAAGTGGACCAGTTCGGATTATTATCGGCCAATAACTGAGTTGGGATTATTATTGTAACACCCCGTGTTTCGAAAGTCAAAGTCAAGATTGAAGTCAAAGGAATAAAAGATTGCTAATTGCGATCTGTCACTCCTTGCTCAACTACTGTTTTGACTTCTTTTAGTTGTATTATGTGGAGTATCTATTAATAATCGAGGTTTAATCGCTATATACGTGTGTTTAGTCGAGAATTAATCGCATGTCTAGAATCGCTAATCGACTTGTCGCTATCGCATCGTGACTCGAATTGTGTGTTCTAGATATTGTTTTATGTGTGTGTGCCATTATGCGTTACTTGTGCATGTTAGGTTTATGTTGAGGTGTTTAATCGCAATCGCAATCGCAATTCTATCGCAATCGCAATCTAATCGCAAACGCTGAATGCAAAGTTATTTATAGTGATTGTATGTTAGATATAGTAGTTAGGTTATTTGTGTAACTAATGAGTAGTATTATCGCATCACTCGCTCGAATCGCATCGCAACGCTCAACACGCGAAACGAAATGAAACGAAACGAAACGACAAAACTCAACACGCCGGACACCTGGATCGAGTGGCCAGCCGACCGAGTGGCCATCCGATCGGGTTGCCATCCGATCGGGTTGCCATCCGATCGGGTTGCCATCCGATCGGGTTGCCATCCGATCGGTGACCAATCCGACACTTCAGCACTTTCCCTTTATGGAAACCCTATAAATACCCCCCTGTCACATCATTTGTGATGTGACAGCTCCTTGTTCGACCAGCCGCACTCAAGCACTCATTTCTCTCGATTTCTCGCGATTCTTGTAAGTTTTCAACCTAAACCTTGTACTTCTATGATCTACATGCACTTCTTCATATTTTTCACCATTGAATCTTAACTTTTAACCGTGAAATCACCAGATTTGAGGTGTTCTAGGGTGATATCATCATGAAGTTCTTATGAACTTCAAAGATCGGCTTCATTCCACCAAGAACAACTTAGATCTAAAGGATTTCCACATGAATAAACAATGTTTTCGCATAGATCTACACATAGTCATGGTTAAAAGGATTGAAAGATGGTTTTCTAACTTTCTTTCAACTCTTTTTCACTCAATGCACTCAAAACCGATAGAATCGGAGCTCGTTCTGATCTTCTACTCCTCCTTAATGATGTGTTGGTTCAAGATCTGATTTCTATCTAAGAGACAACTGATTTCGGGTTAAACACGAACGACCGTCACGAACAGTCAACTGATCAGACTAGGGTGATTCCTGTTCGATTGGATCACTTGGGATAAGATGGGGCTTCTGTTGTTTAGCACGTTATCACACCGTCTCGATCATAACTGCAAAACCTTTCAAAATAATCAAGTACCAAGATGATCAGGTCGTTGGGACGGATTGCTGTCCGATCGGATTGCCATCCGATCAGCTTGCACTTGGTTTCACACTTAACTTTTATTTTCAACTCTCAAGGTTCTGAACGTCGAACGGATTACCGTCCGATCGGATAGCCATCTGATCGAACGACCATCCGACCATGTGACATTTGGAACTACCACAATTAATCATTTTCATATTTTCAAAGACCATCAGTAACTAACGGATTGCCACCCAAACGGATTGCTATCCGATCGAGTGACAATCCTACTGTGAACTTGTTCTCACTAAGTCCCTGCCAAATCGGATCGCTATCCGATCGAACGACCGTTTGATCGATCGACCTGAAGGGTAGAGATACTTCTCTGTTTTTTAAAATGCTACAACGAAACTTCAAAGCCATCATACAGATGTCAATCCAATCGAATAGCCATCCGATCGAATGACCATCCGAATGGATTGACATCCGAACGACTGGCCATCTGATCGGATTGCCATCCGATCGGATTACTAACCGACACTTGGTACTTTTGCACCGTTTAACCCGCCGCTCATCGTTTATGCTATCGTTAACTGTTCAGGCTAATCTCTCTCAGCGCTCCCTTCAATCCAAGAGAGTGTTTACTTGTTAAACACAATCTGTGAGTATACTCAATCCCTTTTGGCTTTACGCACTTTTGGGTGTTACATACGTTACTTATTCTAAATCACATCTATCACACAACGCAAACACTATTTAGACGCTAACCATGACTGCATGATACGTGTTACTCGATGAATGCTTGTATGTTATGTTAACACAGTGATTGTTGCCTGACGCCTTAGCAACGATAGTACTATTTGTTTGGACTCAGCACCTGTCGTGGACAGGGGTTGTTAAGGTTATGTCACACCCCTAAAATACCACACGCGGGAACCCCCGCAAGGTGTGTGACGTACCAGGATCTAGCCACCAATTACATTGAACTCATAACAATATTTCAATAAAACTTTCATTTATTAACATAAGCGTTACAAAACATTATTTACTGTTCAGCGGAAGCATACTACAATAATTAATAATTTCATAACACAAGTGTGTAAAAGCCATTAGACGTGTCTCATGATTCCATGCAACTCGACCCATGACCACTCCAGCATCCCAGACAGCAAGTTCCACATCCGCACATATCAATAACCTGCGAGCATGCACACAAGTATATCAGACAACGCTGGTAAGTTCATAGTTTTATGAAAACGTTTGGTTACCAAGTGTTTAATCCAGTTTAATAACAATTCCGAAAGTAATGTTGATAATAACTTGATACCGTACAAGATGGCTCCAGATTATTTTGCCCTTTCCCCCAATGCCCCTATCAAAGCATTGGGCATGACTGGGTCATTAGTTCACACCCGTCCTCTCAGGTACGGGGTGGGGGTGCCAAACCTAGATAGCGCAACCAACTAATACCCCATTACCTCTCAGGTAACAAACAAGATGGGACTTAATGGTGATAGGAGTGAGTGTATCATCCAACATTTCAGTTTTACCCAAAAGACTTATTCCTCTCAGGAATACCCACTGATTTACCCAAAGACCTATTCCTCTCAGGAATACCCATTTGACTGTCCCATCTACCGGGACGCATGCTCAAGAGAAGTGAACTCACCTTAGATTTCTCGGTATGTTACATTACATTACCCGTTCCAAGTTGGTCAACCATACCCTACCGTGGTTACCAAAGATGATCAGTTTCGTAAATACATATCTAGATCACGTATTCAACAAGTCACATGTATCAACATTGTCACGCAACACATAGTAAATGTTTAGATTTCATACCCGTTTACATCACAAGTTCATGTTCCCAACAGTAGTTACCAATAACACCGGTTTCATAATAATCAGATCACGTATTGACACAAATTGCATTCATTACAAGGATCACTATGTAACATCAAGTACCCAATTCTCATACAAGCCCACATCCCATGTGAATGTCACAAATCAACACAAAACAGGTGAGTGTTCTACCACACAAGACAAGTCAAACTTCTCATTCTTAATCAGTAGTGCTATCATGCAACAATTAGTATTTGTGAACCCAAGTACCCATCAAAACATGCATCATGACAGTTTACTGTTTTGTCCATTTAGTTATATGGCGAAGAATCCTAGGCGACGAAGGAATATCCTTCGTCGAGATGGGGTTCGACGAAGGTTCTCATGGCGAAGGCTCATCCTTCGTCGAGATGAGATGTGACGAAGTATTCCTTCTTCGTCGAGACGGGGTTTGGCGAAGAATCACAAAGTTCGTCAAGAATCAGTTCAACGGAGAACTAATTCTTCGCCGCACCCTTATCAGTTACAATTTTTCCCAACAGACGGTTACATCCCCTCAATTCTCATAACAACAGTTAACAAATCCTAGCCACAATTATAGGATCAATCACAGTTATTTCACACATTCAAGCAAACCCTAAATACCGTTCATCATCAAAACTAATAATACCACAATACTAACATCGATTACATGCCCTAAATCATACGATAATCATATACAATCAGAATTATTAACATGTAAACCCAATAATCAAAATCTGATCAACACAAGATGTGATTTACCGGAATATTTTGTGAGCATGTAATGACGATTGTTCCTTTAGATTAGGCTCAAGTGATTCCATTGACAATTCTTATAAGCATACAACCCTAACTACTATCTCATGCCAGAACATAATGTAACACAACATCATTGCATCAATACCCTTATTATTCTCAGACAAGTAACACAAAAGAAGGCACAATTAAATCAATCAATATTTCACTAACCGTGATACCGACGTGTTTAGCTAAGTCGAAACAGAAGGCTTTGAGGTTCCTAGAACTGTCGTCGCACAAAGAATAAGGGGAGAGGACTTTAGGGTTTCCTTTGTGTGTCCACGGTTACTGATTACACGAGGTTATACACTCAAAATGGTATGGGCCACGAGTAAGCCTGGGCCGAAGGCCCATTTTGGCGAAGTCTCTCACTGACGAAGGTCATTCTTCGTCGAAGATAGGTTACGGCGAAGATTGGTTGTGACGAACTCCATTCTTCGTCGAAGGGTGTTGTGACAAAGACCCCATTCTTCGTCTCCTTGGGTTTTCATTACACATAAACCATAAACATTACACATTCAATTAATCATCAGGATACTCTAATCATTCAAATAAACTACATATGAAATAACATAAAAACAAGTTATCAAAACAGGATTTCAAAACAAGTAACGCGTAGAGGAAAGACCTCGAAATCTCGGGTTGTCACATCATCCCCAACTTGAAAGAAATTTCGTCTCGAAATTTGATAAGTAATCCAAAGCAACACCATGCTAGATCAAGATGACTGTGGATTTTCAGCGGGTGCCACATCATCCCCAACTTGAAAGGGAATTTAGTCCCGAAATTCAACAGCTGTATCAGGATTAGATTGGTCAGTTGGGAATAGTTGAGGATACTTGAGCTTCGTCTGGTTCTCACGTTCCCACGTGAACTCCGGTCCACGTCTTGAGTTCCAACGAACTCTCACGATTGGAATCCGACTAAGTCAACGAACCTTGACTTCCTGGTCCATGTTTTGATAAATTCCTCGACAACTGCAACTTGTCGTTATCCTTAGACTCTAGTAAAGGTATCACAAGTGTTTCATCGGACAAGCACTGCCTTAGATCCAAGACATAAATGACATTGAGTACGTTACCCAATTCGTCGGGTAACTCGAGTTTGTAGGCCATGACGTAAATTCATCTTGCCACATTTTTCCAAAGCGCACCGCACCCTCCTAGGGTGAGACTTTCAATCATGACAAGTTCGCCTGCAGCGAACTCCCAGCGTTTCCTAAGCTTATCAGGTTTCTCGGTGGTCACGCGTTGCCGCCATATGATTCCCGATCTAATAATCTTCTCAGAGGTTTCAAGTACAAGTCCGGGTCGATATCTTAGAACGACCTAGTCTATAGTCTAAGTACTAACATACCGACTTGTGCATACCCAGTATGCGTTTTGTATGAGCTTACTTGCCATCCTCGCTATACTCGCTTACACTACACTAGCACCGCACTAAGATTCTCGAAAATGAATGAGTGATTAGGTCGAGATTGGGTGTGAAAACCGCAAACTCTCGACCAAATCACTTATTCGACCCGCATTTTTTATCTGCAAATAGGAGACTTTGCGTTGAATCAGGAGTGAAATCCGTACTTTAACGCAAAATTTCCTCTCTATTTTATCAAAACAGGAACGAAGTCGTTAAGACAGGGGTGGAACCCGAACCATGACGACTTGTTCCGTGCTCTATTTTGGCTTTACAAAACTCTCACCAAGGTCTCGACGGACTCCAACGACTTGAAGTCACACCATAGCTAGAAGGATGCGTGCCGATCTCCCAAATCGAGGCGAGAGCACAGTCTTGAAAGCCAAAAGTGTGCACCAAAAGTCCTTGTGAATAGTCGAATCACTTTGGGTAGTCGACGTCTATCAGCCGTAGACAATATATTCTCGATTTTTATATGTTTCGATTCTGAGCCCGCAACTGCTGACTCTGATAATTGTCGCTTTTATATGGATTTTATGTATTTTGATTTTTGGTGGTTTATACGCTTTTCGCTTCTCGCTTCGATCGACACACACGACCCGCACTGCACATCTGTCTCAAAACGTTAACAAATCGTTGCTACTCGTGGATGATTGCATGCTATGTTACTCCCTTATGCTATACAACTCGCTGTGTACTCGCTAATCGCAATCGCTATACTTAAACATTATACGTGCTGTGAAAGATAGGTGAATACGTGCAACATATGTGTTTAGGCTAGTCTATGTGTGCTTATGTGCTTATGTGTTATGTGACTATTCGTGTTCCTGAGCTTTAGTAGTAGTACGTGTGAGGTGAGATTCGATTATATAGCGTTTTAAATCCTATGGCGCTGTCTGTTGCAGACAATGTCGTCATTTGGGTCATTTCACTCGTGCTCAGTTCGCCGCAGTCATGATGACAAAGGCATCGCCGCCCTCGTCGCTAAGAAAATGGCGAAAGTTGTCCCCCAGATTATTAGTGAGCTGAATGAAAACACTAGCAAATCTTCTGAAGAGTCCAGGACTGATGCTCCTAAAGCTGCTTTTAGTTTCAAGCAGTTCAAAGCCTGCGGCCCGAAAGAGTTTACCGGCGAAGATGGTCCTACGGCCATGTTCCAATGGTTTTATTCTATCGAAGTCACCCTGCGCCAGAGTGGCTGTCCTGATAATCTCCGTATTCTGAACGCAACTGGCGTCTTCCAATCCCGAGCGCTAGATTGGTGGACGGCCGAGAGAAACAAAAGCGGAAATGATGCAGCTTACGGGCTGACGTGGGATGAGTTGAAGGATGTTATGATGTAAGAATTCTGCCCTCCCACGAGTGCCAAAAGCTGGAGACGAGTTCAGGCATATCAAGCAGAAAGATGGAGACAACGCTGGTTTGACTGCTCGCTTCAAGCAGCTAAGCATAATTTGTCCTAGCCAAGTTACCACGCCTGAAATCACCATCAAGAAGTATATCCGTGCTCTCCCGGATTGCGTGGCTGATTTCGTTCAAGCTGCAAAGACGACGACAATTGAGGAAACTTTTCTACTCGCTGCTGAGATCAACGACAAGCGAGTCAAGTCTGGTTACTGGGATAAAGCTTCCAAGAATCTTCATCAAGCTACCACTGCTCCAACCGCTGAAACCGCCGCCGTTCCGCAGTCTTCAAAGTCCTCTCGTCGCAAGAGGAAGAACAACAGCAGTTCCAGCAACAAGAACTGTGCAGTTACTGATGCCACGCTCCAATCAGTTCCTGCTCAACCGCAGCCTCAACACCGCCAAGTAGCGGCACCGGTCACCAACGCACCGCCAGCAAAGCGTGCATATACTGGTCCTCACCCGGCTTGCCCTACTTGTACCTATCACCACCCTGTGGGAATCACTTGAAGATACTATGTGCATTGCAACATGTACGCCCACTTCACCGCCAACTGCCGTATAGGTCCACGTCAAACCCCAGCTCCAACCCAAGGTCAAGCTCCTGCTCAACAAGCTCTACTTACTGCTCCTCAAGGCCATCAAGCGGCTCCTGCACCCACGATCAATGTTAGAGCTTGCTATGCATGTGGTGATCCCAACCACTTCGCAAACATGTGCCCCAATCGAGTGGTGAAGCAAGAGCCACAACAACAGCAGCCCCAGCAGCAGCCTCAGCAACAGCAGCAACAACCAGCAGCCCGCGGACGTGCTTTTGACATAAACGCTCACCAGGCTCAAGCAGACAACAATGTGGTCAATGGTACATTCCTTGTGAATGGTATATATGCTACGTGTTTATTTGATACTGGAGCCGATAACTGTTTTGTACCGTTTGAATTCGAAAAGCTCCTTAATCGTTAGCGCACCCCTCTACCCTCGACATTCGATGTTGAAGTTGCCACCAGAAGAACCGTCGCAGTCAATTCTGTTCTATGTGATTGTATGCTCGAACTCAACAATCACGTCTTCCGTATCGACCTTATTCCGATGCAGCTTGGTAGTTTTGACATCATAGTAGGCATGGATTTCCTTAGGGAAAATCGTGCTGAAGTTGTTTGCTTCGATAAGATGATTCGTTTCTCACTCGCAAATGGTGATCTACTTTGTGTGTATGGCGAAACTCCTTCGAAAGGTCTTAAACTCATGTCGTGTGTCCAGGCTAGCAAGTATCTCCGCAAGGAATACCAAGCTTTCCTGGCACACATCGTAGTAGCGGAGAAGGAAAAGAAATGAAACCCAGAAGTGAAAGACGTTCCCGTTGTTTGTGAATTCCCTAACGTTTTTCCCGAGGATTTAACCCGGATTACCTCCCACTCATGATATCGACTTTCGTATCGACCTCATTCCTGGAGCAAACCCTGTTGCTAAAGCGTCGTATCACCTCGCTCCTTCTGAAATGCGCGAACTCTCGAGTCAGCTCCAGGAACTGCTTGATAAAGGCTTTATTCACCCTAGCACCTCTCCTTGGGGCGCACCTGTCCTTTTCGTTAAAAAGAAGGACGGATCGTTCCGGGTGTGCATCGACTATAGGGAGTTGAATAAGCTGACAATCAAGAATCGCTATCCCTTGCCTCGAATCGATGATTTGTTTGATCAGTTACAAGGTGCTACGTGTTTCTCAAAGATCGACCTACGCTCAGGCTATCACCAGTTACGCATTCAAGAGGAAGATATACCCAAAACCGCTTTTCGAACCCGCTATGGTCACTACGAGTTTGTTGTTATGCATTTTGGTTTGACCAACGCCCCCGCAGTTTTCATGGATTTAATGAATCGAGTGTGCAAACCTTTTCTTGATCGCTTCGTAATCGTGTTCATCGATGATATCCTGATCTATTCCAAGTCAAAAGCCGAACACTCGCAGCATCTACGTTTGGTTCTTAAGTTACTCCAGGGAAACCGTCTCTATGCCAAGTTCTCCAAGTGTGAATTTTGGTTGGAGGAGGTCCAATTCTTGGGTCACATTGTCAATACTCAAGGTATCCACATCGATCCTGCGAAGATCGAAGCTGTTAAGAGTTGGGTTACACCCAAGAACCCGTCTGAGGTCCGTTCTTTTCTCGGACTTGCAGGCTATTATCGCCGATTTATCGAAGGTTTCTCTAAAATCGCTGTGCCGCTTACCTCTCTTACGCATAAGGATAAACCTTTTGTTTGGGGAACTAAACAGGGGGAAGCCTTTCAAACTCTCAAGGCTATGCTTTGCAATGCTCCCGTGCTCTCACTGCCCGACGGAAATGACGATTTCATAGTCTACTGCGATGCCTCGAACCTTGGTCTTGGTTGTGTTCTTATGCAACAAGACAAGGTTATCGCGTACGCTTCTCGACAGCTCAAGATTCACGAGAATACTACACCACACACGACCTCGAGCTTGGCGTAGTTGTTTTTGCGTTAAAGACTTAGCGATACTACCTTTATGGTACCAAGTGTACGATCTTCACCGATCATAGGAGCCTACAACATATCTTTGACCAGAAGGAACTGAATATGCGTCAACGCCGGTGGGTAGAACTACTCAACGATTACAACTGTGAGATCCGTTACCATCCTGGCAAAGCAAACGTCGTTGCCGATGCTCTCAGTCGACGAAGCTATTTGCATAGCGTTCGTAATTCCCAAGCCCGATTTAATCTCGAAGCTCTCATCCGTGACGCGCAGCATGCTTGTTTTACCGAACAAACTTTGAAGAAGGAAATGATTCTAAAAGATGGCGCCCAACAAGAGAATAAATCGAATGGTATCTTTCATTATTTGGACCGAATCTGGATTCCCAAGCGGACGAATTTGTGACAACTACTGATGGACGAAGCCCACAAATCTCGGTATTCTATTCATCCCGGTGCTGATAAGATGTACCAGGACATGCGCTATAAGTACTGGTGGCCGGGCATGAAGAAAGATATCGCTATCTATGTTTCGAAGTGCCTGACTTATTCAAAGATCAAGGTCGAGCATCAAAGACCCTCTGTCTTACTCGTTCAACCCGAGATCCCAATATGGAAATGGGAGAGTATAGCTATAGATTTCATAACGAAACTCCCGCGTACTCAATCAGGATATGATAGCATTTGGGTTTTAGTCAACCGTTTGACTAAATCCGCTCATTTCCTGCCGATACGAGAAGACTTTAAGGTAGAAAAGTTAGCCCGAATCTACACCGATGAGATCATTTGTCGACACGGGACGCCTCGTGACATCATCTCTGACCGTGATGGTCAGTTTACCTCGCGTCTTTAGGAAACGTTTCAATCTGCTCTCGGTACTACTCTAAATCTAAGTACCGCTTTCCATCCCCAAACCGACGGTCAGACTGAAAGAACGATTTGTACCCTTGAAGACATGCTCCGTTCGTGTGTCATAGATTTCGGTGGTAATTGGGATGCGCACTTACCTTTAGTCGAATTCTCGTACAATAACAGTTATCATTCCAGCATCCAAATGGCACCGTTTGAGGGATTATACAGAAGGAAATGTCGATCGCCTATTGTATGGCACGAGATCGGAGACGCGTAAATTACCGGTCCTGAGCTGTTGCAAGAGACGACTGATAAAATCCTCCAAATCCGAGACAATCTGCTGAAAGCTCGGAGCCGACAGAAAAGTTACGCCGATAGACGCCGCATGCCCCTTGAATTTGACGTTGGCGATCATGTACTCCTAAAGGTGGCACCTTGGAAGTGGGTGATCAAATTCGGCAAGAAAGGAAAGCTCGCGTCTTGATATGTTGGACCCTTTAAGATCCTTGAAAAGATTAGAAAATTGGCCTACAGACTCGAACTATCGGAGGAACTTAGTAACGTCCACCCGACTTTCCACGTTTCGAACCTCAGAAAGTGCTTGGCCGACCAGGAATTACATGTCCCTCTTGAGGATTTACAAGTGGACGAAACATTACACTTCGTGGAAAAGCCTGTCGAGATCATGGGACGAGAAACCAAGGTGCTCAGAAGCTCACGCATTCCCATTGTGAAGGTTCGCTGGGAAGGCAAACGCGGTGCCTAGTTTACCTGGGAACTCAAAAGTGACATGAAGGCGAAGTACCCGCAGTTGTTTGTTACGGCTAAAGCCTAATTTCGGGACGAAATTCCCTTAAGTGGGGGAGGCTGTAACACCCCATGTTTCGAAAGTCAAAGTTAAAGTCAAGATTGAAGTCAAAGGAAGAAAAGATTGCTAATTGCGATCTGTCACTCCTTGCTCAACTACTGTTTTGACTTCTTTTAGTTGTATTATGTGGAGTATCTATTAATAATCGAGGTTTAATCGTTATATACATGTGTTTAGTCGAGAATTAATCGCATGTCTAGAATCGTTAATCGACTTGTCGCTATCGCATCGTGACTCGAATTGTGTGTTCTGGATATTGTTTTACGTGTGTGTGCCATTATGCATTACTTGTGCATGTTATGTTTATGTTGAGGTGTTTAATCGCAATCGCAATCGCAATTCTATCGCTTTCGCAATCTAATCGCAAACGCTGAATGCAAAGTTATTTATAGTGATTTTATGTTAGATATAGTAGTTAGGTTATTTGTGTAACTAATGAGTAGTATTATCACATCGCTCACTCGAATCGCATCGTAACGCTCAACACGCGAAACGAAACGACGAAACTCAACACGCCGGACACCTGGATCGAGTGGCCAGCCGACCAAGTGGCCATCTAATTGGATTGCCATCCGATCGAGTTGCCATCCGATCGGACTGCCATCTGATCGGGTTGCCATCCGATCGGTGACCAATCCGACACTTCAGCACTTTCCCTTTATGGAAACCCTATAAATACCCCCCTGTCACATCATTTGTGATGTGATAGCTCCTTGTTCGACCAGCCGCACTCAAGCACTCGTTTCTCTCGATTTCTCGCGATTCTTGTAAGTTTTCAACCTAAACCTTGTACTTCTATGATCTACACGCACTTCTTCATCTTTTTCACCATTGAATCTTAACTTTTAACCGTGAAATCACCGGATTTGAGGTGTTCTAGGGTGATGTCATCATGAAGTTCTTATGAACTTCAAAGATCGACTTCATTCCACCAAGAACAACTTAGATCTGAAGGATTTCCACATGAATAAACAATGTTTTTGCATAGATCTACACATAGTCATGGTTAAAAGGATTGAAAGATGGTTTTCTAACTTTCTTTAAACTCTTTTACACTCAATGCACTCAAAACCGATAGAATCAGAGCTCGTTCTGATCTTCTACTCCTCCTTAGTGATGTGTTGGTTCAAGATCTGATTTCTATCTAAGAGACAACTGATTTTGGGTTAAACACGAACGACCGTCACGAACAGTCAACTGATCGGACTAGGGTGATTCCTGTTCGATCGGATCACTTGGGATAAGATAGGGTTTCTGTTGTTTAGCACGTTATCACACCGTCTCGATCATAACTGCAAACCTTTCAAAATAATCAAGTACCAAGACGATCAGGTCGTTGGGACGGATTGTCGTCCGATCGGATTGCCATCCGATCGAACAGCCATCCGATCGGCTTGCACTTGGTTTCACACTTAACTTTTATTTTCAACTCTCAAGGTTCTGAACGTCGAACGGATTACCATTCGATCGGATAGCTATCCGATCGAACGACCTTCCAACCATGTGACATTTGGAACTTCGACACTTAATCATTTTCATATTTTCAAAGACCATCAGTAACTAACGGATTGCCACCTGAACGGATTGCTATCTGATCGAGTGATAATCCTGCTGTGAACTTATTCTCACTAAGTCCCTGCCAAATCGGATCGCTATCCGATCGAACGACCATTCGATCGATCGACCTGAAGGGTAGAGATACTTCTCTGTATTTAAAATGCTACAACGAAACTTCAAAGCCATCATGCAGATGTCAATCCAATCGAATGGCCATCCGATCGGATGACCATCTGAACGGATTGACATCCGAACGACTGGCCATCCGATCGGATTACCAACCGACACTTGGTACTTTTTGCACCGTTTATCGCGCCGCTCATCATTTATGCTATCGTTAACTGTTCAGGCTAATCTCTCTCAGCGCTCCCTTCAATCCAAGAGAGTGTTTACTTGTTAAACACAATCTGTGAGTATACTCGATCCCTTTTTGCTTTACGCACTTTTGGGTGTTACACACGTTACTTATTCTAAATCACATCTATCACACAACGCAAACACTATTTATGCGCTGACCATTACTGCATGATACGTGTTACTTGATGAATGCTTGTATGTTATGTTAACACAGTGATTGTTGCCTGACGCCTTAGCAACGATAGTACTATTTGTTTGGACTCAGCACCTGTCGTGGACAGGGGTTGTTAAGGTTACCTCTCACATGTTGCAGTGGTGATATGTGTTGCGCATTCTACAACTCGCAGTCTAGTCTGTGCATATTTCATTGTCGATAACCTACTTGCTTCGCATTATACATGATACATGCTGGTTATGCGTAAACTATTTCAAACTCTAGTATGCTATATCAAACTTGTATGCTCACCTTTACACTATGTGTATTGACCATACTTTAACGTATGTGACAGGTGCTTAGGATGTTTTGCTGCTATGTTTTTTTTTTTTTGAACGGCCAACAAACTCAATCTCGAGCACTCTCGGGGCACCCACTGGACAAACGGAGTACTCCAAAAGAGTAACCCGAGTCCACCACCAATTCCGGGGAAAACCCGGTAACCCACCCGCCCGTAGGCACGACAGTGAAATTACCGGTAAAACCCGTTTGGCTCAAGGATCCAACCCAGGTTTCCCTGGGTCTCCTATCATTGCCCACCAGTGCCTCGCTCTGCACCAAGTGAGAGTCGAACCTGCATCTCTCAAGAGAAATGCAAGCCTGTTTTGCTGCTATGTGGGAATCAAGTTAGGATGGAGTCTTAGAAACAAACAATTAAATGAAATCTGAGTTGTCGGAATGGATAATTTGTCTTTGAGAACAATGTCTGTAATAACTATTTTTATTTTATATGTTTATGGTATGGGACATGAACCTTTAATATATTATAACTAATGGTTGTTGTGGATTCTTCTGGACAATCTGTTTCGCTCAGTGCCGCGCCCCTATGATTCCGCCATCGGTTGGGGTGTGACAATTATCGGCCAAATTGAGCAAGTTGGGATTATTTAAATCCAATTTGCTTTGATTTTACAGTGCTCGATCGGTTCCATAACTCGATGTTGTGGAATTTGTTCTTGTGATTTGATGTGTTTTTAAACGCTTTGAGGATTGTTCGGTTACGGAATTAGGTTATTATTGTTGCTATGGGTAGCATTATGCTGGTGTGTGATTTGTAAGACTGTTCGTACATGTTACTAACTAGGGGTGTTCAAAAAAATTCGGATGAGAAACCGAATCCGAAATATCCGAATATCTGAATCCTAAATATTCGAAATTTCAGATATCTGAAAAATCAAATAATCCAAATTTTCATATTCGGATTCAGATATGGATTTCTAAAAATTATGAATAATCGTGTTATCCAATATCCGAAAACTAAAAAAATAGTAGATTTATATTACATGAGTACTATGTTTAGTTTGAAAATATAGTAAAAAAATAGTAAATAATCAGATTCAGTGTATCATTTAAGTTAAAGAGTTATTTTGATCATTCTCAAATATCTTGTGCTTCGTAGTTTATTTAGAAACTTAAATATAGTAGTTGCCAATTTGGGGCTAGCTCATTTGGTAGAGACTCTTACTTCTTAATGAGAGGTCTTGAGTTTAATCCCAAGCAAGGAGTAGATTAGGATTTATTTGGTTTAATTTAAGAAGTGTGTAAGCGTCGTCATTAAAAAAATGAAATAAAAAATAGATACTTGTTAATTTTTCCCAAACATACCGATATAAATTTTAACAAAAACGAAGTATCTTTATAAAAATATTATTGATCTTGTAAGTGGTTTTGACATGTGTTTGGATGATTATATTGTTTAAAGAAAAGTCAATTTTAATTGTTAAAAGTAATTAAAAAATATATTACAAAATTAAATAAAAGTTCACTCATCCCAATAAAAGAGATTCAGTGTAAAAATTGGAGTGTCTCGGAACGAAACTTAAAAGTGGTCAAAAATTCTTTTGAGCTAGGGAAACATGCTTTGGCCTAATAGGTAGAATACTCTCACAGAGGAGCGGTTAACGATCATCACCCTTCCGGTTACTACATGTCCCTAGTCAATTGAAAATTCGAGACTTTGGCGGGATTGAAAATTGAGGAGTAGGACTAGTTATCAAGATGCTGGTTTCTTCTCGAACTTGATAGCATCCCACCCTTAGTGTGGTTAGTACTTACCGAATGAGGTAAGGAAATAAATTTCGAATCATCGGTAAGGGTCCACTAGAATAAGAATGAGAAATTCCCATCAAGATATGGAAATCACTCCTAACTTGATGGCATAATTTCGTGAAAAATCGATTACGCGGATTGAGGGACTTCACAAAAAATTGTGGGTTTTCACGCTTATTTTTGGTGAGATCATCTCGTTTATGAAATAAGAGTGTCTTCGCGTCTTCATAAGTGTATTGTGGTTACCTTAGGAAAGACATTCATATTTAAGACCAAAAGAAAGTAGATAAGAAACAATTAGGGATAATTCAAGTAGTTTTAAGCATGAACAAGAATGGTCAAGTATAGTTCCTAAACTATAAACTAGGTCAAAAGCATGACAATTTTTCCTAATTTCCTATAGTTATGGCTCTGATACCAATCTGTCACACCCCAACCGATGGCGGAAACATCGAAGCGAGACGAAAACGAGATTGCAAGAGACTTCATAATGACTAATTGTAACAATATTTAGATAATTCAAATTTCATTAATACTAAAATGGAAATACATTGTCTTAAACGGGAAGTACAACAAGTTTGCAAATAACGTAACGTCATGAAGCAAAGGACAAAATTTAAAGTCTAGGTGTGTTTCTAATCTACCCTAAGTAATATTTTTCATCGTCATCAACTAGTTTCCTGCAACATGTATTAAAATAAAGATCAACAAAAGTTGGCAAGTATACAAGTTTAATTACATAGCATAATTGTGAATAAAAGTTGTCTCATATCCAACATGGTAAATTGCATATATTGCTCATTATCATACTAGCATGTGTTAACTATAAGGCAAACCAAAGTGTACCATAATCGTGCATACTATTGTCGCCGAAACGACAAGGTTGTAAAATAGTTTACTTAACAATACCACAAGAATACGGGCGGTGCGTTAATCCTATAGCGCTATAATTGTTAAGGTAGGCTTGCAAAGTTAATGAGCATATAGAACACAAGTTTAACATAGCATGCGATAACAAGAATAATACAAGTATCATGTTATTAACGGATAGAGTATGTGCGTAAACAAGTTTAATCGTGATTCATGATTTGTATAAATGTACATGTTGCACCCGAAGTGTATAAAACGGAAAATGGGATCGAGTATAATCATGGTTTTGCATAGAAATCCCGCGTACGTGAGATGAAGCGTAAGAGGGTTGAGAACACCGAAGTTGCCCTACATTAGGGAAACGAAGGTATGTGAGTATATGGAATTCGTATGAAGGTTAGATTCAGAATTGATATGAAAAAAGTATATAAGTAATGAAAATATATCTTGTCTAAATACTCGTTTGGACACTAAGTTTTTTAGGTGTTTTCATGGGTCCATAACTCGCCCATTAAAATCACCAACGAGGAGTAAAGAACAAAGATAATATAACCTATGTTCATGACGCTTAACCATAATCCGGTTAGCATCAAGAGTTCGGTTAAATATTATATATATATATATATATATATTATATAGTATAATCCATCATGTATTATCATGTAAGTCAAGCATGGAGGTAGGATGATTTACATCCATTAAACCTCATTGTATGATTCACCAAAACACAAAGTCATCAACTTAGTTGATGACCCGGTTGGTCATGAAATAAAATACGACTAACTAGTTCGTCAAGTAGCCAAGTAAGATTAACCTGGGTGTTCCATACCCATCATGGCAAATGTTGGAGGTGCGGCGGAGTTGTGTTACTTTGAATCATGGAAGCTACTTGGTGTATGAAAAGTGTGAACAAGTGAGGTTTTGTGGAACTAATTCGTATAGCCAAAACTTCCATGGTTCACATACAACTCATGCACAATATTTTCAACATAACGGGTTGAAGCTTGGATGGTTTTCCATCACTTAGAGCATTTGGACATACTTTAAATAAGATTTAAGTTTGTATTCTTGGTGGAAATCAACCACAACACAAGCCCACAACTATGAACTAAGTTGGGAGCTTGATGGGTACAAGTTTACACCAAGTTCTAGTGAATAATTAAGAGATAGAAATATAAATTCTCAACAGAAATTTTATAACTTTCTTGGACCTCAATGTGGTGAGGTTCCACTTTACCAAGGCAAACTTGTGGAAACCTTCCTCGAGGTTATCTAAGAATGTTAGAGAAGAAAAGAGAAAGAAAAAGAGGGAAATTGTGAGTAGAAACACCCTGTAAACTGTAACACCCTGAAAACGGGTTTGGTAATTAAACCCCGTTAATACTAAAGAGCGGGTAAAATGCCGTTAGCGGTAAAGGTTTACCCGGAAATTATTAGGATTTAAATAAATAAGCCTAATAATAAATAAAAAGAGAGCAAACGACTTGAGAAGACAAAGTTTATAAAAAAGGGACCCAAGTTAACGGGACTTAAAATAAACGGATTATAACTCCCGGAACCTACTAAGTTAACTAGAAATAATTAACTTAGTTATAAATGGGTAATTAAGAGAATGGGTAAAAAAATAAAAATCAAAGATTACTAACTCCTTTTTATAAAACCTCTAACATGGGGGACTAAAGGTGGGAAACTAGGAAAGTGTTTTAATTAAAAGATTTATATAAAAAAAAGGAAAAACACACACTGGTGTGTGTGGGTCGATCGACCAGAGCAGGAGAAAAGGGGTCTAACCCTAATTTCAACAAAATCAACAAATTGAAGGCACAAATCGGTTCCAAAACAAAATCTGAGCATAGATTGGTGATCTCCTCTGAAAAGGGATCATAAGGTATGTAAATTTTGTAGAAAATTTCCATCTAAATTTCTGGATAAACCTAGAGAATTAAAAAAAAATTGATGCATACTTGTTATATGGATGAAATAGGAACATTGTAGTGTTTAGGAGTAAACCCTAGACAAGTATATATTGAAATCATGCTTAACTCAAGTAAATTCAGATTTTGTTGATGCTAAATTCATGTATGAGATGTTTTTAGGGTTTTGATTGCTAAAAAATAGTGTTATGATGTCAAGAACATACTTTAATTGAAAGCTGAATTCAAACAGCTCCTGATCAAATTTTACAGCCGACTTGTATTGGCTGTAACATGGACAAAACGTGACAAAGCATGTGTTTCTTGAGTCTAAAATGTAATTCCAGGAAATATCTTTAAAACCCCACTGGAATCGCATTTTTTCGACGAAAATTGAGCGTTTTATGAATTTTTCCGTATCGAAGGTTCAAGCTGCGTTTTCTGGCAGAATTTACAGCCCATTACGAATGTCATAACTCAATTTAGGAATTTAGTTATGATCTCAAATTTTTACTGCAGATAGTTTTAAGTGATTACAAAAATCGCCAATTGGAATTTCGTCAATCGGATAAACGAGGAAATTTAAATGAATTTTTCCGTAAGCTGCAGTCAGAAGTGACGAATCTGATTGCAGCTTAGTAAATGAATTTTTACGAATTTTTGGTAAAGAGTTAGATCTTGAAATTTTAACACAAGGCCTAACCCTCCGAGAGGTACGCCACATAAAAAAATCAGAATTTTTAAAGACTTGTAAATAGGTTAAACAAGTCACCAAAAACAGCCTATTTTCAGTGATATGAAATGCCTAAATGAAATCGCGGTCTACTTGGTTGTGTGTAAAACGTGATTATATTAAGTGTTCGGATGAATGCACAGAAATGTGTAAGGTGGAAGATCATATTAAATTATGGTTAATCTAACCACCTTATGAACATTTGATAATAGTTTGGCGCTTAACAAGCTAGGTGGAAGCTTGTGGATGAAGCGGGTCAAACGGAGCGAGTATGGAAAGAAAAGCGTGGCATGGATGCAAGGTAAGTGAATCATACACCTTTTTGTAGAATACGTGTTTATTTTATAAGTTGTAAATACGATAAAGACGATATTCGGAATATGGTCTCCGACGCTAAATGGTAGGGGTCAGGACAAATAAAGTTGATAAAACCATGATTAATGATATAAAAAGGTGAATTGGTAATTTAGTTATGAAAAGACTAAGATATAATGAGTTTCCGAACGGCTACCTTATAAGCAGGCCTAAAAGAATTAAAAAGAAGAAAAACGGTGATTTGGTCAAGTGAAAATGGATTAAAATTGAAGTTTAAAACGACACCAAGTGGCATAAGCCAAATTGAGTAAACGCGTAAGAAATGGATGTAAGAGACCTAACTAATTGGTGAAAAATCCAAAATAGTTACTAAACGAAATGGTAAATAGATGCCATTCAATCTAAGCGCAAATGGTTGGTCGTTTAGACCAAACGGGTCAAATGGTGATGTTGAGACCATTTGACAATTTACGACTAATAAGTGTTTGTCGAGTCTTATGCTTACAGGACAAAACGGCTTACGATTTATCAATGCTATGATATAACAATTTAGCGAGACAAGGTATTAAAAACGAGTCATTGTGTTGATCCGAGCCAGGTACATATAAATAAGATTATAGTTAAACAAGCGAATTGGGTCAAATATTTAGCGAAAGTATTCCGTAGTATAATAAGGAACTAGAATTTGACTAAAACGCCCTTGAAGGGTAAATCGGATAAACGACCCTTATGGGTTGTTTAAAAATTTGCATTTGGATTACGAAATATAGGTAGATACCTTAATGTAATAAAATGATAGGTGAAAGGAGAGAGTGAAATTTTAAAGTAAAAGGGTAAATCACTCTAACGGGTCAAAAGTGTTAAACAAAAATTTCAAGCCGAGAGCTTGAAATTCTGAATTTTTAAGTAGTTTTATATCAGGTTTTAACTCCATAGAATGAAGAATTAAATTACGATCGCGTGAGAAAAAGAATCACGCGAATCAGATAAGTAGAACAAAAGTTATGCACGTTTTTGTGAATTATAAGTTTGAGTTTTTGAGCTGGGAATCTGCAGTTCAGCAACAAATAATTCTGGACAAAACAGGGCGTCATGCCACGCGACGGCAAAAGCTAGGAGCCGTCGCGCGACGCGACGGGTTCCATAAATAAAAAAGGGTTATTGGATTTTATCACCCTAAACTATTGGCTATTGGCCGCTGCCACCACCAACTATCACTTTGACATCCGTCACCCCTAACTTAACACTTAGTGTGTTCTGTCACCACATCGTTAACTGATCACTAACTTTAGATCCCGTTACTATACTTTTGGGGGTGTCATAGGGATCTTAGGAAGGTTTTAGGGATCTTAGGACACCCGAAATGTATAGTAACATGATCAAAAGTTAGTGATCAGTTAACGACATGGTGACAGAACACACTAAGTGTTAAGTTGGGGGTGGCGGGCGTCAAAGTGATAGTTAGGTGTGGCAGTGGCCAATAGCCAATAGTTTGAGGTGATAAAATCCAATAACCCAATAAAAAAATGTTTATTTTAATATTATACGCATTGCGAACCCGTTTAAATACGTTTTAAGCTACGTATGACTAATCTAACTCATGTTTTATGAGTTGTAGGTAAATTTCTAGTACCGGAGGACGATCAAGCTAAATGAAGAACCAAACACGATCAAGAAACCAGCTTCCGCACGACGTTTCGTTGTTACTTTTAAATGATGAACTTAATTACATTATGTTGTAAACTTTTAAGTTGTAAAAGTTTTAAATTACTCGTATTTTTCTAAGGATCCTTAATCGTAATTACATGTTTATTTTCGTTATGTATACGAAAACCTTTAAAATAATAACAAGGGTGTTACATAAACAATCTAGAGTTCACTGTTTGTAGCTTGAACACTTGAGAGAGTGTAAGGATTTGATAGTTTTAGAGTGTGGGGAAAGGATTTAGGAGTGTTAGGAGGCTGGTATTTATAAGTTAAAAATTAGGGTTTAGCATTTAGTGAAGTGGAGGGCAGTTGGATTAAAGTCGAAATAGAAGGTTTTAGAAGTTTCTGCAAGTTGCGCGCATAACTGGTCCATTCCACGTGAAGGCAATGGGATCCACACTTCGTGTGAAAAAGTTGAGTGGTTCGTGGATGTGGGACGCGAAACAGAAAGGAGAGGTGAAGGAGGACCACAAAGGCCTACACCTTCGTGTGTGGGTGTATGGTTTCGTGTGTGATGGGCCAAAGCCCACTAAGGGTTCTTGTGGGAGGAAGGGACCATGAAGGCAAAGTGGCTTTGAAGCCACTTTTCTATTTTCATCATCATCACCACCGCCGCCACCACCACCACCACAACCATCATGTGGTACGAAGGCCACGAAGGTGGCCTTTTGGGCTGCTTTCGTGTGTCTTCGGCCCGAAGATTATGGGTTGGGTTATGTTGTAATAATTTCACGTATCTTTACCCCGTTTAAAAAATGTAACTAAAATGTAACGATGTATTTAACAAGTATCGAGCACGTCCCAAAATATAAACACAAGTATTCGAGTATCGGTTGAGTGTATAAGTTCGTATGCCAGTTTGTATCGTGTGACATAAGTATGTAATATGTTATAAAAATATAATTTTATTATGATCAAAACCTCAGATTACAAGATTGTGAATAAAAGCGAATACGATACGATTACAAGTTTCCAAAAATATAAATACGAGTACATTTTCTAAGTAAGGAAAATATCAAAATGCGAAGCGTTACAGGTCAGATATCAATCTATTTGGATTTGGATTTTTTTTATCACTAACCAATAAGTCGATAACCAAGCCGATCCAAAATCAAAATTTGGCTCAGTTTTTCGTGTTTCGGATGCGATTTGGATTTCAGATTTTTTTGGTTATTGTTTTTTCACCAGAATTTAGGACTCGCGCGTTGTGCCGAAACTATTAAAACCGAACAAAAAGTTGACGGTAAAAGAATGAACCATTTAATTTATACTAAAACGTAAAATATTCTTGGAAAAAAGAACAACCAGGTCGAAACGATAAAAAACCACGTACAATGGAAAATAAAACACTACAAAAACCTTAGCTCAATTAATAATAATAATAATAATAATAATAATAATAATAATAATAAGCTTGAAGCGAGCCGAGCCTTATCGAGCCTGAGCTAAGCTTGGGCCTAAAATAAAGCTCGTTTATTTATTGAGCCCGAGCTCGAGCCTGGTATGTGCAGCTTGTCAGGCTCGTCGCGCCTTATCGAGTGTTAGTGTGATATTAATTTTTAATAATATTTAATAACATTATCTTTTATTTAAAGTTGTCTAGTAACCGAGCCGATCCGAGCTTCTTTAAAAAACGAGTTGAGCTCGAACCTAAATTAAGCTTGTTTAGTAAACGAGGTCAAGCCCAAACTTCACTTATTGAGCTCATCAACCTAAACGTCTTTATTAGTTATATTATTTTTATTTAATATATTAATTAATAAATTATAAAAGAGCCGAGCTTGAGTTTAAGAAACTATCAACAAGCTAAGCTCGAGCTCTCATAAATTAATCGAGATTAAGAACAAGCCTGGTCAGGCTCAACTTGGATCATTCGCACCCTCGGTGGCTATACGTTAATTTTTTTTTCTTATAACAAATTCAATAAATGCGTTTCTTTTATAGTTAGAAAAAAGCTACCAACATACGTTAAATTTTCTTCTTCTAAATTCAATAAATGCTTTTCTTTTAAATTAAATCCTTGATTTTAAATTAATCATTGGGCAAATTACATAAGGATAGCAGGTAGACGGGCAACAAACTGCGCCGCCATCCCCTTCTGAATAGAAAACCCTAACCTACTAAAAACAAAGCCTCGCCCCTGAGGGGTCGAAAAGTTAATGGGGATCACATGATTAAAAAAAAAAGCTAAAAAAATACATTAAATTCAATAAAGGCTTATTCAATAAATGCTTTTCTTTTATAATTAAAAAAAAGCTACAAAAATACATTAAATTTTTTTCTTCTAAGAAATTCAACAAGGCTTATTCAATAAATGCTTTTCTTTTTATAATATTTAAAAAACCCACAAAAATAATGCTTTTCGTTTATAATCTTTAAAAAGACTACAAAAATAAATGCTTTCAAATTACCCTGTTTCTCTCTTTTGATCTTTGAGTGATATTCCAAGGCGACAAAGCATCTTCTTCTTAAAGATCTTCAAAATTGATGCGTATTTCAACTCACATCATTCTTATTTTTCAATAAGAATTACACACCCTTTTCAATTTCACTTGTTGAATTTAACAACACAAATGGGCGACGGTGATCAGGCACTTGAAGAACACTTCGATGTCCTCACTAAAACTGGTTTGAAAACTGGTGTCTCTAAACCCAGGTCAGATTTCTTGTCAAAATTCATCTTTTTTTTTTTTGTTTATTTAATGATTTTTTGATTTTGAAGGTAAACCCATGTTGATTATAGCTTTTGTTAGTAAATTAAACATGTGATTATTCTTCAAGTTTGATGTTTATATACATTTCTAGGGTTTTGGTTATATAGATTATATCTATAATTAGGGCTGCCCATTTTTACACGAAACCCAATCCGAATCCGAATTAGAGAATACCGAAAAACCCGAAACCCCACCAATCCAAACCTTACAGGGATCGATTATCGGGTCACTTTTTCCTAGTCAAAAACCCGAACAAACCGACCTGAAAATCACGAAACCGAAAAAAAAACCCTGAATATTTATTGTCTTTTTTTAAGTGTTTTGGTTTGGAGTCTCTTGTATTGTAACATTCATTTTGGGATTTTGAGCATTATCATATCATCTTGATGTTTGAATTTTGATGATATTTTTTTCGTAGCGACATGAATTGTGATGAGATTTTGTATAAAAAATACTTCTTTATTTAATTTTACATCTAAACCTGAAAACCGAACCATAATAACCCAAACTTTAAATGGGCCCGTTATTGGGTTAATTTTTCCTAACTGAAAATCCAAACAACCCGACCATAAAAACCCGGAACTCCGAAAAACACCACATCAATAATGTTATAAATGCTCCCCCCATGAAACATCATAACCTAGGGTTGTTTTTTTTTTTTTTTTTTTTTAAACTCAACTGTCATTAGCTATTACAATCTTATGTTTTTATTTTTTATAAATGTTTTAAAATTTTTAAAATTAAGTGAGGCAAATGAAATTGTATGGATCTTGGATACTATTACTATCTAGTATCTAGTGATATTTTTTTCCAGTTAACTTGAAATATCAAGTAATATTGAAGAAAAAAAAAATCTTATAAATAATAATAAAGCTTCATAATTGTTCAGTTTAAAGTCAAACTGAGAAAAAGAAAAAAACACAAAATACTAACCAAGATTCATGTATGTTTCATTTGCCTCGCTTAATTTTAAAATTCTTAACATTTATGATATAAGTTAACAAGATTGGAACACCTTACGAAAATTGAGTAAGAGGAACAGAAAAGCTTTGAGTGTCTTTGTGTTGATCATCAAACATATAAGTCAAATTTATGAATTTCAGTTTCTTGTACTTTAAGTAGTTCTTGTTAATTTACAACTGTACATAATGTCTTAAGGTTGCATATCCGTATTTATTTTATACAGAAGTGCTGTTCATAGAGACGGCGATTATCATCGAGCAGTTCACATTTGGATATTTGCCGAAAGTACACAACAACTTCTTCTCCAAAAACGTACCGATTGGAAGGATTCATGGCCGGGATTATGGGACATATCCAGTGCAGGTCATGTATCTGCCGGAGATACATCCCTTATCACCGCCAGGTAGATCATCACACCCTATCGAAACACTTGTTTAATAAATTCTTCGTTAAATAATTATCTTTATGTATCCCTTTAAATGGTTATATGGTTTCCATGATAATAAATTAGTTTATAAATGATATGTTTGTAGGAGAGAGCTTCAAGAAGAGCTTGGTGTAACCCTCCCGAATGACGCCTTTGAATTATTATTCGTTTTCCTGCAAGAAAGGTAGACGACGTTCTATCCGACTCGCGTGTGATCATTAAGTTTTTTAAGATCGTTAGATGTTTTGCAATGTTACTTTATTAAATTAAAGAATTTTTACTTTCCATGTTTAGTGTCTAGCCCATTCGGGAAAGAAGTGCTAATATTATTATTGTGAATATTTTGCATTTGGTCCGTTGTAGTGTTACAAATAACGGAAAGTTCATCGATAATGAATTAGATGATGTTTATCTCGTGACAACACTTGACCCGATTCCTTTGGAAGCTTTTACTCTTCAGGTAATGGTTTATCTAATCATTTTTTATTTTCGGGAAAATACAAGGGTTGACCAATTTGACTATTTTTTTCTCGTAGGAATCTGAAGTTTCAGCTGTTAAGTATATCTCGATCGAGGATTACAAGCAGTTACTTGCTAAAGGAGATCCTCATCATGTACCCTACGATGTGGATGGACCATACGGTCAACTATTTGACATAATAACCAAAAGGTACATCTTTTACCATCATAATCCTGTTTAAGTTAACAAACTACATTTTACGTCTCCATATGCAGCTTATTGTTTACTTGGAACTTTTGATAGATATCAAGACAACGCGCAAGCACGAAGTCAACTTCTGCAAAAGAAGCTTAACCGTTATTCTCCTATCTCACTCACTGCTGACGTTGTTTTCTATCCTTTACCTCTATATAATTTTTTGATCACATTTTTTTGTAATAAAATATTATTTCATATTTTATAAATTTTATGTAATCGTGTAGGTTTTAATATAATTAGGAATTTAATAAAATTTAGTTATAATAGTTGACAGGTGTCACCGACGAGGACAAAGAAGCTCTGGTTTTACTAATACAAGCTGCAAGAATAATGGATGATATCTTTTACCAACAGGTTTATTAAATTAATTTCAACATATTTTTCTAAATTCATGAAATATTTTCTTAATTTGGTTCTCATCTTTACTTTAAAAAAAAAATCAGGTTTGGTACAGCAATCCATCTTTAAGAGAATGGTTACAGGGGCGCGATCAATTATCTGAACTAGACATGTTAAAATGGAAGTATTATTCGATAAATAAGAGTCCATGGTAAGACCCCGCCTTTAAAAGCACTATAGCTTCTCTTGTGTAGGATCTTTTTCATATTATAAATCTACTATTTTGTAAGATGTTAGAATTAACAGATTTTTCACAGGTCATGTCTAGATGAAAATGAAGCGTTTTTGACAACCGCAGACTCTGCTGTGAAATTGCTTTCGGAAGCCACAAAACCGGTTGCTAATTGGAAAGGTCTTGAATATAGAGCTGCGTTTCCCATTTTGAAACCGCCTGGTGCTAATTTCTACCCTCCAGATATGGATAAAATGGTATATGATTTTTATGTTCATATATTTGTCAGGAGTAAAGTACACAGATGGTCCCTGTGGTTTACCAAAATTTTGGATTTGGTCTCTAGCTTTCCAAAAGTACACGGATGGTCCCAGTGGTTTGCACTTTGTAAAGGTATTTAGTCTCTAACTCGGACCTCCTGAAACCTTAAAATTAGTTAGTTGGGGACTAAATGCGTTACAAAGTGCAAACCATGGGGACCATCCGTGTACTTACGAAAAGCTAGGGACCAAATCCAAAATCTTGGTAAAGCACAGCTGCACAGGGACCATCTGTGTACTTTACTCTATTTGTCACCTCTTTCTTATTCTTGCAATCATGTTTACAATCTAAATTCACTCATATACTTAAATTCTGTTCATGGCAAATTTTGTTTTTGAGGTTATAGGTGTTAATTTCGATTCATTAACTTATAAATGGGTCAATTTTGGTTAATTCTAAATCTCAAACGGCCAGTTGGGTTTCTGAAGGTGTATGGTCCCGGGCAAGGGCTTACAAACCATGCGCGTAGAGGACGAAACCCAAACTTAGTCAACACAACACTAAGCTATGTCCAGAGCTCCTGCGCGGACCCCATTCGTGCACACACAACAATGACAGATAGGGGTTCTCCTCGTAACCGCCCTGCGACGTGAGAATAAGTAATCGCTTTAAGGGATAAAACGAGTGTATGTTTAATGTGAGAGAGTGAGAGAACGAATCCTTAAACAGTTAAACTTGTGGTTGAAGGTTGGTATTTATAGCCGAAGAGTGTGGAGAAGGAGATGGGCTGATGGGCCTTGGGCCGGACGTCGCCAACAAGGAATATCCGGTTTGTCCTCTCTGACATGACAAATAATGTTTGCAGAGGTAGAGGGGTGTTGGCGCACGGTGGTTGGTGCCATGTGGCTTGCCGAGTGTACTTGTTGTTGAGTCTGTCATCAGCTGCTAGTGCCATGGCTGTTCATAAAGCTCGCGACTCGTAGCTCGGCTCGTAGCTCGCTCGAAAGAAGCTCGAGAAAAACTAGCTAAAAAAACTCAATTTGAGATGACGTGAACCAAGCTGGCTCATTTTGTAACCAAGCCCAGCTCGAGCTAAGCTCGGCTCAGCCCATGGCTCGGCTTGTTGGCTCGTTTAACTCTGACGTAAAGCTCAAGCCAAGTTTAACGGCCTGAATTAATTTCGAGCTTGAGCTCGACCCCACCCTGGCTCGACTCGGCTCGACTCGTTTATAGCCAGTGGAGATCGTGCAACAGTGAATGCTCACGCCGATTGGCTACACGTCACTGTCCTTTTGTACTTCTTGTCTCCTGCACGATTGATCATCGTGGGAATTGTATGTGCAGAGTCTGGCGCACGGTGATTGGCTGCAGACTCCTGCCACTTGTACTAGTTCTACCTGCCGTAGCTGTACTTGTTGTTGAGAGTCTGGCGCACGGTGATTGGCTGCAGAGTCTGGCACACGCTGATTGGCTGCAGAGTGTGTGCGTGGATGGGGTCCGCACAAGAGCTTTGGAAATAGCTAAGTGTTTTGCTGATTAAGTTTGGATATGGTCCTCTGCGCGCATGGTTTGTAAGCCCTTGCAGCTTGCACATGATTTGGGACCATACACCTTCAGTTTTTACTGTCATTACTGAAACTGAAGGTGTATGGTCCCAAATCCTATGCAAGCCTGCAAGGACTTTCATAAATTTTATCAGTAATAGCAACAATTAATTTAACTTATTTATTAGAAAGTTAAAAGCTTTGCGGGTCAACCCAACCCGAACCGGACTAAAAGTGACCCGTTTCGACTCGAACCCATTTTGGCCCGTTACCCAACCTATCATCTTCCCATTTCTACTAAAGACTAATCATATAACCTTTGTTGTGTCAGGAATTTGAATCATGGATAGAATCGCTTCCAGAGAACGAAAAGCAAGAAGCAACAGGCTTTTTTAACGTTATAAGAAGACATAACGACTCCCATTCTAATAATTCTAGTGATCTTTATATCATCCCGTACTCTAAAGAATATTCATTGTTTCTTGCAAAAGCTGCTGAGTTATTGCATAAAGCAGGGGATTTGACCAGCTCACCTAGGTATAGAGTTTATTAAATCATCTAACTTGATAACTTCCTATTTATACGTATTTTATGGTACATGCTTTATTAAACTCGTTTTTAATGATTTTTTAGTTTGAAGAGACTATTACATAGCAAAGCTGATGCTTTCCTCTCAAATGATTATTACGACTCTGATATAGCCTGGATGGAATTGGTAAGTATACACTTCACTCTATTATAGATCACCATTTTTCCGATGTATGTTCTAAATGAAGTTTTATATTACACAAAGTACAAAGTATTGTTTTTCTGTATAAAAGATATTGGTGTCCATAGGGCTGCAAACCCGTTAACGAAATAAATGTGTTCATGAACTGTTTATGAATACTTACCGAACGAGATTTTTTGTTCGTGTGCGTTCATTAAGGAAACGAACGTGTTTGTTTGTTTATTTTAGGTAACGAACACAAACAAATGTTCACGAATGCAGACAAGCGTTGATAAACAAAAAACGAACCCAAACAAACATATATCAAAAGGTATGTAATATATAATACACTAATATTATTAAATATATTTTATAGTGAGAATTTGAAGTATTTAAGTATAATATAAAATTTAAAAACCCTAGTGAAGTATTGAACACAAACGAATAGGTTACCGAATGTTCACGAACATAAACGGACGAACACGGCCTCGGTTCATGTTCGTTCGTTTAACTAAACGAATGAAATTTCTTGTTCTTGTTCGTTCATTTATTAAACGAACAAACACAAACGAACTTCCTGCCTAACGGTTCACGAACTGTTCACTGAACGTTCTGTTCGTTTGCAGCCCTAGGTGTACATTATGAAGATAGCATAAATACAAAAAAAAAAAAAAAAAAAAATCTTTCTTTCTTTTTGTTAAATATGGCTCTCATTGTTTTCCTCCTTTATCTTCCTAAGGACTCTAAGTTGGATGTTACTATCGGCCCATACGAGACTTATGAAGATGTTCTATTTGGGTACAAGGTAATCTTGTCTTGCAACTTTGCTTATTTTTATTTATATATTTTTTTTAATTTCTTCTTGTTATGTACTTCATGGGTAATGACCATGGTTTTTCCTTAGGCGACATTTGAGGCATTTATTGGGATTCGGGATGATAAAGCAACCGCTCAAGTTAAACTCTTTGGGGATCAATTGCAGGTATAACGTTTAATGTATTCATGATCAAGTTTACTTAATTTCAATATTATTTATTTATGCTTATGTTTAGTTTATCTAACCCATTAGAGTACATAGGTTTTGGAACAAAATCTTCCAATGGACGACATGTACAAATCACCAGATGTGATAGCTGCACCTATTCGAGTCATCCAGCTTGTTTATAATTCAGGGGTGAGTCCATAAAATTTTCAGTTTTGTTTTACTCGACAGATAATTAATATATATATATCAAAGGGCATGGGGTTAGCTACATTACCCATGCCCTTTTTTGTCTTTTTGTATACATCACCCTCAACTTTCAGAATTGACTATTACACCCCCTTAACTGATAGGGATCGAAAGTATGCAACGGGTAGATATTTTAAATTAGAAAGAAACGGATAGATCTACAGTTCGTTTATGATACAGATACACCACATAGACATACGGTAGGGCAAGCTAAAATTGAATTAAGATACAGATACACCACTTAATCCGCAATTAGACTCCAAGAACACCATTCAAGTTGCCAAACTTGAACTAGCATGGAAATAATTAATCAACTCATAACCCAATGAGAAAATTAACCAAAGAAACTTTTCATAAACTCACTGTCCTCTTTTTTTACATTCATTGATCCTAATTTTAATATAAAACAAAAATACGGTTACCTAAAGAAATTAACTACCTACCCACTACGTGCACATGCACTTAATTCTAAAATTAAATAAAAAGAAAATACATAAAATAAATGGAACATGGGAGCTTGCATGATAAACTGATCGTGGGTGATTGCATGATTTTTGGAGCAAGTTGACCCAGGTTGGCGACCCACCCGTTATACATTAACGGGTTTGTGACTCAACATACATCATTAACTTTCTAAAAACTTTGAACCGAATCATTTTATGACCCACTCGAGTTTTATGTTCTTATTTTATGTACGTGTCGGCATAAATTCAAGTTGGTTTATGTTCTGACGTATATTTTATCGGACATGAGTCAAGTCAAATATAATACGTTCTTATTAGATTAAATAAATTTGACCTACTTTACGTTTCGACATCGCCGCAATGCGCGGGACCATTCTTTAACTTAAAAAACACTAAATTCTTAAGTGCTTATTTTTATGTACATGCTGGTATAAATTCACGTTGGTTTACGATTTGAGGTAATTTTTTTCCGGAAACGAATTGGGTCTGGTATAAATGTATAATAAATTTCCGTGCTTATTTTTATGCACGTTTTCAGTTGGTCTACGTTTTGACGTAAATTTTGTTCGGAAACGAGTCGGGTTAAATTCGAGTTACTTTACGTTTTGATGCCACCGCAATGTGCGGCATTTAAAATCTCTAGTTTAACAAAATTATACAGAATACCATTTAAATAAGATTTGTTTTTTGTAATGTTAATGAAGGATGTGAAGGGACCTCAAACTGTCGCTTTCAATCTTCCGAACGATGAGCGTATCGTAAAAGATCGTGGTTCATCAATGGTCATGTTGAAGAATGTTTCTGAGGCAAAGTAAAGTTAACACTCCATGATTATATTCTTAGAACCGTTTAAATTAAGTTGCGAAAATGATTTGATAACCACTTTTCTTAATTCCTAATGCTTAAGCAGGTTCAAGCTAATTCTTCAGCCTATAGCTGACTTGTGTATTGTAAAAGAGCAGCGGGGACTTGTTGACTTTGACTCTTTTTTCACTCACACAATATGCCACGAGTGCTGTCACGGGATTGGACCGCATACGATAACACTTCCAAGTGGTCAAACGTCTACTGTGAGATTGGTCGGTTTCTCAATTGTTTTTACAGTTTCTCTATAGGTTTTTGGATATCATTTTGGATGGCGTAATTGATTTGTTTCCTCATTATGAAACAGGAGCTACAAGAACTTCACTCGGCCCTTGAAGAAGCTAAAGCCGACATTGTTGGCCTTTGGGCCCTAAATTTCCTTATTGCTAAGGTTAGTTAGTAATAAGGGCATAGTACCGTATACGTATTCACTTTAAATTTAAGTTTTTGTGCTAAAATAGTAAAGTTATTTGTTTGTAACATGAGGTCCATATCTCAAAATATTAAAATATATTAAATAGTAACTCTTCGCTATATCACTTTACCTACAATCATGGTTGTAAAAATCACGCCTAGCCTCTGATTAGTCGTCGAAAAATCGCTAGTCGGAGGTTCACCGAGTAATTTTCATCTAATCGGCCAATTAATCTCTAGGCGGTCAGCAGTAGTCAAATCCGGTCCTAATCGGCCAAAAATTGGTGGCAGTCTAGCGATTTGGCCAAAACCTGTAAATTCCGACCAGGTTCCGGCCAAAACTGTAAATTCTGGCAATTAATCCTATCTCCGCCATAATATGGGTCGAAGAAGGTGTTAAAACATCTCTACTTAAAAACATTACGTATAAAAATGTGTGTGTATACATGTAAAATCCCAAACTGATTAATCCAGATTAATCGCTAGTCGGTACCCCATCGGCTGACCAACGCCTAGCGATTCTTACAACACTGCCTACAATAAGTATATGTACATGTATTGTGTATACTGTATAATTTTTGTAAAAATTATGTGATCAATATAAATGTTCTGTGTGTATATGGAAGTATATGCTTCGGCCAACAAAGTTTTGACTTTAACATTTGGTTGATTGTCAAGAGTAATATATATCAACAAGATTGTTTGACTTTTAGTTGGTTGACCAGGATTTGCTTCCAAAGAGCCTTGTTAAGTCCATTTATGTTTCTTTCCTTGCTGGCTGCTTTCGCTCAGTACGTTTCGGGCTAGAGGAAGCTCATGGGTAACTCAGCTAATCACCATTCTTTAACTTTATGTTATTATTTTTATTATTATTACATTGTGTGCTGTTTTAATATTTATGGTAATTGGTTTTTGTTCATGTTTATCAGCAAGGGACAAGCGTTACAGTTTAACTGGTTATTTCAGAAAGGGGCCTTTGTTTTGCATCCCGACCAAACGTTTTCCGTTGACTTTGATAAGGCATGATTCTCCTTTTTTTTTTATAAAAAGTTTTACATATTTATTTTGATTTTTTTTCATATATTTTAATAGATTGAAGGTGCGGTCGAGAGCTTAAGTAGGGAAATACTTACAATACAGGCCAAAGGTGACAAAGACGCAGCACAAAAGCTTCTTGAAACATATGGTACAATGACACAGCCTTTGAATATTGCTTTGGAAAATTTGGCAAATGTTCAGGTAAATTTCGAATGTTATTGGGTCTCATAGTTCTGTTTTTATGATATCGAACTTATGTTACTTTTATACAAGTCATCATCTGTTAGAGGTGAAAATTTTGACCTGTTACTTATAAACGGTTCAAATAAAAATATTGCTTAAAAGCAAGCTTGTTAAATGCTTCAAGCGGGTCGAAACTTGAAAGTGTATTTTTAACGCACAAAGCATCCCAAATCGTTTTTATAAAAAAGTAGATTATATTTGAGATATTATAGTTTTTATCATATTTGACTTCTTAATTAGAGTAAAGTTCACGGATGGTCTTTGTGGTTTACCAAATTTTTAGATTTCATTCCTAGCTTTCCAAAAATACATGGATGGTCCATGTGGTTTGCACTGTGTAACGCATTTAGTCCTCAACTTTTTCCAGAAGTACATGGATGGTCCTTGTGGTTTGCACTTTGTAACGCATTTAGTCCTTAACTTGGACATGCTAAAACCTTTAGATTGTTGGCTGAGGACTATATGCGTTACAAAGTGCAAACCACATGGACCCTTCGTGCACTTTTGGAAAGTTAGGGACCAAATCCAAATTTTTGATAAACCACAGTCCGTGTACTTTACTCTCTTAATTATATTTAAAAGAGATAATAAATTTGGAAAAAAACTTACTTTGTTTCTAGTCATCTAACCTGACATAAAAATATTGCTTAAAAGCAAGCTTGTTAAAGCTTCAAACGGGTCGAAACTTGGAAGTGTATTTTTAATACATAAAGCATCCCAAATCGTTTTATTTAAAAAATAGATTATTACTAAGATATTATAGTTTTTATAATCATATTTGCCTTCTTAATTATATATAAAAAATTATAAATTTGGAAAAAAAAAAAAGAACTTTGTTTCTGGTTACTTACTTGACATGTTTTGACCCGTACCAAAAATCCAAATCAATACTACCAGTTAATATTTCTATATTTTTGTTTGATGGATATTTTCTTGATTATTTGCAGGTTCCGGTTGATATAACACCAGATTTTCCAATCGTTACCAACTTACTGCGCAAAAATTAACAACCTTTAGTAGTCTTTCTTCATTTTGGATTCGCCAATGGCTTTATTCGCTATTTGGTTATATTTCACATTTTTAAGCTAAATAGGCTTGTTAGATTAAAGATGTGTGTACAAATTTGGTACAAGATATTTTATCTATTTATGACCGATAAACTTTTAAGTTGCAATTTGTTTTTTAGTCAATGCTAACCAACATCAACAAGACTGTAACCCACCGGCTTCTTTAATCGCACATCTTGCACAAAGTTTCTTAACTTAACTGCATCACTCCAGCTTCCGGCAGCAACATATGTATTCGCTAACGAAACATAGTACCCGACATTTTTAGGTTCCAAACCGAAAAGAATCTGTCCCACTTTCTTCCCCATTTCGACATCTCCATGATAATTACACGAACTCAACATCGCCCCCCAAACACCATGATCTGGTTTCACCACCGATTTCTCTATGAACTCGTAAGCCTCGTTTAACCGCCCCGATCTACCCAACATATCCACCACGCAAACGTGGTGCTCCGTAACGGGCTCAACGCCATATATGTCAGACATACGGTTGTAATATCTTAAACCTTCATTGACGAAACCTGAATGAGCACAAGCTGATAATAAGTTGATAAAAGTGGTTTTCGTCGGTTTTTCACCGGATTTTATCATTTCGTCAAATAAAGTTATCGCCTTTTGACCTTTACTGTGAAACCCGTATGCGGAAATCATCGAATTCCAGCTTGCGATATTCTTTTCCGACGAAGAGTTGAATAAACGGATCGATATGTCTAATCTTCCGCAGTTGCTGTACATGTCGATAAGAGCCGCTACTATGAAACAATTTTCGTGAAAGTTCGATCTCAAAACATGTCCATGGATCTGTTTTCCGTGCCTGATCGATCCAAGTTGCGTACACGCTGACAAAATTGTCGAATTAGTGATCTCGTCAGGTTTGAAATCAAGATTTTGGAACAACCGTAACGCGGTTTTAGCTTTCTTGTTTTGAGAAAGAGCGGAAATGATGCAATTCCATGAACAAAGATTGGGGTTCGAACACAAGTCAAACACCAACATTGCAGAGTCAACATCCCCGAATCTGCCATACATTGTAATTAACGCGTTCATTACACGAACGTCTTTATCAACTAAAGTTTTATGCGCAAACCCGTGAACGAGTCGCCCATGAAACACCAAATCAAGGTTCCCACAGGCGGATATGACGTTTACGAGTGTAACGAAATCATGTTTTGCGTCCGATTCTCGTCTCATTAACTTGAACGTTTCTAAAGATTCGGCATAATATCCGTTTTGCGTGCAGCCTGTGATCATCGCATTCCAGCAAGCGGTGTCAGCAACCGTTGAAACGCATTGTAACAATGCGTAAGAAGCTTTCAAATCTCCACAGCTCGTGTACATGCAGATTAAGGAGTTAATCGAAAGAATATTGTTTGAAAACCCTAGTTTCAGTTGCCAGCTATGCACCGATTCGCCAAATCGAAGAAATTCAGGTGAATTGCAAGAAGAAAGAACCGCTAAAACCGTTGATAGCGTGCATTTCAAACAGCGATGCATCAGTTTCTTGAATAGAAGTTGCGCAAACCGAGAATTCCCATTTTGCACATAACCGGATATCATCGTATTCCACGAAATCAAGTCGATATCTTGTGTAGACGTGAACAAAATCTCGGCTTTTTCCATTTGGTTGCATTTTGAGTACATGTTCATAAGACTGTTCATCACTAAAACACACGATCGATTAAAACGACTAAAACTTCTAATCACGAATCCATGAAGGGTTTTTCCCTCGATTAAAAGCATCGAATCTGCACATAATGAAAGCAAAGAAAGTATTGTTACCGCATCCGGTTGAATTGATCCCGTTAACTGCATCTGTCTTAAAAGATCAAAGGCTTCAAGAATCATTCCGTTTGAAGAAAACCCGTTGATCATTGTATTCCAAGAAACCAAATCTTTGACATAAATCCGTTTAAAAACAGTTTCGGCGGCATCAACATCTCCGCATTTAGAGTATAACGAAACGAGAGAGTTTAGTACAGAAACATGAGCGGTCTCGTTGTATCCGAGTTTTATCGCAAACCCATGAACAACTTTACCATTACTTAAATCTAGCAAAGAAGCTGACGCTGAAATAGCACACGATAAGCTGACGTTATCAACCTCGGTTCCACAAGAAACCATTTTCTTGAAATACCATAAAGATTTATCGGGTCGATCATTGCTTAAACAACCACTTATCATAGAGTTCCATGAGATCTTATTTTTCATTTCTGTTTCACGAAACATTCTTTCCGACGAGCTCAGGTCACCGAGTTTAGCGTATGAATTAATCAGAGCGTTACGCAGATCACAATCCGAAAGCAAACTGTTCTTTACACCTAAACTATGAACAAGTTCTAAACATGCTAATCTGATCGTAGTTCTTGAAACCGCTGAAACGACAATCACAAGAGTTAAAGAATCAAACTTGATTCCATCCTGCAACATTTGAACAAACACACAAACTGCATCTCTAACCAACCCGTTGTTAACCGCACTCGTTATCATCGCATTCCACACAACCACATCTTTACAACAAATCTCACCAAAAACCGCAACCGAAGAAGCATAATCTCCCCCTCGAGAGTACGCTATAACGAGTGAAGTGGACGCAGGTAAATGGGCAAGAACACCGGCTTTTAATGCTAAAGCATGAACATTTACTACACTTTGAAGATTGGGTCTCACTTTACAACACTCAACAAGATATAGAACATCAAAAAAGTTGGTGTATAAACGTTGTGTTCTCTGAGGCATTTCGTCGAACAGGTGGCGGGTCCTGTTGTAAAATCTTTGTGAAACATAGGAACTGATGATGTGATTGTTACAGGCTTTGGGTATTGAAGATGGAATGATTTTGAGAATGTTTTTAGAAGTTTTGTGTAGTACACTTTTACCTGCACATCGAATCATGCGTCGTTGTTATTGTTGTATTATTAATAGTTTACAAAACGTTGATACTAAACGAAACTATGGTTTTTTGTTTGGCACAAAAATTGACTCGGTGTTTGTTGCACTTGCACCCAATGCAAATCCGCTTGTACATTTTTCAGATTTTGGTCAAATAGTCAACAGGGAAAAAAAAAATTAAAAGAGTTAAATGCCCGGATAGTCCCTGTGGTTTGCCATTTTTTCACCTTTAGTCCCTAACTTTCTAAAATTACTGCTATAGTCCCCAACTTTTGCAATTTCGTTCCCGGATAGTCCCTGGTGTGGATTGGGGGATAGTTTTTGTTGTTAAGTGGGTGTGAAATTACTAACATACCCTTAGTCTTAAAATATAAACTGAAATAGGGCCCACCATTAATTAAATAACACCTAAAAAATAACAACACATTAATTAAAAAAAAACCCTTGTGGCCCCCACCCACACCTCCTCTTCACCATGTGCTGCTGCAACATTCTCTTCACCGGCAAAAACATCTGACTACTCTTCACCGGCGTAAACAACACCATAACCACCATCAACTGCAGGTTTCAACCGTACTCCCACCTCCACCATAGCCACCACATAAATCTTCACCACCTCCACATACATAAAGGTGGAGGTGGTGAAGGGTGAGGAAGATGAAGTGGTGGGGTGGGTGGTGGGTCCCGCATAAATCTTTAAATACTAATTATATTTATTTTAATTTTTTAGTTATTAATTTAACAGTAAGGGCATTTAGGTAATTTCACACCCATTTAACTGGACAAACAAACCACATCCACGCTAGGGACTATCCGAGAACGAATTTGCAAAAGTTGGGGACTATAGCTGTAATTTTAGAAAGTTAGAGACTAAAGGTGAAAAAATGGCAAACCCCAGGGACTATTCGGCCACTTTTCTCAATTTAAAAATTAGAAAAGATTTTGGTGTTGTCTCTGGTCAACACTTTATATGATAAAATAAAAATTTAACAAAATAGAGTAAAATGCCAAAAGGGTCGCTGAGTGTTTAGGTCATTTTTGCCGGTTTAGTTCAAAAATATTTTTTTTATATCTAGGTCCCTAAGGTTTTATTATTATTGTCATTTCCATCCAATTGACAAACTGGGTTAAAAATTTCTGCCGTTTTGTCGTTTTCCTCATTTAAATGATGTTCCTAATGGAGTACAGAAATAAAATAACGATTATACCCTACATTTAAATGAGAAAAATGACAAAACAAGTAAAAATTTCTAACCCAGTTTTCAAATTAGATGAAAATGACAACAATGAAACCTAAAACATTTAAGATACAAAAAGTTTCACTTTTTGATTGAAGTGTCAAAAATGACCTAAACTTAGGAACTATTTTAGCATTTTACTACTCTAAAAATTATGTCCTCTAAATTATCAGTTTTTTTCCCTTTTTCAAAGGCCTTTTGAAAATATTTACTAAAATAGGCCATTTGAAAACAATTTATCAAAGTGGGTGTTTTTTTTATGTTTCTTTATTTTTTTTAACTAATATTATAATTCTGTTTGTTCTGTTTTTTTACTCGATCAACCTTCTATATCAGTTTAGTTTTCTTAGAGGTTTTTAACCAGTTATTATTATTATTATTATTATTATTATTATTATTATTATTATTTTCTATTTCTAATCAACTTGTCTTATATACAACTAAACGCATCATCTCAATAAACTTTAAAAAGAAATAAGAAGCGTAAAGAAAACACCAAAACTTGACGGTCTCGATATCATCCGGTCCAGTTGGGTAGAAACGACCGGTTCAGATATTTCGTTGACTAACCCAAACCGAATTAGCCAACAAACTAACAAAACCCTAATTGGTTTTGACCTTTTTATGACTAACTCGAACGGGTTTAAGGTTTGAACCCGATGAGTGCACCCACTAGGCTACGAGCCTTTTGGTGGTCTAGTGGTTACCATGCTTTATTGTGGTTAAAAATAAAATTTATCCATATTGTTGTAACATTTTGGTTAACTATATAAATGCTAAAACTATAAAATCAGGATTGTTACACAGTGAAAGTCATTGTGTGTACTAATTGTTACAAGGGCAACCAAAACCGTGACAAGAGTAGCTTACTGAAAAGGAAAATTTTCATTGGTTTTCTTGACATAGGTTGATTCGGACGGTAAGGGTTAGGTGGGTTGGGTAACGGATCAGGTTAGGTGAAAGAATTTGCATTTTGGTGCAGTTAATGTTATTTGTTTTGGTAATAATCTAATATCTTCTTGTTTTTATTTCCCATAAGTTATACTCCTAATACAAAACATTAAAAATACAAACTCATCACTACATATGAAAATTGTCTTCTTGTATAGAACCCGAAGTTCTATTTATAAAGAACCTGAAGTTCTCCTATAGTATCCATTACATACACATGCTTGTTATTAAATGCATGTCTTTTTCTTTTGTACTTGATTTGGTTTGAAACTCTTGCAATGTTTAATTTTACTTCTTTGCATTAACTTTTATTTATTTTATTTCCTGAAGAAATATGTATACTAGCTCCAGTAGAGCCATTATTGGTGATGAATGTCTGGTAGATAGCGGTAGTACTAACACTATTCTCAAAGATATGAAATTTTTCTCTGAATTGTCTCCGGCAGAGACACCGATTGGTACTATATCTGGTGTCAGTAACCTTATCGAAGGCTCCGGCAGAGCACACATAACATTATCTTCGGGTACCCAATTAACTATTGAAAATGCATTATTTTCTAGTAAATCCAGAAGAAATTTACTTAGCTTTAAAGATATTCGAAAAAACGGTTACCACCTAAAAACAATATCTGAAAATAATATTGAATATCTTCAAATTACTTCAAACAAAAATGGCCAAGAACATATTGTTGAACAATTAGAAGCCTTATCCTCTGGATTATATTATACTAATATTAATCCTATCGAATCATACATGGTGAGTAACCAAAAGCTGTTAGATAAAGACACATTCAATATATGGCATGACCGTCTAGGTCACCCTGGTAGCATAATGATGAGACGAATAATCAAAAATGCAACCGGACACCCTCTCAAAAAAAAAAAAAAAAAAAAAAAACTCAAAAGTTTTGCTACCACAAGACTTATCATGTGCAGCATGCTCTCTGGGCAAACTTATAACTCGACACTCACAAACTAAATTGATACATAAAACCCCATCATTTTTAGAAAGAATCCAAGGGGATATTTGTGGGCCTATTCATCCTCCGTGTGGACCATTCCTCTATTTCTTGGTCTTAATAGACGCATCCTTAAGGTGGTCACATGTGAGCCTTTTAGCTACTCGAAATGCAGCATTTGCCCGACTTTTAGCTCAAATCATACAATTGAGAGCCAATTTCCCAGACAGTCAAATTAGAAACATCCGGATGGATACTGCGGGAGAGTTCACATCTTAAGCTTTTAATGACTATTGTATGTCAATTGGGATCAATGTTGAACATTCAGTACCTCATGTTCACACACAAAACGGTTTAGCTGAATCTCTGATTAAACGATTACAAATAATTGCTAGACCACTTTTAATGAGATGTAAACTACCATCTTCTGCATGGGGCCATGCTATTTTTCATGCCGCTGCACTGATTAGATTGAGACCAACTGCTGATCATGAATACTCCCCATTGCAACTGGTCTCCGGACGAGAACCAAGTTTGTCCCACCTTAGAACTTTTGGTTGTGCGGTATATGTACCAATACCGCCACCACAACGCACTACAATGGGACCCCAAAGAAGACTGGGTATCTATATTGGTTTTAACTCCCAGTCCATAATTTAGAACCAATGATGGGAGACATGTTTACAGCACGGTATGCTAACTGTCATTTTGATGAAACAATGTTCCCAGTCTTAGGGGGAGATAAGGACAAAGAAAGACTGGTAACACAAGAAATAACGTGGAATGCATCATCGCTATCAAATATCGACCCCTGAAGTGGTCAATGTGAATATGAAGTCCAAAAGATCATACATTTGCAAAGAATAGCGAATGAATTACCAGATGCATTCACAGAAACAAATAGAGTGACAAAGTCAAATGTACCAGCATCAAATGCACCTACTCGAATTGAAGTAATCCCAGAAGCGATTACTATACAACGAAAGCGTGGAAGACCAATCGGTTCCAACGACAAAAACCCACGGAAACGAAAAGAGCAAAGTAACGCAGTTGGTGAAAACTCACAAAAGATTATACGTGAAACCCCGGTAGAGGTAAATGTCCCAGAAGAGACAACTATGAATCCAGAGGAAAATGAAGTTTCAGAAGAAACACCGGTACCGAACGAAAAATGAGATCTCTATTAATTATGTACAAGATAGTACAACGTGGAACCGGAATAAAACACGTGTTGATGATATATTCGCATATGCTATAGCAACGGATGTAATCAATGAAAATGATTACGTACCAAAAACAAACTTTAGAAGAGTGCATGCACAGAAATGATTGGCCAAGATGACAAGAAGCCATAAATGCCGAACTAAATTCGCTCGGAAAGCGACATATTTTCGGACCTGTAGTCTGAACGCCCAGAGATGTCAAACCAGTAGGTTATAAATGGGTGTTTGTAATAAAGATAAATGAAAAGAATGAGATTGTACGATATAAGGCTCGACTTGTAGCACAAGGGTTTTCCCAAATCCCAGGAGTTGATTATGAGGAAACGTATTCCCCTGTAGTGGATGCGATAACCCTTAGGTTCCTAATCGGCCTCACAATCTCTGAAGGACTTCATATGAGACTAATGGATGTCGTCACCGCATACTTATACGGGACACTTGAAAATGACATCTACATGAAAATCCCTAAAGGATTAAAATTGCCTGAAGCATTAACATTAACACCTCGAGATATGTGTTATATAAAGCTCCAGAGATCTTTATATGATCTCAAACAATCTGGTCGTATGTGGTACAATCGATTTAGTGAATATCTCGGAAAAGAAGGATACAAGTCTGATGTAATCAGTCCATGTGTTTTTATAAAAAGAACACTCTCAAATTTCACTATAATAGCAGTCTATGTTGATGATATCAACATCATCGGATCTCCTGAAGAGATAGAGAAAGCTGCTCAGTTGTTAAAGAAGGAATTTGAAATGAAAGATCTTGGTATGACGAAATTATGTATCGGACTACAATTTGAGTATCTGTGCAATGGCATATTTGTCCATAAATCAAACTACATCCAGAAGATGTTAGTAAATTTCAATATGGATAAAGCACATCCGTTTAGCGTACCTATGGTTGTCCGACCGCTAGATCCACACAAGGATCCTTATCGCCCTCAAGAAGAAGGCGAAGAAGTACTTGGTCCAGAAGTACCGTACTGAAGCGCGATCGGTGCCCTTATGTATCTCGCAAATAACACAAGACCTGACATTGCATTTGCAGTTCATGTACTAGCGAGATACAGTTCGAATCCAACACGTAGACACTGGAATGGTGTAAAACATATATTCCGGTATACTTGCGGGACACAAGACTTAGGTCTTTTCTATCAGAAAGATCAAAAGTCCCAGCTTGTTGGGTATGTTGATGCCGGATATCTATCAGATCCTCATAAAGCAAAATCTCAGACAGGTTATGTATTCACATACGGTGGCACAACAATTTCTTGGAAGTCAACTAAGCAAACACTTACAGCAAAATCATTAAACCATGTCGAGTTGATAGCACTACATGATGCTGGTCGAGAATGCGTGTGGTTGAGATTAATGATTAATCACATACAAGAAGCATGCAGATTAGAACAGATCAAGAATGAGCCGACAATTATTTATGAAGACAATGCTGCTTGCATAACTCAGATCAGAGAAGGTTACATCAAGGGTGATCGAACAAAGCACATCTCACCAAAGTTCTTCTCAACATATGAGTTGCAGAAAGAAGGGGAAATCGACGTTCGCCAGATCAAGCCAAGTGAAAATTTAAGTGACCTGTTCACAAAGTCTTTACCAAGAAGCAGTTTCGAGCAACTATCACACAAGATCAGTCTTTGCAGATTGAAAGATGTTCGTTGAATTCAGGAGTGAATTATACACACTGTACTCTTTTTCCCTTAACTAAGTTTTGTCCCAATGGGTTTTTCTTAGTAAGGTTTTTAATGAGGCAGTACAACTGATCCAGTAGTATCAGTTTATTTATTCAGGTCCTGAAGTACCTATTTAACATCATCCTGAAGTATGTTGTTAAACTGTGTATAATTCTAAACGTCTGAGGGGGAGTGTTATAAACCAGACATTTTAGGCCCAACCCATTACTTATGGGCTTTAGGATTTATAGATATGTTTATCTATATAATGTAATGTTGAATAGAATGAAATTGTGAATTCAGTTTATCTCTATTTCTCTTTAGTTTTTATCAAAAGAATCATCTGTAAGGTTTTTAATTATGTACAATTTGGTGACTCTTGACAAGTTTGACCCTGATTATGTTTAAAGTATTTTGTTGTGTTTTGAACCACTAAAGATAAAATATAGCCGAGCTAATGCATAACTAAATTAAATGGCATAAAAGTGTCACCTTTAATATATTTTCGCTTCTATATGAACTCTATATTTTGTAGGAGAAGGATCCACTAAAAAGTGGATTTTGCCTAAGTAGCCTAAGAAGGATTGTGATGATAATATGAGGCACTCCTAATAAGTATGAATGAAGGGCATTTTGGTCCTTTTAAATAGGAGTGAAAATGACATGTGGCAACCCTTTTGTTTTTTAAAAATACAACAAAAAAAATCTAGTACAAAAAAATCTAGCACACAAAAATCTAGTAAAAAAAATATAGCACAAAAAATGTAGTACAAAAAATATAGCACAAAAAAATCTAGTATAAAAAAATATAGCACGAAAAAATTCAGCAAAAAAAATGTAGTACAAAAAAATCCAGCACAAAAAATTAAGAAAAAAAATTTAATACAAAAAAATTCAACACAAAAAATTTAGCACAAAAATATAGTACAAAAATCCAGCACAAAAAATGTTATACAACATAGAAATACAACATAGTTTAGTGGGTTTTTTTAGTCTTCATATTTTATATAGCAATATGGTACTCAAATTAAAGATAAAAAGACGCTCGATTTTATGGTGAATTTTTTATGAAAAAATAATGTCGTATAAAAAAGTTATGAACGTTTAAAAAATGAGGGTGAAATATGCATGTGCCTTGCATGTGGAGAGAGAAAGTCCATAAATAGGATTTTCCCAAGATACCCTTGCACTTCTCCTTTTTCCTACACTTTCATCTTAACCATTGATTTGAAAAATGAATGGTTAAGAATCATTCTCATCATACTTAGGCAAAATAAACTTTTTATTTGATCTTACCCCATATTTTGTATGTTGTGTAAAAATCTAATACAAATGTGTCTTAACATACAAAATGTCTTTAAGGTAACAAGTGAAGGAAGTCTTTTTCTTTGATTTTTTTCCCTGCTTGTTAAGAATGATGTTTAATTGCAAAATATATAAAAAAAAATTCGTGATTTTATAGTAGTAAAGTAATTATTGTAGGGTAATTATAAGTATTCTACAATTTTGTAGAGTAATTATAATTACTCTACAAAATTACATTATTACTTTAGTAGTTTAAAATCAAGACTTTTTTATGAGAAAAAAAAATTTACTCAGTCACTTCTTACGTTAAAGATATTTTTTTTTATGTTAAGATCTATTTGTACAATAACTTAACCCTTTATATGCTATGGTTAAATTAGTCAAAAAAAATAAAATAAAAAATTAATACTTTCAAACTCAACTTGTACTCTTGTGGCTAGACATAATTGATACACTGTATAAACGTACGTGACCATTATTTATTCGATTTTATTAATGTTACTAAAGCTACCACAAAATAAAGGTAGATCCAGTACGTTTACATCTCATTTTCCTTATTACAAGGAAGTCCTCCCCAAACAAATTTTTGAAGGGGGAAAACTATGGAAAATGGTTGTGTTTGACATGGATATGAGTGCATGAGATTTTCTTGCTTTCTATTTGACCAACGTTCTTTACGAAAATGTCACGTTCATGCGTCCGTGGACGAACTCCTTCACATGAGATGCGTCCGGATGCAAGGGATGCGTCGGGGAGGCATGGGATGCATCGAGGAGGGCATGGGATGCGTCGGGGAGGGCATGGGATACGTCGGGGAGGCATGGGATGCGTCGGGGGAGGCATGGGATGCGTCGGGGATGGACTCTTCAACATTTGAAAGGACACGTGTCAGCTCCTCGTTCATGGACTCTTCAAGGTGACGCACAGACTCCTCCCATGTGGAGGAGTCCGTTCACGGACGTATGAACGTGACATTTTCGTAAATTCCCCTTATCTTTATATAATAGCGCATATTTGTGAATGAGCATGGTTTTTATTTTTGTTTTTTGTTTGATTTTATTCGATGCAATACTAGTAATTTTGACAAAAACACTGGTATTTCAAACAATCGAACACATAATACCCAACCCTAAGTTTATCAACTCAAGAAATACTCCGGAACAAGACTGTTTACACAAAGATACAAGAACAAATCTACCAAACTAACAACTCTCAACTCACAGAGATTATCAAAAGCGATAATCTCAAACGAACTACAACAGATCTACATTATAAGCTTTGATTCACAGAGAATCAAAACCTTTACAGCTTACAAACCCTAATTCGCTCTAGAGAGAGAAATGAAGTTTCTAGAGAAAATATCTTGAATGAATGGATGCAAAGTGTGGACTGCTCTTTATATATTGATCCATCTCCAAGTTATCCGGGTTGTTGTAACAACCTGGCTTCTAACCGCTCCAATGTCAAAATCTTCTAAGTGTGTAACACCCCAAAACGGGTTTGATAGTCAAACCACGTTAATATTAATGACGGGTAAAATACCGTTATTGGTGAAAATTTACCCGGCAAATATTAGGATTTAAATAAATAATCCTTATATTATCTAAAAAGAAGAATAAACGCTTTGAGAAAAACAAAGTTCATAAGAGGCCCGAGTTAACGGGACTTAAAATAAAACGGGTTATAACTCCCGGAACCTACTAAGTTAACTAGGAATAATTAACCTAGTTAATAATGTTTAGTAAAACAAGGAAGGAACTTGTAGTAATTGACCCATTTATAAAACCTTTAAACTGAGAGGGACTAAAATGGGCAATATGTGAATGAAGTTTATAACTAAAAAAAAAAAAAAAAAAAAAAAAACAAAACACACACACACACACAAGGTGTTTTGGTCGATGTTCACAGGAGAAGAGAAGAGGTTCTCTTCAAGAACCCTAAACACTCAAAAATTCAACAAAATCAAAGAGAAATCGAGCCGGAAAATTGGGGCTTTTAATAAAATCGTGATCACCAAGCTTAGGGGATCACAAGGTATGTTGAATTTTGATGTTTGGTGATATTTTGAATTTGTGATAAACATGCATGAACGAAATTCTTGTATGAATGTTGAATGTTATAGTGATATTGATGTGAGTATAAGTCTAGGAACAAACCCTAGATACAAACTTGTAGAATTGTGCCATAAACTAGTGATTAGTAAACTAATCAAGTATGAGCTAAGTGGGTTTTGATAATGTAAGGACCTTCAAAAATGTCCCAAAACGACCCGTAAGTAAGGACCCGGACCCCTGAAACCCTATTCCATATTAAAAATCAAGAAATCAAGATTCTTGGTCTTCAGGCGGGCCGCGTAAAGGATAGGCAGACCCTCACGCGGGCCACGTAAAGGATAGGCAGACCCTCACGCGGGCCGCGTCAACCCTAAGTTTGACCGGATAAGCATCCGGGCCACGTGTTGCACGCGTGGCGAGTCTATTGATGACACAGTAGCCCTAGTCTACGTCTAGCTGGCCCTCGCGGCCCGCGTAAAGATCAAGGGTGGGCTCACGCGGGCCGCGTGAGACCTAAATTTCACCTATAAATAGAATGGGTTACGAGCAGTTCATCTGTGTCGAAACCAAATCTCAAAAACGAAAGTATACTGCTCAAAAGTCGAATTTCATTTCCAAAATAGCGAGGCGCTGCTACGATACAGGGTATTAACTCGATCGCTGCTACGATTCAATGTCCGATCGATTGAAACTATCCGATGGATGTTTAAGTGCTGCCCACATTAGGGCCATACTTTGTCATTAGTCGTGAATTCGACAGATGTTTAAGTATAGCACTTTGTCATTCGTTGTGAAGGTTTTAATCTCGTGAGTTATCGTAAATGCTGTATTAGTTACTGACCTAGTTCGTGTGGATTGTTATTTAAATTAGGTTACAAGGCTAATCAGTAGGCTAAATTCTGCCCGTATAAATCTGCAATGTGAGTCATTCTCTTTTTATCAACAGTATTTTACAATACTCCAAGCATTTTCAAAAGTTATAATTATAGGGATTAAGTCATGGTTATCTTGAATCACTGGCTAATTGGGGTATTGTGCACATTACTAATTTCTCACGGTTAGGCTAATAAATCCTAACAGTGATAATCATCACTACTTGGGGAAAGACCCAATAGTGGTATGACCATCGTCACCAGGTGACACGGTGCCAGATAAAAATAAGATAGAAGCCATTGTAATCGCTCTTATGCTGTAATTTATAACTCATGTGTCGTTTTGTTTAACCTGAATGACTCGCCAGTATTTCCCCGCTGATAAAATATTTTTAAAACATGTTTCAGGCGACCTGCTGTAAATCAAGGAAAACGTGCTACGGAGCACTAACAAGCTTGAAGAGGTGGCTCGGTTAAAATAAATAAAATGTTTTTATAAATCAGGGAATTCCCTAGTGAAATTCCTCTATTGTAAATTACGGGGTTTATCCCGAATTATGAAATAAAATAAATTACGGATGTGCATATAGATGAGAGCTTGAAATTTGTGGAAAAACCATTGTCGATTGAGGATCGACAGGTAAAGAAGCTTCGAAGGAAGCATGTGCCTATTGTAAAGGTCAAATGGGATGCCCGCAGAGGTCCCGAATACACGTGGGAAGTAGAGTCCACAATGAAAGAAAAGTACCCTCAATTGTTTCAGTAAATCTCGAGGTCGAGATTTCTTTTAAGGGGGTGAGGATGTAACACCTCGAAAATTCATGTCCAATATTATATTGACACGTGTCACGGACTTTAAACGAGTAAATAATTAAGTTAGAGGGACTGAAGTTGACAAACAAGGAATCTATGTGTATAAAAGGATTCAAAGTATCAACAATGGATAAATATACTCTAAAATAGCCCTACATGATGTTTATACCTTCAAACGAATAAATCATGGATCATACGAAGCTAAATATGAAAGAAAGTGAGAGATTACAAACTACAGGGGTTAAATGTGTCAACATGTTTAAAGTATACCTCTGAGTGACCTTTTAGCAAACCCGAAGCTTTGTAACGAATAATTATGCTCACTAGAATGTGTGATAAAAATTTCACAAAGTTTCGTTATCGTATGAGAAAGTTATGATAATATTCGTATACGAGGGGTTAAAAGCGTCAACGTTGAAATTTAAGGCTTTATGGGTGATCACAAAGTTAACCAAGGACTTAACAAAGTTTGTATAAGTCTTGGAACCCTTAAAAGTAAAGTTATAGGGCTGAAATTGCAATAAATAAACTTAAAACCACGTTTAGGAGGACCAAGGACCAAAAATGCAAACTATGAAACTTGTTTGGCAGGTTCTGGAAGGCCAGGCGGCCCACGTAAGAGTGCCCTATGGGCTTACGCGGCCCGCGAGAGCAGCACAGCGACATAAACTTTGGACAGATGCATGTTGAAGCTGTGTAACCGACTTAAGGGCCTGTAAAAGGATACTAGGGGCTGTGCAAATGGATTTACATGCAATAGGGACAGTTGTTATGATCAGGCATCATTCATAGACTTGCATGGCATCATCTTAAGCAATTAAATTCACTATATAAGAAGAACAATGTTGCAACTCTTGTACCATTCATTTGCAAACTCTCATAAGCTAACTTCTGGAGCTCCTCTGATCAGCAACAAAGTTCCTTAGGCTTCCTAATCATACTTAGGACTCTTGTAAGTGTCCTTAACCCTTCCTAATTCAGTTTAGCTTAGTTAATTAGCTAAAAGTCAAACCGTCGTAATTAAGATTTGACTTCGAGATTAATTAAAATTTGTTCAGTCAAATATCGAATTAAAAGTACCTATAAGTAGGTATTTATGTGGGTAATAAACCCTTAAAAGGGTACTCTCTGATTCCCACTCTAACTAGGTCAATTGTCGGGTCAAAGCTAACTTTAAAAAGTCAACAGAATACTTATTTTCAAATTAATACATAATTAGCAATGTAGGATCCATGTAACCTGTTTTATCATTAATATAACTTGGTAATTAATGTGAGAACATGTCTAAACATGTTCAACCCGACAATTTTCAGTTTAAACTCGGTTCGGAACCGAAAGGCGCATAAATTGACTTTTGCATTGACTTTCGATTTTGACCCATTGTAGCATGTTTTAGAAATGCCTTAGAGCCCTATTAGGACCAGGTTTCATGTTAGTATAACCCTCTGTGATTATACACCTTGGTTCAATAGATATCCGATTCACATGCATGTTTCCGTTAAATGCTTATATGTTGACCATTATGCCCAAATGACCTTAAAATATGATTTTTGAAAATATAAAAGTGTAGACACCTTGGTTACTGATTTATAAACTTGTACCAAAAAATTGACATCAGTTAGAGGTCTAGATTAAGAGTTATGCTCATTAGCGTAATTAGAGGGCTTTTTATGGATTAAATGGCATAATTAGCATATAGCCTATCTAAACCCGATTTTTAAAACCAAACTTTTTACCCACTGATGTAATATAATATTTTGGGATTTTTGAAGATTTTTAATTAATTTTAGGCTGAGCATAACATAGGGTTGTAGCTTTAATTCGGTTAATGCCGGTTTTGCCCTTTTGAGCCATAAAATGAGTTTTACAAATCTTTTTGACCCCAAACCATTTGCTAATTTATATGATAAATAAATTATTTTAAACCTTCTGGAATAATAAAAATATCAGCTTTCTATATAGAACCCGGAAATGGCTCCAAATCGCCTTTTTAAGCGTTTTTAACGCGTAGTATGTATTAAAACTATTTTAAACACATAAGGTTTGATACCTACTGATATTTTAAGTATATTTTTATACTTTGACAGTAAGCTAAAGTTTTAAACTCAGAATTCCAATTTTGACCTTTTTAGCCTAAGTGAAATTACCAAAATACCCCTAAGGTGCATAGTTTGGTTTTAAATGATGAATTTCACATATATCTAGTACCCTACTGTTATAACTTATTAAATTAAGTATAATTACTAAATAAATCAGACCTGTAACTCAGATTACTAATTAAACTCTTTTATAACCTTTTAAATGACCAAAATGCCCTTACAAGGCATAATTTGAGTTTAAATCCATTACGGGCATAATAGGGGATATCTTACTGATGTCACAACATATTTAAGGCATGTTAACTTAGGAAACCTGTATATGGCTCTTATGGTTACCCGTTACGCATCCTTCGCGTTCGGTTCAGTTTATGTAACTAGTTTGCATAAATTGACCAAAACGGGTCAAACCTTATCATTTTTGTCTCAAAATCCAGAATGTGTTTAGTTTACCCATATTATACAAGTCTTCAAATTTGTCGGGTCTAAATCACATTCCATTCCGGTCTTCGCTTATACACGCGTTTGAACCGTATCTTCCTTTGAAAACTAACCGGTCTAAGCTTAAGCTTAATTAAAGACCCGTTAGAAATCTAATAGGTTATTATAAACCTTTGTTCCCGAATAGGAGACCCAGTAAAAGCTATACGCACTTGCTATTTGTGATTTATACTTGCAAAGGTAAATACTTTTAACTTATTTTCCCTATACGGGCTTGGGGTATGGTAAATAAAATACCGCTTGGTCGGGCATTGAATCTTTAATCGAATAGAGGTTAAACCATTGATATGCTCCGTTTGGAAATGTTTTGTTTGCTTAAAGCCTTTGGGGGGTTAATGACCATGTCCCGGATATCCTTGGCACCATTTTACGAAATGGCCACGACCTAAGCACGGGGTGTAGGCGTACACCCGTCAGTGCCTAAAATAATAATGTGGTGTGTCTATTGATCTTTAACCCGGCACAAACCGGGATACTGAACGCATAAGAAACATGTAATTCTTTTACAAGATTATATTCAAATAATTATCCCAAGTTATAAAAAGTTTTGTGCCACGTGCATTCAAATCAATTTTATTAAACTTTTCAAAATGAGTCAGTTAAATTGTATTTACCAGTGTAAACTGACGTATTTTCCCAAAAAGGTTAAGTGCAGGTACTACTCGAACTAGGCTGGCTTTCTCCTAGCGTCCACAATAAGTCTTGCAAGCTTGGATGTCATAAAACTGTTGAACAATGTCTCCTTTTTATTTTGATCCGCCTGTGGATTTATTTCAACTATATCGTGATACTCAATATTACAATTTATTAAAGTTGAAATGATTCTATCTTTACTTCCGCTGTGCATTTATATATTGTGTTGTTTGACTATGATGATATCAACTACGTCACGATACTCCCCGCCGGGCCCACCGGTAATACGTGGAAATATCGGGGTGTGACAGGTTGGTATCAGAGCCAACACTGAGTGAATTAAACACTAGTCTTTTGTGTTTAATCTCAGTTACACAATTGCACATTCCTCGAATTTTCGAGTCTAGACAAAGAACATAGGACAAATCCTGATTTTGTTTTATTTTGTCTTTTATATTATTCTTTGTTGTTATCTTTGTTTATGTTGACAGGTCTAAATATGCCGCCAAGATTCTTCAGAAGAAAGGGAAAGTCACCTGTAACAGGCCACGACCAGGAGGCCGGGCCTTCTCAAAGGCGAACCTCACCTGTCCCTATTAGCACCAGCCCACAGGGAGACTGGAGGGCACACCTACAGCCAGCGAGGCGATCTGTCTCGTTAGCTTCGTCACCTTCTTACTTACACTCTTTTGGACCCCATTCAGAAAATGAGCCCGAAAACCCACAACCTTCGTTTATCCCTCTCCAGCGGTCCAACTCACGCCATTCCTTTGATAACCCGTCCCATATCTTCCGAAGCCGGTTCAACCCGGCAAACTACCTCGAGGAACCAGTAGGTGTTAACCCATTAGGACCCGAAGATCACTTTTCTGGAGATCACGCCATGGATATGGATGAGGATACTGACCCTACCGAACCACCGAATGGTACCCCCACACATCCCATAGAAATTTCTGATGGGTCATCTTTTCATGGATCACCTTACCATGGTCCAGATAGCTACCAAGCAAGATTCAACCAGTTCGAATGGTATTTCACACCCTCTTATCATTCGACGCCTCAGCAGCAGCAGCAATCGGATCTTTCCAGGGATTCTCGCTTTGTGGCAGTTACCCCGCCACCACCACCACCTCAGCAGCAGCCTCCTGAGCCACCGAGGCGAAGGAGAACAAACGCACGAATGTCCATGCAAGGAAGAGGAGTGCATATCAGCACCCCCCAACCATCGAGTAGCAGCCACTATCCGCCGCTCCGAGAAGACCAACAGTTTGGGGGACCTTCAAACCCCAACCCGGAAGTGAACTCTGCACCTGTCATGCCACCACCGTTGGGCTTTGACAACCCAATTCCCATGTACACTAGCCCAACAACGTATAATCCCTTCGAGCAGCCGGCTCACGCCAGTTTCAACTATGCGGAGATCGACCTATACCTGGCGGCGTGGAACTACAATGCTCTTAACCCCGAAGGGCCTTACGGAACTCCTTGGGGAGTTGGATACCCAGCTTATGGATACCAACAACAGCCGTCTCTTCGACCTCCACATCAGCCGCAACCACAGCCGCAGGTACCACGGTTTTCCCCGCCAGAACGGGAGGAAATTCTCGAAAGGTTAGATCAGGTTGAGTGGGAAGTTCACAGAGATCGCAGAGAACGACAAGGTTTCTTCAAGGGATTAGCAGGTTTAATAAAAGGAAAGAGCAAGAAGGACCATTGAATCCTTCAAATTGTTGGTGTATTTCCTTATTTTCAATTGAGCCCCTGCGTGGGCCTGTCTTTCTGTTTTAACCCCTGCGTAGGTATGTTTTGTTTGTTAAGCCCCTGCGTGGGCAAGTCTTTTGTTTGACCCCTGCGTGGGTATATTTGTTTGTTTAAGCCCCTGCGTGGGCATGTTATTTCATTTGAAAGTCCCGTTCAGGGCAGACTAGTATTTTAATTCATGTGGTGAAATGGTTAGATTTAAATTCTATTTTTAGTTATATGCATGAACAAAAATATAAAATAAATAATAACAATATTTATACAAGATCTATCATTATATTAAAATGATAAAAATCTAAAAGGACAAGACCTAGCCTTGTGTTATTTTAAGACAGGGCCAAGACGGTAGTTTCCCAATTAGATTCAGATCCTTATCAACATCTCAATTTAAAATTGTTCTGCGTTGATTTTAAAAAGAATCTTAAAAGGTAAAACCTAGCTTGTATGTCATAATAAGACCTGGCCAATATGGTAAAACCTGTTTTAAAAGATTCAAATCTCTGTTAACATCTGCAAACATGTTAACATTCTCGGCTAATGTGATCCGTAAAATCACACATGTCACCCTTATGTTGAATTATCCCAATTTCTTTATTATTAATTAAACATCCGATTGAGATGTAATGCCTACGGGCTATAATTATTGTCATATAAGACAAAAGACAGTCGTAGCTTATAAACTCCCTGTCTAGAACGGTAATGAACCTTGATTCAAACCTTAATAACTGGATCCTATAAGATCTTGACCTAAAATTTAGAAATGTCCATGTGACTAGGCCTATTGTGCCATTATTATAATTTATTTTAGAACTAAGGGTTACTAATGAAAAGTCCCAAATGAAATTTCTTAACGAATTAACCAATATGGTTCTTTAATTACCATGGTTAATAAATTTTCAAGATGACAAACCTATTAAAATTCCCTAAATGAATCATTGTCATCGTTTTATGTAGCAATCCAACTACATGGCCGAGTCTGAGGAGGTCAACAGTCGGCCAAAGGAGAATCATGACGCCACCAGGATCAATGTAACTGGTGCAGAACTCCAAGCATTAATTGACAATGCTGTCACTAAAGCCATAGATAGGCAGTATAGTGAATCGAGTAGTACTCGAAGCAGGACCCAATCAGCATCCCATTCTAAGCCAAAAACTCATTCTGAGGCTCATAGTAAGCCACCCTCTAAGCTAGATAAGCCAAAGAAGGATGATGACGATCATCACTCCTCGAACCAGCAAAGTGTCCCGCCAAAGAAGATCGAGCTTAAGCAGGAACCGCATGGTAAGTCCTGTACGTATAAATACTTCGTCTCATGCAAACCCAGAGACTTTACTGGGGAGAAAGGAGCGGTTGACTGCATGACATGGTTGGATGAAATGGATACCGTGGTTGATATCAGCGGGTGTGCTGATAAGGATGTAGTAAAGTTTGTATCTCAATCGTTCAAAGGTGAGGCCTTAGCCTGGTGGAGATCGTTGATTCAAGCTACTGGGAAGATTCCACTGTACAATATGACATGGGAACAATTTGTTACCCTCATCAAGGAGAACTACTGTCCTCAGCATGAGGTTGAAAAGATTGAGTCAGATTTTCTATCATTGGTAATGAAAAATCTGGATTGCCAAGCTTACCTTACGAGCTTTAATACAATGTCAAGGTTGGTTCCTTATCTTGTGACCCCGGAACCCAAAAGAATAGCTCGTTTCATTGGGGGTTTAGCCCCAGAGATTAAGGCAAGTGTAAAAGCCTCTCGGCCAGCTACATTCAGGTCTGCAGCTGATATATCCATGTCCCTCACATTAGACGTGGTCAGGCAGAGATCGCTAAGGAACACGGATGCCGAGAAAAGGAAGCGTGAAGATGACAATTCGCGACGGTCAGACAAGAAGCACAGGGGAAACAATGACCACAAGAAGGGGTCTGGATCTAGGAAGGATGGGCATCAATCTGGAGATAAGCCCAAGTGTAAGGTTTGTAAGAAGCACCATTTTGGAAGGTGCAGACTCGAGTCGAAATCCCAGTCACAGCCCAGAGCTTGTGGGATTTGCAAGTCTTCTGAGCATAAGACCTTAGACTGTAAGAAAATCAAGGATGCTACGTGCTACAATTGCAGTGAAAAAGGACACATCAAGTCCAATTGCCCAAAGATCACCAAGAAAACTGAGGATGGGAAAAAGACCAATGCTAGGGTCTTCAGGATGGATGCAAAGGAAGCTGTTCAGGACGACAATGTGATCACATGTACCTTATAAATGATGTTTATGCGAGAGTGCTATTTGATTCAGGAGCTGATAAATCATTTGTAGATAATAAGTTTTGTAAGTTACTGAATTTACCTGTTAAAGCCTTAAGTGTGAAGTATGAGGTGGAATTGGCTGATGGAACCATAGAAACCGCCTCAACTGTGTTAGATGGATGTGTTATATCCATTAGGAACCACTCTTTTCCTTTGTCCTTACTTCCCTTTAAGCTAGCCGGTTTTGATATAGTGATAGGTATGGATTGGTTATTGCATAACCAAGCCCAGATTATGTGCAACAAGAATCAAGTGGTGATCAAGACTCCGTCTGGTGAGCCACTCACCATTCAGGGAGACACACAGTATGGACTGCCTGAGCAAGTGTCTATGCTCAAGGCCTCTAGGTGTTTGAAGAAGGGTTGTGTCATCTACATGGCACAAGTGACCATTGATGAGCCGAAACCTAAGATTGAGGATATCCCCGTCATTTCCGAATACCCCAAAGTTTTCCCTGAAGAACTACCTGGTTTACCACCAGATAGGCAAGTGGAATTCCGAATTGACATCATCCCCGGAGCAGCACCTGTTGCTAGAGCACCTTATAGGTTGGCACCAACAGAGATGAAGGAGTTGAGGACGCAGTTAGATGATCTGCTAGCCAAAGGTTTCATTAGACCTAGTTCGTCTCCTTGGGGAGCGTCGATCTTGTTTGTCAAGAAGAAGGATGGATCGATGCGTCTGTGCATCGATTACCGTGAGCTTAATAAAGTCACTATCAAGAATAGGTATCCTTTGCCCAGGATTGACGATCTGTTCGATCAATTGCAAGGGGCAAGCTACTTTTCTAAGATTTATTTGAGGTCAGGCTATCATCAATTGAAGGTTAAAGATGAAGATGTACACAAAACTGCATTTAGGACTCGTTATGGTCATTACGAGTTCCTAGTGATGCCTTTTGGGCTCACTAATGCTCCTGCCGCATTCATGGATCTCATGAATCGCGTCTACAATCCCAACTTGGACAAATTTGTCATCGTCTTCATTGACGACATCCTCATCTACTCGAAGAACCAAGCTGACCATGAGAAGCACCTTCGCTGTATTCTTAAACTTCTACATCATGAGAAACTCTATGCCAAATTTTCGAAGTGTGAATTTTGGCTTCGAGAAGTCCAATTCCTTGGACATGTGGTTAGTGAGCGTGGTATCCAAGTAGATCCCGCTAAAGTGGAAGCAGTTATGAATTGGCAAGAACCAAAGACGCCTACAGAGATTCGTAGCTTCCTGGGTTTAGCAGGATACTATAGGCGATTTATTGAAAACTTCTCAAGAATTGCAGCACCCCTGACTTTACTCACCAGCAAGAATAGCAAGTTTGATTGGGGGCCTAAGCAGCAAGAATCCTTCGATATTTTGAAGCAGAAGTTGAGCAACGCTCCAGTGCTGACGTTACCTGAAGGAATTGATGAGTTTGTAGTATACTGTGATGCATCACACACCGGGATGGGATGTGTGCTTATGCAAAAAGGCAAAGTTATTGCCTATGCTTCACGACAGTTAAAGGTGCATGAAAAGAACTACACCACCCATGACTTGGAGCTGGGTGCCGTTGTATTTGCACTAAAACTGTGGAGACATTACTTGTATGGAACCAAGTGTGTGATCTATTCAGATCACAAGAGCCTTCAACACTTGTTTAATCAGAAGGATTTAAACATGAGACAACGTCGTTGGATGGAAACTTTGAATGATTATGACTATGAGATAAGATACCATCCAGGCAAGGCAAATGTGGTTGCTGATGCCTTAAGCAGGAAGGAAACAGTGAAGCCTATAAGAATCAATGCCAAGAGCATTGAGATAAAGAATAGTTTGAACGAAAGGTTGTTAGCTGCACAGAAAGAAGCTGTGTTGGAAGCTAACTATCCTGATGAAAAGCTAGGAGTAACTGAAGAACAGTTATCCTATGACAAGGACGGAATCCTAAGGTTAAATGGACGAATATGGGTTCCAGTTTATGGAGGACTTCGAGATGTTATCCTTCAGCAAGCCCACAGTTCTAAATATTCTGTTCATCCTGGAGCTGATAAGATGTACCAGGATCTAAAGGCAAACTTGTTGGGATTGAACCCTATCAGAGGAACAGATAATGTAAAGCCAAAACCAGGTCACAACAGTGGATTCATAATAAGCAGCAGTTTGCATTAAGCTTTCCCCTTGAAAGTGATTTATAACAACTGATGGTCTTTATCCGCTGGTCAGATACAACTACTGCTGGTCCTTCAACTGCTGATCAAATCCATGAAGTATTCAACAACTGCTGGTCACAACTACTGATGGTAAAGCACTGCTCAATCAAGGACTGATCAACCTTGAGGAAAGCACTGACATAAAGGGAGAGCAGCTGTTTGGTGAATTAACTGTGTTATGTATAGTCAGTGGTTAGGCTTAGCAGTGTTTGTGTAAAGACAGAAGATACAGGTTGTTAGGCTGTTAGACGTCGCTTTCATGGTGACGTCAGCTGAGATACCTCAGTGGTTTGGTTTGCCTATAAATGTAATAGTACTCTGTACTGTTACATTTGATTGACTGAGTGAGTTCTTCTCCTCTAGTCCAATCCTTTCATCTTGTGTGCAACCATCCTTGGGGTATCAGGCTGAGGGGGAGCTTAGCTTGTAAGCATGCTTTGTAATCTTTTGATTGACTTTGTAATCTTTCGATTAATGCAAATCATGTGTTTATCAAACTATTTTCCTCTTTGATTGTGTGTATAAAGTTTGTTGTTCATTTCCGCTGCACTTAACATGTTTTCATACTCATTGACTGTTCAATTTACACAAACAAGCACAATCATGAGAGCCTCCGATCCTAACAATTGGTATCAGAGCCTGGATAGTCAATTTCGATTTAACAGTCAAATTGACATAACAGTTCGGCTCAAAATTCATTGATACTAAGGTTGGTTGTATTTAGTTGAAAAACAGAGTATCGAGTAAATCATGTTCAAAATGGTTAATCAAAAACTCTGTAAATCAACCAAGATGTCATATGACACACACATTTCACACAACCAGTGATTTCATGCACAAGTCACTCATAGTTTTCAGATCTGAAAACATATCTGTTAAATTATGGGATTATTTCATGTTTTTAAAATTGATTTAAATTGCTGTTATGAAAATTGTGATGTCACCTTATTAAAATGCTAAAGTGTGAACCTCAGATTAACAAAAACCTATGTTCATAAAACATTAGTGTTTTTGTTAACATAAGAAGAGGGGAATTAAAACTTTAGTCATTCAAATCTTATGTGTTGAAAACAGGTTGAGTTCCTCAAAAGGACAAAATCAACTATGTTAAAATACATTAAGAAAATTCATAAAAACTCAGAAGTGTGTCTATCTCAAAACTTTTGAAGTCAAAAGAAAAGAGTATAAACATAAAACACTTATGAGTCAAAGTTTAGGGTAAAATGGTCATCTGATTCAGGAAAAGGTTTTGATTCCAGTGAATGAACTTCAAAAGAGAACCATGTTTGCAATCAACTGACAATCAAATGGTCCTTAACAGTGGTCAAAATGTATTCAATATTTCAAACCACTGACCATTTTCAATAACTTGAGAATGATATGATTATGTTTTCTCTAGAAAATATACCAGATCCTTTTTGATGCTGTTCTCAGAAAATCCTTAACCATTTTTTTCTTAAAAGGATTTTATCGAATAATCAGGATATATTGTTCATTTTTTTTGGAATAATATATTTGAAACTGTTGCTTGTTTTTGTTGGCAATGGTTTCAGTTCCTGTCAGGATATAATACCTTATTTTTGTTGGTATTATTATTCTCTTATATGGGTCAAAAGGAATTGGTATATATGTCAAGATCATGTCATACTCAGGTTTGCTCCTAATTTTTTTTTCAAAGGTTGATTGCTAAATGTGCCTGAATTACTAGGATACTCATGTTTTAATTGAATATTAAACGAAAATGAGTTGCCTTAGGAAAAAGTTTTAATCATCTGGGGTACTAAACCACTGTCCTTCAAAATTGACTTGTGGCAAAACCTTGAATGAAAATTCTCAAAACTGTTGCTGGAATACTTGTCCTTAAAATCTGTACCATTCACCCTAACCACTGTTTTGTTCCAACGTCTGATCTCTAAAACACTGTCCACTGCTGAAAGTTAACCACTGATCCTTCATTATCTTGACAAGCACTGATATTCAAAATCAGTGTCCTATCCACTGATATGCTATCCACTGATTGTAAAAATCATTCACTGCTCACAATTTCTTACCGTTGTAATCACTGATGCTTGATACGTCAGTGGGCTTTAAAACAAATGTTCTCCATTCTTCATCCGTTTCATCAGTGTTTGACACGTGGTCAGTTTTTAGCCCTCAGATCAAAATAACCACTGCCACATCAGCGATCATTTTTTTCTTAAATAAAACCCTGCCCTAAACCCCAAACAGGGTTTTACACTGTCGAATTGAATTCCAAAATTCTCTTCAGAAAGCAGTTTCCAACCCTTCTTCTCAAAATCTTCAAAATCATTCTTCATTCTTCTCCGCAAAAATGACAAAATCAAAGTCAAATTCAAAATCAAAACCAAAATCACCATCACCTTCACAAGAGGTCGCTCAAACGGCCGAAGAACCCATTGAGATACCATACAAAGCTCCGCATAATTATCTGGGTTTGCACACAAAACCTACCGATAACCACACCTTCGACTCCATCCTTGATACATTATCTGCATCAAAGTACAAAACTTTGTTGACAGCAGATGCTCCCATTTATTTGCAAACCCAGAGAGAGTTCTGGAAAAAGGCGACACTTGAAAAACAAGACGGCAAAATCATCGCCATAAACTCCTCGATACAGGGTAAAGTGATTCAAATCACTCCACAAACAATTTCAGAAGTCTTCAAACTTGATGATCAGAAGGGTAAAATTTCTTTTGATAAAAACGAGTTAAAAGCTGATTTTCTGAAAAAGGGGTTATGCAGAAGAATCAAAGGTAGATACCCTACAAAAGGGGTATTTCCCATCTGCACCCAGATTTTTGTTTCACACACTTGTGAGTTGTGTTTCTAATAAAACAACATCGTTTAACGAAATACCATTGAAGATTCAATGCCTGGGTTACGCTATTTTGAACAATAAAGATTACAACTATTCCCAGGAGATTTTCAATGACATGGTAAAGAATGTTGTTAGCAAATCATTTCTTCTTTTTCCAAGATTTCTTAGCTATTATTTTAAACAAAAATTTGAAAAAGAAGATGAAAATTTGCCCAAACAAGGTGTCCATTTTCAAATAAAAGGTTTAACAAGTGAAACATTTTCAAGAATGATGGCACCAATAAAATTAAAAGGAAAGGTGCCTGAGCAGACTTTAGAAACTGCCACTGATCCTCAGGCAACTTCTGCTGAGCCCACTGCTCCAGGTGATCAGAGCAGTACAACCACTGCTCTGAAACCCACACCTGATATTACCAAAAAGACCAAAAGAAAAACATCCAGAAAACCCACCAAACCCAAAACAAAGGCAACTCTGGAAGATGAGATCCCAGAGGAAATGCCTGTGACAACACAAAAGTCACCACAAACCACTGCTGCTACTTCCTCACAGCAGTTGGTAGAAAGATCTCCTCCTTTGCCTAAAACTCCTCCTGCATCCTCACAAAAGGATCAGGTTGTAAGCACAGGGACACCACAATATGAAGCTCTGAATCCACTCGGATCCATCTTCCTCAGTCCTGATCCCAAGGACATGTCTCTTTCAACTCCCATCCCCTCACCAATAATAATGCCACAATCCATGCTACCTTTGTTGCATGCAGCTGCTATAACTCAGACACAAACCAGTTCCTCTCTATCACCCGTCACTGAGAGTATACCCCCACAGGTGACTGGGTCTGATGCTTATACTCCTGCTATCCCAGCAACAATTGAGGAGGTTACACCCCCTGAGTTACAAGTAACTCTCGGTGGTAGTTCAAGTGGAGCAGCAACTACAACTGGTGGATCAACAGATCCTCAGTTGGATAGTTGTTTCATAAGTAAGACTCCCTTGAAGGCAATTTCTTCCATGGCAACTTCGGTAACCACCAGTGAGTTGGATCTAATCACTGGTACCATCAAAGGTTTATCGAGTGCTGAAGAAAGAAGTCCCCAGTACCAAGAACAAGGGGCATCAATGGGTGATTTTTGGGACTCTGTTCCTAAGTCACACATTGATATAACCACTGCTGGTGGGGATTCAGATGATCCTACTAAAGTAGGTGATGATTCAAGATATCAGGAATTGACGGGCAGAGTTGAAAAACTTGAAGAATCAGTTTCTGAAATAAAGGAGATGGTGCAAGAGATTTTAAAAGCTAAAAAAGCACAGTCCACTGCAATTCCACCTCAAGCACCTGCTCCACCACAAGCACTTGCTGCAAATGAGCTCTGGAATCTGTTTCAACCCATGCTTGAAAGACAAAAACAAGTGGCTGATCAGCAGCATGAAATGCATATACAAAAGCTGACCAATATGGTGGAATCAAGGTTCAAGGATACTCAAGCAGATATCAAGGCTATAAAGGCCAGCATCCAAACTACCACTGGCAAAGTTCCTTCAACTTTACTATTCTTTGATGACCCCCTTGCAGATAATGCCAAAAAGGGGGAGATAATGAAGCAAATGAAAAAGAAGGGAATAGAACATGGCCTGTGTGTTCAACCTGAGCAAGCAAAGCAAACATCTAAACCACCTCCCACAATATCTCAAACAGCTGATGCAGCAGTAGTTACAAAAACTACTGCTAGCCAAACAGCTGTTACATCAACACACACAACTCCAACACACACCACTCAATCACAAACCACAATCACTGTTCCACCACCATCATCATCTACAATCATGACACCACCACTGCCTCCTGCCATAAAGCAGAAGACAGCAGATGTTACAACATCTGCTGTAATGACAACAGTGATTGAAACACCAGTTGTTTCAATCATTGTCTGTCAATCACCAACCACTGTCACTCACTCTCAAACCACTGATCCACCCAAAACATCATCAGCCTCTCCTACATTAAAAAGGAGAAGGGTTTTCATTCCCGATGATGACTCATCACCACCTTCAAAAACTACCTCACCACTTCCATCCCCTGCTCAAAAGCAGAAGACAACTGCTGACATATCAGCAGTTGTAATGACAACAGATGTTGAGACACCAGTTGTTTCAACAGCTGTTAGTCAATCATCCACCACTGCTCTTATTCTTCCTACATCACAACCAAAGCTCTTCAACAGAAAAAGAAAGCCAATCTCTGCCGATGAGGGTATACATGATCCTAATGCTGCACAATATCCACTGGAGCTTGAAGCCATCAAAAATGAGATGAGGCAATTCTATACAGAAGAAGATCCTTCAAAAAGAAGGTTCTCCTCACTCATAGGCTACATGCCACCAGATGATATGGATGATTACCTCAAAATCAAGGCAAGGCAAGCAAGACTAAGAGCTAAAGTTGAGAGTGAAAAAGAACGATTAAGCGAAGATGGCATTGCTAAAAGACTGGAGTTCTACTTCACAAAAGTAAAGCAGATAGAAGAGTTTGCACAAGATCTAAACAAAGAAAAGGCTGATCAAAAGAAAGAGTTAAGAAAACAATATCTAGCCTACATCATGAAAGAGAAATTCTATCCTGCTGAAGAACAACAGTTCAAAGAATGGCCAGTAGTCGCTCTTAAGCGTGAGGCAGAAAGGATTGAGAAAATTAAGAATGATCCTACAAAGAAGAAGAATGCTCCAAACTGGAGAAAATACGAAAAGCTCATTGCTGACTTAACTGCTGAGTATAAGAGAAGGAAAAAGGAGCTGGTGGATGCAAAAATGGATACTGCTGAAGCCATATCAAAATGGTCAAAACAGCAGACTGATGAAGCCTATGAAAGGCTAAAGAAAAGAAAGATAACTGTTTCAAGCACCTCAAAGAAGCATGAACAAAGAATGAAGCTTGAACAGCAGATAGAAAACCTCAAAACACTGTTCCAGTCTACCTTTGTGACAAACCAAGAAGAAAAAGAACAGTTGACCAGTGAAGAGGTTAAAGAAAAGGAAGCTGAGTACTTCACAGAAGCCATCAAGAAAATGGGTCTAAAAGAAGAGAGCTCAGAAAAGCTTCAAGACCTGTTAAAGGTGTTAACCAAACCTGCATCACCAAACACTTCAACAGACATGACAGACATTGAAAGGCAGGAGCTGATTGAAAGAGAAACTGCAGAAGATATAGCTGCAGCAAATGATGTCATAGAAATGGCTTTCAAAAGAATGTCTGAAAGTCTGCAAGTCTTCTCAAGGCCAATATCTCAAAGCTCATCTACAAATAAATATCTCCCAAGAAATCCATTGGGTTTAAAAGTACTAAAGTGGATGTCTGACCAAAAGACCCATGTATTGACTATTGTCAGATCCAATGGAGATGTGAAGTACATATCAAGGAAAGAAGCACTAGGCCTTAGTGTTCAAGATTTGCAGGATCTCCTTGAACTTACACTGTGCCGGGATGAAGATGATACAAGTTCCAAAGCATTTGAAGAAGAATTTAAAAGACAAGCACGGGAACTACTGATGAGCAATAAAGATCCAGAATAATGACAGGTTTTGGCATTATCTGTTCCAGGGGGAGATTGTTGGGATTGAACCCTATCGGAGGAACATATAATGTAAAGCCAAAACCAGGTCACAACAGTGGATTCATAATAAGCAGCAGTTTGCATTAAGCTTTCCCCTTGAAAGTGATTTATAACAACTGATGGTCTTTATCCGTTGGTCAGATACAACTACTGCTGGTGTCACACCCCAAATTTCCACGTGTCACCGGTGGGCCCGGTAGGGGAGTAACGTGACGTGGTTGGCAACATCATAGTCAAACAACACAATATATATAAATGCACAGCGGAAGCAAAAGGATATATATTACAATCCGTAATAGTGTAACATCAAAGTATTTCAACGGAAGTAAAGGATCCACAGGCGGATTGCAAATAAAATAACATGGTTCAACAGACTTTAGGCATCTAAGCTTGCGAGACTCTTTATTGATGCTAGGAGTAGCCAGCCAATTCCAATTAGTACCTGCACTTAGCCTTTTTGGAAAATACGTCAGTTTACACTGGTAAATACAATCAACTGACTCATTTTGAAAAGGGTTTAAGAAAATGATTGTTTTGAATGCACATGGCACAAATAATATTTTATAACTTGGAATAATTATTTAAATATATAATACTTGTAGAGATTTACATGTTCCTTATGCGTTCAGTAGCCCGGATCGAGCCGGGTTAAAGATTAATCGACACACCACTATAATTATGAGACACCAACGGCGTACGCCTACGCCGGGTGCTGAGGTCGTGGCCATTCGTAGAATGATGCCAGGGATATCCGGGACAACGGTCATTAACCCCCCAAAGGCTTTAAGTAAACAAAACAATGTTAAACGAGACGTCTCAATACTTTCATTATCATACATTCAATCAAAGATTCAACGTCCCGACCAAGCGGTATTTTATATACCGTACCCCAAGCCCGTATAGGGAAAATAAGTTAAAAGTATTTACCTGAGCTTAAATATAAATTCAATCCCAGCCGTATCAAATCAGCAAGTACATATAGCTTTTACTGAGCTCCTAAATCTGGAACGAAGGTTTTTAATAACTTATTAGAATCCTAACGGGTCTTTAATTAAGCCTTGACTTAGACCGGTTAGTTTTCAAGAGGGAGATACGGTTCAAACGCATGATTAAGCGAAGACCAGATAGAATGTGATTTAGACCCTACAAGTTTGAAGACTTGCTTAATATGGGTATTTCATACACATTCTGGATTTTGAGATAAAACCGCTAAGGTTTGACCCGTTTCGGCTAATTTATGCAAACTAGTTACATAAACCGAACCGAACGCGTATGAAGCGTAACGGGTAACTGTAAGAGTCCCAAACAGGTTTCCTAAGTTAACATGCCCTAAATATGTTGTGATATCAGTGGGATACCTTCCATAATGCCCAAAACGAGTTAAATCTTATATTAAGCCCCGCAGGGGTATTTTGATCATTTTTAAGATTATAAAAGGGATTTATTAAGTTTCTGTGAACCGGGTCTGAATACATCAGTAAAATAGTTTATTTTAACAGGTTATAACATTTGGTAATAAGTCTTATATGTTAAAATAGTTTTAAACCCAAACTATGCGTTAGATACGCGTATAAAGTTGTTTTAAGCGACGTACGGTTTAAAATACGATTCTGAGTTTTCTGATCAAATAAACAGGCTCCAAATACTCTATTTATTATTTAAAATCAGTAGCAATTGGATTGGCGTTAAAAGGATTTGTAAAACTCATTTTATGGCCGAAAAGGGTATATTCGGTATTAACCGAATTAAGGCGCTAATCCAAGCTTATGATCAGTTTAAAAATAATTAAAAATCTTTAGAATTCCTAAAATATTATTTAACATCTGAGGGTAAAAGATTTGGTGTCAAAACTGAGTTTAGATAGGCTTTACGCTAATGGCGCCGTTTAATTAATAAACTTGTTTATAAATACGCCATTAAGCATAACTCCTAATCTAGACTTCCGATTGACGTGAAATTTTGCAGACACGTTCAATAATCAGTATTAAAGACTTTTGCACTTTTACATTTTCTAAAATCTCGTTTTATGGTCATAAGGGCAATATGGTCAACATTTGGCAATTTAACGGAAACATCGGACAATTAGGGTTTCGAGTAGTATAAACGCAAAGGATTATACTAACATGTAACTAGATCCTAATGGAACTTTAAGGCATGTCTAAACCTATATAAATCGGGTCAGAACTGAGGTCAACGCAAAAGTCAAACTTTTGCGTCTCTCGGCTCCGAATCGATTCAAAACATAAAGTTGCCGAATCAAACAAGGTTATACAAGTTATCATACCCATTTTCAAGTTGTATGACTGATAAAACAGATTAAACACCTTCCGCATCGTTAAATATGCGATTAATGTTTCTGTTGACTTTTTCGGACAACCTTTGACTCGACAAACGCCCTAGTTAGGATTCGAATCAGTGAGTGCCCTTTCAGGGGTTTATTACTCACATAAATACCAACTTATAACCACTTTCGGTTCGACAAAACTCTGGCCCGTTTATGATCTTTTGATAAGTCAAACCGTAGTTACGACGGTTTGATTTCTAGGCCATAATCGCATCATAACTTGATTAAGAAGGATCAAGGATACTTACATAAGTCTAATAGATGATTTGGAAGGCTTATGAATGATCCGTATGCTCCTGAGATGTCCAGAAGTTGATATGTGTTTGTATGTTGAACATGAGACTTTTGATATGAACTTTGATCTTCCTTCTTTGATCCCAAATGAATTTAGTAATGATCAAGGATCAATACATAGGTCATTTACAGGCTATAAATCATGTAGGGGCTTTCACAAATGCGGATAAGATCAACATAAGTCGGTTACAACATCAAACAGGCAGCTGTCCTTAACTTCTGTCGCTGGGCAGTGCTAGCGCACCGCTACGCTTCTGGTGTAGCGCCCCGCTAGGCTGGTAGCGCACCGCTACGCTTCTGGTGTAGCGCCCCGCTAGCCTGTCATCAGCCTTGAAAATTTTGCAATTTAGTCCCTGGTCCCCCGAAAGGTCGTTTTCTCATGTTTTCTTGCATTTTGGGACTTTGTTATTAACATATAGGGGCTTTAAAACTTATACCCACTTTGTGAAGCCCTCGGGTAACTTTGTGATCACCCGAAAAACCCTAAATTTCAACGTTGACACTTATAACCCTCGTACACGAATTTCATCACAACTTGCTCATACGATATCGAAACTTCATGAAATTTTTGTGGTACATTTTAGTGAGCATAATTAATCGTTACAAAGCTTCGGGTTTGTTAAAAGGTCACTCAGAGGTATAACTTAAACATGTTGGCACATTTAACCCCTGTAGTTTGTAATCTCTCACTTTCTTTCACAATTCGCTTCGTATGATCCATGATCTATTTATGTAAGGTCATAAACATCATGTAGAGTTATTGCAAAGTCTAATTATTCATTGTTGACACTTTGAACCCTTATAATTACACAGTTTCACTGTTTGTCAACTTTAGTCCTTCAAGAACATTCCTTCACACGTTCAAACCTATGACACGTGTCAACACCTTATAGGACGTAAATTTTCGGGGTGTTACATCCTCACCCCCTTAAAAGAAATCTCGACCCGAGATTTACTGAAACAAGTAAGGGTACTTTTCTTTCATCGTGGATTCAACCTCCTACGTGAATTCAGGACCTCTTTGGTCATCCCATTTGACCTTTACAAAAGGTATATGCTTCCTTCGAAGCTTCGTAACCTGTCGATCCTCAATCGATATAGGGTGTTGATCACCTTGAAAATCCATATACCACTTTGTGATAGTGCTCCTTGACTTATTGGCGGATCACCTCCTTCAGTCACTAGTGTGCAATGTATTTCGAGCTCCGCAAAACTCCTTAAATAGGTTTTAGTTTACAAGCTACTTGATCTTGATACATTCGATTTCCTTCGAATGATTTCCATACATTCAAAGCTTAACTAGCCTGAAAATTTCACAAATTTGGTACACCCTTCCTGGTGATATCTTTTGTTAAACCATATTCCTTAACAAGAACTTAGGAAGTTTGCTATTTTCATAACTCCTCGATTTCTTGCCATATACTGGCAACCTAAAATCGATTATGGATTTGTATAATCTTATTTGTTGTTCCCCAGGCAACTTTCAGATCTTGATAATTGGACTTACCAATTCTCTATCTACTACTAAACATTTAACATTTCATCTATACAAGGTCTCTAAAGGAGTAGCCTTATTACTTACATATCCATTATTATAGAAAAACATAATCTTAAGGTGAGATGGTGTAACACCCGTGTCACTTCAACCATCAAACAAATACCAAACCAATGAAATATTGTATTTCATACTTGGGATTTGTAAAAATATGTGTATCACTTGCACATATCGATTCTTATTCGATTTCAAGCTCTAAATCGCTTTCTGGAAGGTTATACGCGCACCAATGCGTAAATATAACCAGTTTAATGCAACAAACACTCCGGAATAGTGAAATAGGCTTAACATACCTTAAATAACCTTTACACAACTTAGATATAAGTTTTGGAAGGTTTGGTGTGGTGAAATCAAAGTTAAATCGCTTACAGGGACTAAAGTTGACAAACTGCGAAAGTATGCCAATTTGAACTGTAACAGACCTTCCGGAACATGACCATAAGTTAAACATACCACAAATATCTTTTACATAGCTTAGAAATAGGCTTTGAGGTGTTCGGTGTGCTAAAATAAACTTTTGGGTCATTCAGGGACTAAAAGTGTCAAAAAGTGCACAAGTTTGCATTTTTACGCATAACTTACGTTCTGAATACATCTGGACATCTAAAAATTTATGTAAGCATGACTACATTATATTTTAGTGTTCGCTTTAAGAAAAATCCATTCGTCGCGTCATTTGGATCGTTTTTCGCGCTTATGCACATTTCGTCGTAATTAAGCGAACATCGCGTTCGTACGGCCAAACGAACCGACATCCGAGATATTTTTGAACATGTTTTAAGTTCCCTATACTTTAACTTCATTTTAGAGCTTTGAAATGGGGTTAACGGGCCTTAAACGTGTCGAAAATGGGCTGATTGCAATACAGGGACCAAAAGTGTAATTCTGCCAAACTTGGGCCTAGCGGTGCGCTACACTTTTAGTGTAGCGGTGCGCTAGGGGTCTCCAGACCAGATGCAGAGTATTTAACAGCCTGTTTGCAGCTGTTAACCACTTCCTAATCCCTTGCCAAGTGTTGATTTCCTATGGTGAGTGGCAAATTAGCCACCATAAGGTTCCGACAAGTGTACGGCCTTGATCGTTGCCTCCTTCTCCAAGAAACGATCCTAGCGGTGGACCATTTCCTATAAATACCCACCAACATCACACCCAAAAACTCACACCTTTGAATCTGAACTTGCTCTCTAAGTTGTCGTGTTTAACACTTCATACCTGAGAGTGTTCGGATCCAAACCTTCCATTCTTGGACCCTTCGTAAGTATTCTTTCGTTCTTTTCCTTATTTTTACCGCTTTTCGAGTCAGAAAGTCAAACTTTGTTTGACTTTCAGCGTTGACCAGTAATGGTCAATGCGAAGTTCATTTGAACTTCGCAACGTGAGTGTAATCACGTTGGTCATAGTCCTTTGGGACTATGCCCACTGATTACCACGTTGTCTAGGGTCGTAGGGTAGGCGATCTAATAAATCGCCTATGCCTTCGAACCCGACCCAGTTTGGTCGATCATTAGGATCCGACCAAACACATTAGGTGGCCATAGTAGGTAGGGAATAACCTTCCGAGGTTATACCCTATGGTCACATCGTTTAAGTAGTTGTATGATAGGTAGTTTATATGCCTTAGGTAAATTACCAGAATACCCTTTTCATGTATAATTGGTAATTAAGCATATGTAACCTAAACCTTTGTCACATAACTGATTATGTAATATGTTTAGGCATATAACACTGTCATAGGGCTAGTTAGGCGGTCCGAACGCGTTTCACGCGAACGACGCGTTAAAGTAGCATAAGCTACCTAAACGGGTCGTAATGGGTCGAAATCACTCAGGTTAAGTTTCATTTAGTATGTAGGCTTTGTTAAACCAAATGACACGAGTCTCTACACTCGTTTGGTTTACAAACCCTAATGCTACCCAATCTTCCGATCTAGGTCCGGTTTATTAACATAGTTACCTATACTAGGTGCCGTTTGATATCCGCGATCTCTAGTATTGTTTAGTTGTCACTCCAGAACTACTGAGCAATCTCAGGTGAGTACATAGACCCCTCTTTTACTGTTTTCCAAACGTTTTGGGGTGGAACACATGTGCCTACTTGTTACTTTCATGCTTTCCTGTTTTCAAATCATATACTTCCTATGTTCATTAGTACATTATAGTACATGATTTCATTACATTTCATACTAGGTGTGCCATTGTGTGCATTACTTAGTACATTGTTTTACATTACATCACATGCTACGTATGTCTATTGTTGCATACTTAGTACAGGTCGCATGCTACGTATGTATGTTGTTGCATACTTAGTACAGATATTTCAGTTCACATGCTATGTATGTTTGTTGTAGCATACTTAGTACATTTCTTATTCATCATATACTTACATTTTGGACGCATATTACATGATTTACATTGATCATGCATTTACTACATAAAACATAACTTTGATTTAAACCAAGTTTTACTTCAATACTTTGTTTTGTGCATATGGTTTAGTTGAGACCTTTCACTTGCCATACATGACATATTTGACATAGACATTTTGACATTTGTTTGGTTTGATTAAGTGATTAAGTAACGATGCGTGTGTAATATGATACAAGCATGGTGGATACGCCGCTGGTACTTCCTATATATAAGTGTTTGTATGGTATTACATATTGTAGCGTTATTTGAATCATTTCAGTTTGATACATATAACATTTTATACAAATAACATACTTTTCACAAGACATTGTTTTACAAATAACTTATCTTATACAAATCCGTTTTACTATGGTTATTCATTTAACCATACATTATTTACTTATTTATACATATCATCTGATCTTATCGATTTTCAAATGATTTACAAAACAAAGCAAATTACAAGGTTCATGACTAAACTTTTTCTCAAACATAAGTCATGGAACCTATTTTCACAAAACCTATGTATCTCACAGGCATTTTTATGCTGACGTACCTATTTTCACATGTGTTTTTCAGGAGCTGTTGCATAAGATGATCAAGATACACATAGGCAGACTTGGGCTTTAGTGACAATAAAAGATGCAAGACTAGTTAATTATGTTGTATTTACTTGTTTGATAAGACATTGTAACACTTTTAATCAATAAAACGAAACTTCAATTACCATGGATTTGAAACGATTAATTCTGTTACAACACTCCCCGATGTTTCCGCCACGTTCTGTATGTTCCACGTGGTCGGGGTGTGACAGAAAAGATGGTATCAGAGCCAATGGTTATAGGGAATTAGGTTATTAGTAATGCTTTGACCTAGTCTATAACTTTCTAGGACCCTAACGCGAGTTTACTTGCGTTTAGTCATAAAACAATACTGTCACCTATCCTTAGGTGACGACCACAACAAGAACATAAATTTCAAAACCGCTTTGAAAACTAATCATCTGTTCTAGGATGATTTATTACAAGGTTTTGAACCCTCTGTTATATGGTTTTGAACCCCTTTAAGTTTTCAAAATCTCGTCAAGGTTTTGGGTTATAAATAATGTGAACACGTGCAAACTGGAAGGGTGAATGCCTGTATTCTGGGTTTTCTGGCTAGGCAAGCACTTCGTATATATCTCATCAGACGCGAGACCAGTTGTGCTTACCTGGGAATTCTTGGGATGAGTGTTCACTTATAGGCGAGCATGTCTTCAGTGATACATTAATATGATCCGCTTACTTTGATTAGTCAATGTCTCATTTGTTTGCCTTTGGTAACAAACAAATGGTCACAACCTTCATGCGTTGTCATTTTTTTCTTTCGACTATCTTTCGCTTCTTTCCTCCCATGTCGTCTATTTTCTTCATGGTGCCTCTTCATCGCAACAACAATGTCCGAACTAGGTGCTGCAATTGTCCAACAAATAGGCGTCATACTCCAGAGGACCGTTGATTTAGCTATTACCATGACTCGTCTCAGGGATGAAGCCGTGTAAGGGAACCGCTCCTTGGAGAAATCAATGCAACCTTCATCATTCAAATCAAATACCCTGTTACAAATGTACCCACGGTGGACGATGGAGACATTTTGTTAACATGTGCCGCTTTGCAATCCAAAGCAAAGCTGTTACAAATCCTGCTGCTAATCAACCTTTAAACTCTGCTTCATATGTCGCTTGACATATCTGGCGCCTCAACCTCATGAACTTTCTACCTTGTGTGTCGACGTAAGCACGCCTAGTGCAAGGTGTCGAAACATCTCCCGTTACACAAACTCCAAAAATCCATGTAGGATCTTTCTATCCTCATAATTAGATCCTTGTGGATGAGTATCATTCATCGGAGTCCTTAATTGAATTCTTTGTATGATTCAATACGTACATCACAATTCAATAAGGACAAAGCCGAATTCCTTTTGAGATTATCCTATCTTCATAGATAGATTCTTGAAATGATTAAAGTGCCAAATGAAATCCACGAATTGGATTCCTGGTGTGCTTTAAGTATTCGCGTCCAAAGATAACAAATCAATAACCAAGTTAAACAACTATGTGATTATGTGGTTATGTGACATTGTGTTTATGCATTTTGTGTTTTTGTATACTCTGGGTATTCGTTATCCAAATCCTCATAGAATCTTTCTTATCTTCATATGAAGGATTCGTAGTAGGATATTCAAAAGGGTACTATTTAAATCCTTAATGGACTTCTACTTAGTAGTTAAGTTCCTTGGATTATAAAGTACTATTCCAAAGTTTAAGGGCAACATGTGTTGATAAAGCTAAATACATCCTACGTCGGTGTAGTTAAATGTTTTTCTTAGGTAGTAAAGTTAAATAGATCCTCCGTCGATCTAAAGTTAAATACATCCTACGTCGGTGTAGTTAAATGTTTTTCTTAGGTAGTAAAGTTAAATAGATCCTCCGTCGATCTAAAGTTAAATACATCCTACGTCGGTGTAGTTAAATGTTTTTCTTAGGTAGTAAAGTTAAATAGATCCTCCGTCGATCTAAAGTTAAATACATCCTACGTCGGTGTAGTTAAATGTTTTTCTTAGGTAGTAAAGTTAAATAGATCCTCCGTCGATCTAAAGTTAAATACATCCTACGTCGGTGTAGTTAAATGTTTTTCTTAGGTAGTAAAGTTAAATAGATCCTCCGTCGATCTAAAGTTAAATACATCCTACGTCGGTGTAGTTAAATGTTTTTCTTATGTAGTAAAGTTAAATAGATCCTCCGTCGATCTAAAGTTAAATACATCCTACGTCGGTGTAGTTAAATATTTCTCTTGGATAGTTTAGCTGAAAAGATTGTTGTTTATCTAATCCTTTGGTGACCTTGTTAAAGAGACTCTATTGCAGTCAAGTTAATTCACCACAGGATTATTCGTTTGATTTTTCCCATACGCATTATGAAATGAACTGTGCGGACTGTGCAAGGAACTACGTAATTATGGAGGCCTACATAATTATGGAATTCAGTGCACAGAAACCACCGAAAGTTTTGTCATGTGTTAAGACCAACAGTGGCAAGAGTAATGATACGGGAGAAGTCTTGGACTTCGACCAATGTCATTTATTCTCACACTTCCCAATTCTGATTTCAAGCACACACAGTTTCCTATGATAAGTCGTCATAAGAAACGTTCTTCTGTCAGTACTTCAAAACTCCATGTTTTGTTACTACAAGGACTTCACTTTGATAGTTGACATTTTCGCTAAGAATCCAAACATGGCCCAGAGTTCTACTTAGGATTCAAGGGGTTTCATTCAAAGCGAAAACATCACCGTCGTCCCCACAAGTTTCTCCTAAAATTTAATTTCGGGACGAAATTTCCTAAAGTAGGGGAGACTGTAACACCCGTGTCACTTCAACCATCAAACAAATACCAAACCAATGAAATATTGTATTTCATACTTGGGATTTGTAAAAATATGTGTATCACTTGCACATATCGATTCTTATTCGATTTCAAGCTCTAAATCGCTTTCTGGAAGGTTATACGCGCACCAATGCGTAAATATAACCAGTTTAATGCAACAAACACTCCGGAATAGTGAAATAGGCTTAACATACCTTAAATAACCTTTACACAACTTAGATATAAGTTTTGGAAGGTTTGGTGTGGTGAAATCAAAGTTAAATCGCTTACAGGGACTAAAGTTGACAAACTGCGAAAGTATGCCAATTTGAACTGTAACAGACCTTCCGGAACATGACCATAAGTTAAACATACCACAAATATCTTTTACATAGCTTAGAAATAGGCTTTGAGGTGTTCGGTGTGCTAAAATAAACTTTTGGGTCATTCAGGGACTAAAAGTGTCAAAAAGTGCACAAGTTTGCATTTTTACGCATAACTTACGTTCTGAATACATCTGGACATCTAAAAATTTATGTAAGCATGACTACATTATATTTTAGTGTTCGCTTTAAGAAAAATCCATTCGTCGCGTCATTTGGATCGTTTTTCGCGCTTATGCACATTTCGTCGTAATTAAGCGAACATCGCGTTCGTACGGCCAAACGAACCGACATCCGAGATATTTTTGAACATGTTTTAAGTTCCCTATACTTTAACTTCATTTTAGAGCTTTGAAATGGGGTTAACGGGCCTTAAACGTGTCGAAAATGGGCTGATTGCAATACAGGGACCAAAAGTGTAATTCTGCCAAACTTGGGCCTAGCGGTGCGCTACACTTTTAGTGTAGCGGTGCGCTAGGGGTCTCCAGACCAGATGCAGAGTATTTAACAGCCTGTTTGCAGCTGTTAACCACTTCCTAATCCCTTGCCAAGTGTTGATTTCCTATGGTGAGTGGCAAATTAGCCACCATAAGGTTCCGACAAGTGTACGGCCTTGATCGTTGCCTCCTTCTCCAAGAAACGATCCTAGCGGTGGACCATTTCCTATAAATACCCACCAACATCACACCCAAAAACTCACACCTTTGAATCTGAACTTGCTCTCTAAGTTGTCGTGTTTAACACTTCATACCTGAGAGTGTTCGGATCCAAACCTTCCATTCTTGGACCCTTCGTAAGTATTCTTTCGTTCTTTTCCTTATTTTTACCGCTTTTCGAGTCAGAAAGTCAAACTTTGTTTGACTTTCAGCGTTGACCAGTAATGGTCAATGCGAAGTTCATTTGAACTTCGCAACGTGAGTGTAATCACGTTGGTCATAGTCCTTTGGGACTATGCCCACTGATTACCACGTTGTCTAGGGTCGTAGGGTAGGCGATCTAATAAATCGCCTATGCCTTCGAACCCGACCCAGTTTGGTCGATCATTAGGATCCGACCAAACACATTAGGTGGCCATAGTAGGTAGGGAATAACCTTCCGAGGTTATACCCTATGGTCACATCGTTTAAGTAGTTGTATGATAGGTAGTTTATATGCCTTAGGTAAATTACCAGAATACCCTTTTCATGTATAATTGGTAATTAAGCATATGTAACCTAAACCTTTGTCACATAACTGATTATGTAATATGTTTAGGCATATAACACTGTCATAGGGCTAGTTAGGCGGTCCGAACGCGTTTCACGCGAACGACGCGTTAAAGTAGCATAAGCTACCTAAACGGGTCGTAATGGGTCGAAATCACTCAGGTTAAGTTTCATTTAGTATGTAGGCTTTGTTAAACCAAATGACACGAGTCTCTACACTCGTTTGGTTTACAAACCCTAATGCTACCCAATCTTCCGATCTAGGTCCGGTTTATTAACATAGTTACCTATACTAGGTGCCGTTTGATATCCGCGATCTCTAGTATTGTTTAGTTGTCACTCCAGAACTACTGAGCAATCTCAGGTGAGTACATAGACCCCTCTTTTACTGTTTTCCAAACGTTTTGGGGTGGAACACATGTGCCTACTTGTTACTTTCATGCTTTCCTGTTTTCAAATCATATACTTCCTATGTTCATTAGTACATTATAGTACATGATTTCATTACATTTCATACTAGGTGTGCCATTGTGTGCATTACTTAGTACATTGTTTTACATTACATCACATGCTATGTATGTCTATTGTTGCATACTTAGTACAGGTCGCATGCTACGTATGTATGTTGTTGCATACTTAGTACAGATATTTCAGTTCACATGCTATGTATGTTTGTTGTAGCATACTTAGTACATTTCTTATTCATCATATACTTACATTTTGGACGCATATTACATGATTTACATTGATCATGCATTTACTACATAAAACATAACTTTGATTTAAACCAAGTTTTACTTCAATACTTTGTTTTGTGCATATGGTTTAGTTGAGACCTTTCACTTGCCATACATGACATATTTGACATAGACATTTTGACATTTGTTTGGTTTGATTAAGTGATTAAGTAACGATGCGTGTGTAATATGATACAAGCATGGTGGATACGCCGCTGGTACTTCCTATATATAAGTGTTTGTATGGTATTACATATTGTAGCGTTATTTGAATCATTTCAGTTTGATACATATAACATTTTATACAAATAACATACTTTTCACAAGACATTGTTTTACAAATAACTTATCTTATACAAATCCGTTTTACTATGGTTATTCATTTAACCATACATTATTTACTTATTTATACATATCATCTGATCTTATCGATTTTCAAATGATTTACAAAACAAAGCAAATTACAAGGTTCATGACTAAACTTTTTCTCAAACATAAGTCATGGAACCTATTTTCACAAAACCTATGTATCTCACAGGCATTTTTATGCTGACGTACCTATTTTCACATGTGTTTTTCAGGAGCTGTTGCATAAGATGATCAAGATACACATAGGCAGACTTGGGCTTTAGTGACAATAAAAGATGCAAGACTAGTTAATTATGTTGTATTTACTTGTTTGATAAGACATTGTAACACTTTTAATCAATAAAACGAAACTTCAATTACCATGGATTTGAAACGATTAATTCTGTTACAACACTCCCCGATGTTTCCGCCACGTTCTGTATGTTCCACGTGGTCGGGGTGTGACAGATGGTTATTCCAACCACTGCTTAGCTAATGTTTAGGGAATAGCTAATCCTTGCCGTTAGTCGAACAGATCGACTATCCTGTGCAGTTGATGGCAATTTCTTAATCGTTACCTAATTAGGGTGACGGTGATAATGCATAAGCAAAATGAACCGTCTTTCATATCTAACTATACCGAACTCTCAGAACGTTGTGTTAGGCTATATGAATCTATATCTTACAACTTATTTGACCAGGGTTTTCAATCCTGTCAAAAATGGTACTAGCTGTCTTGGAGATCTCATAATAATGCAACCCCAACTGGAATATAACCCTTAACTCTACCTGCCTCTCTGGGGTAAACAGGATTATCTTAGAATAAGATAATCAAGATATTAGGAGGTTACAGAGATTTCCTTATCTCAGGCTCCAGTTCGCTCATCAACGCTTGTCTCTAATAAGTGACACTTTCATGTTACAAGTCCACGAATTTCTTGATCTGCTACATTTACTTGGATAATTCCATTCAGGATATCTCCTTTGAATACTACTAGTCGACATTAGTACAATATGACCATTGAGATATCTCAGGGGTTCCATGTATTTAAACCTCCATACTGATCAGGCATGGAAGCAATCTATGGAATTTATTAAGATACCCAATCCTCATATGATGCTTTTATCAAACATAGTTTGGCATTCGCAGGCGAAAAAAAAAAACAATGAGAAAATAATAAAATAAAGTAATATATATTGTCGTACTCGATTCGAAGAAAGAGTACTCTCAGATTTTTCAGAAGGATCCCTTGCCGATGCTCAGAAGGATCGGTTACTATGGTTTCCTTGGTAAGTTATACCTTGTGGATGATATAAAAGTTTGCTAAGCTTATGGTTTATGAAGATTTATTATTGCATGTATTAAATCAGGACACTTAGCAGAAATTATCATTGGTAAATGATAAGGAAGGTACTTGATGACATCGCGAACTGCCTCTCCGCATTCATCAGGTGAGTTCAGGCGTTTCCTTTCTTAGCCTTTCCAGGCTTAGCTGCACCTTCTTTGGTAGCCTTATGGTATCTAGTTCTGAGGCGGCCTTACTCACCACAGTCATGACAGACTGTATTCTTTATGTCCCTACATTCATGGGAAAATGATGACCCGTTCCTTTGCAGATGTCACACTGCTTTGGTCCTTCCAACTACTGCGTCAACCACAGCTTGGAGATTAACTCCATTAATATTGAGGTTTACATTTGCAGCTTTATTAACTTTCGGCGCCTTAATAGTATTGCGACTGTCGTCTACCTCATCTCAGTTTTCCATACTTGAAACTTGGTACCAATCACCAAAATTTAACAATTATTAGTCATCATCCTGATGACCCGACTTAGATTAGCCACGACATTCATAAACCGTATGGGCTATTCTGTTCTGAACATTCCTAGTGAATGTTATTTGAATGTATATCCATTATATTTAGCCTAGGTCACAAAAGACCTTTAATGGCATTTAAAGTTTGGTCCGAATCCATCACCTTTTTGACAGGGAATCTAAATGTCACATCTGTCTTTATTATAGTGATGAATTTGGATAGCTTGAAAGCTTGCCATAAGAATATCAGAAAAGAGTGATTCCTAAAAACTATAAAATATCAATCTAGGATTTGTTGGAGCATTTACTAAAGTATCAACCAATTTCTACCTTGCATTAAATGACCGGAATCCGAATCAGGCGGAGGCAACAGTTCTCAACTTTTATCGTTCATTATAGGATCATATGTGTCAGCAACAAATAAATTGTTTGATAAGGAAATGTACCTGCTATGTATTTATCCTTCTGCACCAACTCTTGGGTGTTCATCATGCGTTTGTTTTCTTGGCCTCTTCGGGCTTCTTCTGATTCCTAGGGCAGTTGGTCTTGATATGCCCCTTCTCGTTGCAACCATAACAGGTTGCATCTTTCAACTTCTTGCAATCCAGGGTTTTATGTTCCTTGGATTTGCAAATTCCACACGGCCGAGGCCGAGATTCAAATCTGCATTTCCCGAGGTGGTATTTCTTACAGGTTCTGCATTTGGGTTTTTCACCTGACTGCTGGTTGTCCTTTAAATCCTTGCCAGGCTTAGCTGCTTTTCTCTTGGCAGCCTTAGGGCAATTAGTACTGATGTGGCCCTTTTCGCCGCAGCCATGACAGTTTGCATTCTTTATATTCCTACATTCGTGGGACTGGTGGCCAGCTCTTTTACAGATGCCACATTGCTTTATCTTTTGATTTGATCGACACTGACCCCAGTGTCTTCTTTTGCAGGTTTTACATGTGGGTTTTGCCTCCTTTGGCTTGGACTGGTTATAGCTTGAACCGGTCTTACTCTTTTTGTAACCTTTATTTGGGGCATCATCGCACATTCGCTTATAATCCTTCAACACACGGTCCATGGCGTTGCTTACGGCGGTATTCATCACAGCCTGTAACTCGGTGCTTATTAGGTTTAGTCTTGCATCATCATTCTGATTAACTGGATGATGGTGAGCTTCAGAGGAGTCAGCCATGGTGAAGCTTTGAAGGCTACTATCCAAGTAGAAACAATTGATTTAATTATATGATGAATTGTCGAATTTGATGAATAAATAGCCATGGCGTAATTAAACCATATAGGCCAATAGATAGAATTTAATTTATTTGATTATGTTTTGCCTAAGTTTAAATAACCATCTTTGGCATTTAAGCGGAATATAATCCTAAATATTTATTAGACAGGGGACATAAGTCACGACTGCCAATGTCATACTGACATCTTTTATATATAGCACAAGGGCTTGTTCCAAAGGACTTATGATGGCCCAGAGGCCTTGTCACTAGGGAAATTTTAAAACATAATCAATGATTCCTTTGGGTCGGAAAATTTCATAGTTCATTGTCTTGACAAGAAGTTATGAAATAAAACTATCTTTTTCACGTATTCATCTCTTCCCGTAGGTATACATCCCTAATGGATGTTTTGATGTGTAAATCATGCTCGACGTTTACCAGCCCTGATTCCTATTGATCATTTACGCTAAATAAGGGATTTGGAAAAATTCCTAATATAAGGATGACAAGTGTGATTTTTATAGCATCACGGTCGTCGGGAGTGTTAACACATTTTCAGGTGTTAACCATGATCTGAATCTCTTTTTAAACAGGTTTTCCCATCTTAGCTAGGTCTTCGATGACTTTCAAGCTAGGTCAAACCATTTAAGATTCTCTTTTAATATCTATATTGGCAGGAAAGGAATGATATTTATTTTATCCAGGATTTTTATCACGAATCCTAATTTATAAGTTAGTAATAGCACAAATGGCCTAGTCGCGTAGACAAGTTTAATTTATACGCCATGATTTCAGAGAATCAAAGCATGAAGGTATACTGGCACAATAGGCCTAGTCACAAGGACGTTTATAAATTATAAGCTATGATTTCAGAGAATCAAAGCATGAAGGTCTGAACTTAGTTCATTACCTTTATCTGACATGGAGTCATCACTACCACTGTCTTTTGGTTCATATGGAAATGAACATGGCCGGTAGGCACTATTTTACCACGTATGGTCAAAATGTGATCATCTCAAGCGATGATCTAAACCCATGATTCAGAGATCATTACATTGAGTTAGGAATCTTTTGAAGAATCCATTAATAAGAATGACGTGTGTGATTTTTAATGAATCACTTCTGCCAGGAGTGTTAACATATTTACAGATGTTAACAGGGATCTGAATCTTTTAAACAGGTCTTACCATCATGGCCCGGCCTTAAAATGATCCGAAGGCTAGGTTTCGCTCTTAAGATTCTTATTAATATTTAACGCAGAAAAATCCTAAGTTGAGGTGTTAAATATGGATCTGAATCTAATTATGGAACTACCATCTTGGCCCGGTCTTAAAATGACACGTGGCTAGGTCTTGTCCTTTCTAGATTTTGCCATTTTATAATAATGGTAGATCTTATAAAAGAAATGTTTGAATGGAAATTTAAAGTTAATTATTCCACTATAAAATAAATAAAAAAAAAACGGATGTGCCCTAGACGGGACTTGAAAGGAATAGTGTTGTCCTCGAAGGAACTGAAAGGTAATTATGTCCTTATAAGGACTATTAAGGAAACGATTTTTAGCAAAAGGAGTTTCTTCTTCATTTTATTTCTGAATGCCTTCTCCTTGGTTGCATGTTTCGTCCTAGCCGCTGTACGAAGGTCAGCAATTTAAGGCTCCCGTTGTGGAGAATTATTATTACGGTTTCTTCGCTTAGCGACGTATCCAAAGTATAGAAGTTTCGGAAGCAGAGAAATTCCAGATAAGGATTTAGAATATTCCTATGTTAAGTCTAGACTCAGAAGATTTAGAAATGTGCAATTGTGTCATTGAGATTAAACACAAAAAGATAGTGTTTAATTCACTCAATGTTGGCTCTGATACCAACCTGTCACACCCCAAATTTCCACGTGTCACCGGTGGGCCCGGTAGGGGAGTAACGTGACGTGGTTGGCAACATCATAGTCAAACAACACAATATATATAAATGCACAGCGGAAGCAAAAGGATATATATTACAATCCGTAATAGTGTAACATCAAAGTATTTCAACGGAAGTAAAGGATCCACAGGCGGATTGCAAATAAAATAACATGGTTCAACAGACTTTAGGCATCTAAGCTTGCGAGACTCTTTATTGATGCTAGGAGTAGCCAGCCAATTCCAATTAGTACCTGCACTTAGCCTTTTTGGAAAATACGTCAGTTTACACTGGTAAATACAATCAACTGACTCATTTTGAAAAGGGTTTAAGAAAATGATTGTTTTGAATGCACATGGCACAAATAATATTTTATAACTTGGAATAATTATTTAAATATATAATACTTGTAGAGATTTACATGTTCCTTATGCGTTCAGTAGCCCGGATCGAGCCGGGTTAAAGATTAATCGACACACCACTATAATTATGAGACACCAACGGCGTACGCCTACGCCGGGTGCTGAGGTCGTGGCCATTCGTAGAATGATGCCAGGGATATCCGGGACAACGGTCATTAACCCCCCAAAGGCTTTAAGTAAACAAAACAATGTTAAACGAGACGTCTCAATACTTTCATTATCATACATTCAATCAAAGATTCAACGTCCCGACCAAGCGGTATTTTATATACCGTACCCCAAGCCCGTATAGGGAAAATAAGTTAAAAGTATTTACCTGAGCTTAAATATAAATTCAATCCCAGCCGTATCAAATCAGCAAGTACAGATAGCTTTTACTGAGCTCCTAAATCTGGAACGAAGGTTTTTAATAACTTATTAGAATCCTAACGGGTCTTTAATTAAGCCTTGACTTAGACCGGTTAGTTTTCAAGAGGGAGATACGGTTCAAACGCATGATTAAGCGAAGACCAGATAGAATGTGATTTAGACCCTACAAGTTTGAAGACTTGCTTAATATGGGTATTTCATACACATTCTGGATTTTGAGATAAAACCGCTAAGGTTTGACCCGTTTCGGCTAATTTATGCAAACTAGTTACATAAACCGAACCGAACGCGTATGAAGCGTAACGGGTAACTGTAAGAGTCCCAAACAGGTTTCCTAAGTTAACATGCCCTAAATATGTTGTGATATCAGTGGGATACCTTCCATAATGCCCAAAACGAGTTAAATCTTATATTAAGCCCCGCAGGGGTATTTTGATCATTTTTAAGATTATAAAAGGGATTTATTAAGTTTCTGTGAACCGGGTCTGAATACATCAGTAAAATAGTTTATTTTAACAGGTTATAACATTTGGTAATAAGTCTTATATGTTAAAATAGTTTTAAACCCAAACTATGCGTTAGATACGCGTATAAAGTTGTTTTAAGCGACGTACGGTTTAAAATACGATTCTGAGTTTTCTGATCAAATAAACAGGCTCCAAATACTCTATTTATTATTTAAAATCAGTAGCAATTGGATTGGCGTTAAAAGGATTTGTAAAACTCATTTTATGGCCGAAAAGGGTATATTCGGTATTAACCGAATTAAGGCGCTAATCCAAGCTTATGATCAGTTTAAAAATAATTAAAAATCTTTAGAATTCCTAAAATATTATTTAACATCTGAGGGTAAAAGATTTGGTGTCAAAACTGAGTTTAGATAGGCTTTACGCTAATGGCGCCGTTTAATTAATAAACTTGTTTATAAATACGCCATTAAGCATAACTCCTAATCTAGACTTCCGATTGACGTGAAATTTTGCAGACACGTTCAATAATCAGTATTAAAGACTTTTGCACTTTTACATTTTCTAAAATCTCGTTTTATGGTCATAAGGGCAATATGGTCAACATTTGGCAATTTAACGGAAACATCGGACAATTAGGGTTTCGAGTAGTATAAACGCAAAGGATTATACTAACATGTAACTAGATCCTAATGGAACTTTAAGGCATGTCTAAACCTATATAAATCGGGTCAGAACTGAGGTCAACGCAAAAGTCAAACTTTTGCGTCTCTCGGCTCCGAATCGATTCAAAACATAAAGTTGCCGAATCAAACAAGGTTATACAAGTTATCATACCCATTTTCAAGTTGTATGACTGATAAAACAGATTAAACACCTTCCGCATCGTTAAATATGCGATTAATGTTTCTGTTGACTTTTTCGGACAACCTTTGACTCGACAAACGCCCTAGTTAGGATTCGAATCAGTGAGTGCCCTTTCAGGGGTTTATTACTCACATAAATACCAACTTATAACCACTTTCGGTTCGACAAAACTCTGGCCCGTTTATGATCTTTTGATAAGTCAAACCGTAGTTACGACGGTTTGATTTCTAGGCCATAATCGCATCATAACTTGATTAAGAAGGATCAAGGATACTTACATAAGTCTAATAGATGATTTGGAAGGCTTATGAATGATCCGTATGCTCCTGAGATGTCCAGAAGTTGATATGTGTTTGTATGTTGAACATGAGACTTTTGATATGAACTTTGATCTTCCTTCTTTGATCCCAAATGAATTTAGTAATGATCAAGGATCAATACATAGGTCATTTACAGGCTATAAATCATGTAGGGGCTTTCACAAATGCGGATAAGATCAACATAAGTCGGTTACAACATCAAACAGGCAGCTGTCCTTAACTTCTGTCGCTGGGCAGTGCTAGCGCACCGCTACGCTTCTGGTGTAGCGCCCCGCTAGCCTGTCATCAGCCTTGAAAATTTTGCAATTTAGTCCCTGGTCCCCCGAAAGGTCGTTTTCTCATGTTTTCTTGCATTTTGGGACTTTGTTATTAACATATAGGGGCTTTAAAACTTATACCCACTTTTTGAAGCCCTCGGGTAACTTTGTGATCACCCGAAAAACCCTAAATTTCAACGTTGACACTTATAACCCTCGTACACGAATTTCATCACAACTTGCTCATACGATATCGAAACTTCATGAAATTTTTGTGGTACATTTTAGTGAGCATAATTAATCGTTACAAAGCTTCGGGTTTGTTAAAAGGTCACTCAGAGGTATAACTTAAACATGTTGGCACATTTAACCCCTGTAGTTTGTAATCTCTCACTTTCTTTCACAATTCGCTTCGTATGATCCATGATCTATTTATGTAAGGTCATAAACATCATGTAGAGTTATTGCAAAGTCTAATTATTCATTGTTGACACTTTGAACCCTTATAATTACACAGTTTCACTGTTTGTCAACTTTAGTCCTTCAAGAACATTCCTTCACACGTTCAAACCTATGACACGTGTCAACACCTTATAGGACGTAAATTTTCGGGGTGTTACATCCTCACCCCCTTAAAAGAAATCTCGACCCGAGATTTACTGAAACAAGTAAGGGTACTTTTCTTTCATCGTGGATTCAACCTCCTACGTGAATTCAGGACCTCTTTGGTCATCCCATTTGACCTTTACAAAAGGTATATGCTTCCTTCGAAGCTTCGTAACCTGTCGATCCTCAATCGATATAGGGTGTTGATCACCTTGAAAATCCATATACCACTTTGTGATAGTGCTCCTTGACTTATTGGCGGATCACCTCCTTCAGTCACTAGTGTGCAATGTATTTCGAGCTCCGCAAAACTCCTTAAATAGGTTTTAGTTTACAAGCTACTTGATCTTGATACATTCGATTTCCTTCGAATGATTTCCATACATTCAAAGCTTAACTAGCCTGAAAATTTCACAAATTTGGTACACCCTTCCTGGTGATATCTTTTGTTAAACCATATTCCTTAACAAGAACTTAGGAAGTTTGCTATTTTCATAACTCCTCGATTTCTTGCCATATACTGGCAACCTAAAATCGATTATGGATTTGTATAATCTTATTTGTTGTTCCCCAGGCAACTTTCAGATCTTGATAATTGGACTTACCAATTCTCTATCTACTACTAAACATTTAACATTTCATCTATACAAGGTCTCTAAAGGAGTAGCCTTATTACTTACATATCCATTATTATAGAAAAACATAATCTTAAGGTGAGATGGTTATTCCAACCACTGCTTAGCTAATGTTTAGGGAATAGCTAATCCTTGCCGTTAGTCGAACAGATCGACTATCCTGTGCAGTTGATGGCAATTTCTTAATCGTTACCTAATTAGGGTGACGGTGATAATGCATAAGCAAAATGAACCGTCTTTCATATCTAACTATACCGAACTCTCAGAACGTTGTGTTAGGCTATATGAATCTATATCTTACAACTTATTTGACCAGGGTTTTCAATCCTGTCAAAAATGGTACTAGCTGTCTTGGAGATCTCATAATAATGCAACCCCAACTGGAATATAACCCTTAACTCTACCTGCCTCTCTGGGGTAAACAGGATTATCTTAGAATAAGATAATCAAGATATTAGGAGGTTACAGAGATTTCCTTATCTCAGGCTCCAGTTCGCTCAAAAATGATTGCCCAGATTCGTGACCGCCTGAAAGCTGACAGGGATAGGCAGAAAAGTTATGCTAATAAAAGGCGAAAACCTCTAAAGTTTGAGGTTGGTGATAAGGTTTTGCTAAAGGTATCACCCTGGAAGGGAGTGATGCGGTTTGGTATAAAAGGTAAGTTAAGCCCAAGATATATTGGACCATTCGAGAACATCGAATGTGTCGGATCAGTGGCTTACAAGTTAAACTTACCTGAAGAGCTCAGTGGTATTCACAACGTATTCCACGTCTGCAATCTGAAGAAATGCCTAGCTGACGAATCACTAGTCATACCACATACGGATGTGCATATAGATGAGAGCTTGAAATTTGTGGAAAAACCATTGTTGATTGAGGATCGACAGGTAAAGAAGCTTCGAAGGAAGCATGTGCCTATTGTAAAGGTCAAATGGGATGCCCGCAGAGGTCCCGAATACACGTGGGAAGTAGAGTCCACAATGAAAGAAAAGTACCCTCAATTGTTTCAGTAAATCTCGAGGTCGAGATTTCTTTTAAGGGGGTGAGGATGTAACACCTCGAAAATTCATGTCCAATATTATATTGACACGTGTCACGGACTTTAAACGAGTAAATAATTAAGTTAGAGGGACTGAAGTTGACAAACAAGGAATCTATGTGTATAAAAGGATTCAAAGTATCAACAATGGATAAATATACTCTAAAATAGCCCTACATGATGTTTATACCTTCAAACGAATAAATCATGGATCATACGAAGCTAAATATGAAAGAAAGTGAGAGATTACAAACTACAGGGGTTAAATGTGTCAACATGTTTAAAGTATACCTCTGAGTGACCTTTTAGCAAACCCGAAGCTTTGTAACGAATAATTATGCTCACTAGAATGTGTGATAAAAATTTCACAAAGTTTCGTTATCGTATGAGAAAGTTATGACAATATTCGTATACGATGGGTTAAAAGCGTCAATGTTGAAATTTAAGGCTTTATGGGTGATCACAACGTTAACCAAGGACTTAACAAAGTTTGTATAAGTCTTGGAACCCTTAAAAGAAAAGTTAGAGGGCTGAAATTGCAATAAATAAACTTAAAACCACGTTTAGGAGGACCAAGGACCAAAAATGCAAATTATGAAACTTGTTTGGCAGGTTCTGGAAGGCCAGGCGGCCCGCGTAAGAGTGCCCTATGGGCTTACGCGGCCCGCGAGAGCAGCACAGCGACAGAAACTTTGGACAGATGCCTGTTGAAGCTGTGTAACCGACTTAAGGGCCTGTAAAAGGATACCAGGGGCTGTGCAAATGGATTTACATGCAATAGGGACAGTTGTTATGATCAGGCACCATTCATAGACTTGCATGGCATCATCTTAAGCAATTAAATTCACTATATAAGAAGAACAATGTTGCAACTCTTGTACCATTCATTTGCAAACTCTCATAAGCTAACTTCTGGAGCTCCTCTGATCAGCAACAAAGTTCCTTAGGCTTCCTAATCATAGTTAAGACTCTTGTAAGTGTCCTTAACCCTTCCTAATTCAGTTTAGCTTAGTTAATTAGCTAAAAGTCAAACCGTCGTAATTAAGATTTGACTTCGAGATTAATTAAAATTTGTTCAGTCAAATCTCGAATTAAAAGTACCTATAAGTAGGTATTTATGTGGGTAATAAACCCTTAAAAGGGTACTCTCTGATTCCCACTCTAACTAGGTCAATTGTCGGGTCAAAGCTAACTTTAAAAAGTCAACAGAATACTTATTTTTAAATTAATACATAATTAGCAATGTAGGATCCATGTAACCTGTTTTATCATTAATATAACTTGGTAATTAATGTGAGAACATGTCTAAACATGTTCAACCCGACAATTTTCAGTTTAAACTCGGTTCGGAACCGAAAGGCGCATAAATTGACTTTTGCATTGACTTTCGATTCTGACCCATTGTAGCATGTTTTAGAAATGCCTTAGAGCCCTATTAGGACCAGGTTTCATGTTAATATAACCCTCTGTGATTATACACCTTGGTTCAATAGATATCCGATTCACATGCATGTTTCCATTAAATGCTTATATGTTGACCATTATGCCCAAATGACCTTAAAATATAATTTTTGAAAATATAAAGGAGTAGACACCTTGGTTACTGATTTATAAACTTGTACCAAAAAATTGACATCAGTTAGAGGTCTAGATTAAGAGTTATGCTCATTAGCGTAATTAGAGGGCTTTTTATGTATTAAATGGCATAATTAGCATATAGCCTATCTAAACCCAATTTTTAAAACCAAAATTTTTACCCACTGATGTAATATAATATTTTGGGATTTTTGAAGATTTTTAATTAATTTTAGGCTGAGCATAACATAGGGTTGTAGCTTTAATTCGGTTAATGCCGGTTTTGCCCTTTTGAGCCATAAAATGAGTTTTACAAATCTTTTTGACCCCAAACCTTTTGCTACTTTATATGATAAATAAATTATTTTAAACCTTCTGGAATAATAAAAATATCAGCTTTCTATATAGAACCCGGAAATGGCTCCAAATCGCCTTTTTAAGCCTTTTTAACGCGTAGTATGTATTAAAACTATTTTAAACACATAAGGTTTGATACCTACTGATATTTTAAGTATATTTTTATACTTTGACAGTAAGCTAAAGTTTTAAACTAAGAATTCCAATTTTGACCTTTTTAGCCTAAGTGAAATTACCAAAATACCCCTAAGGTGCATAGTTTGGTTTTAAATGATGAATTTCACATATATCTAGTACCCTACTGTTATAACTCATTAAATTAAGTATAATTACTAAATAAATCAGACCTGTAACTCAGATTACTAATTAAACTCTTTTATAACCCTTTAAATGACCAAAATGCCCTTACAAGGCATAATTTGAGTTTAAATCCATTACGGGCATAATAGGGGATATCTTACTGATGTCACAACATATTTAAGGCATGTTAACTTAGGAAACCTGTATATGGCTCTTATGGTTACCCGTTACGCATCCTTCGCGTTCGGTTCAGTTTATGTAACTAGTTTGCATAAATTGACCAAAACGGGTCAAACCTTATCATTTTTGTCTCAAAATCCAGAATGTGTTTAGTTTACCCATATTATACAAGTCTTCAAATTTTTCGGGTCTAAATCACATTCCATTCCGGTCTTCGCTTATACACGCGTTTGAACCGTATCTTCCTTTGAAAACTAACCGGTCTAAGCTTAAGCTTAATTAAAGACCCGTTAGAAATCTAATAGGTTATTATAAACCTTTGTTCCAGAATAGGAGACCCAGAAAAAGCTACACGCACTTGCTATTTGTGATTTATACTTGGAAAGGTAAATACTTTTAACTTATTTTCCCTATACGGGCTTGGGGTATGGTATATAAAATACCGCTTGGTCGGTCATTGAATCTTTAATCGAATAGAGGTTAAACCATTGATATGATCCGTTTGGAAATGTTTTGTTTGCTTAAATCCTTTGGGGGGTTAATGACCATGTCCCGGATATCCTTGGCATCATTTTACGAAATGACCACGACCTAAGCACGGGGTGTAGGCGTACACCCGTCAGTGCCTAAAATAAGAATGTGGTGTGTCTATTGATCTTTAACCCGGCACAAACCGGGCTACTGAACGCATAAGAAACATGTAATTCTTTTACAAGATTATATTCAAATAATTATCCCAAGTTATAAAAAGTTTTGTGCCACGTGCATTCAAATCAATTTTATTAAACTTTTCAAAATGAGTCAGTTAAATTGTATTTACCAGTGTAAACAGACGTATTTTCCCAAAAAGGTTAAGTGCAGGTACTACTCGAACTAGGCTGGCTTTCTCCTAGCGTTGTAACATCCCGAAAATGCGAGTTCTTAAATTTGCAATATGGTTGCGAATAAAATAGTGAAATAAACTGACTAAGAGTGGCACTAACCAAGTTAGTCACTTATAAGTATTTAGGAGCTAAAACAAATAAAGTATGAAAAGTGAGGGACTAAAAGTGTCTAAATGAGAACTATTTTTAATAAAATAACTAAATTAAAACACAAACACATTTGTCTGTGTTGTGGAGATCGACCAGGAGTCAGGGGCGACCCCAAGCTCCATCAAAACCCTAGTTCATATCAAATTGAGGGTCCAAATCTGATCAAAAACAAAAATCGAGCATAGATTATTGATCAAGGTATGTAAAATTTGATGAAAACTCTCAACTTGAAATTTCATGAAATTGGGAAAATCTGAAATTTATGGTTGCATGTTTGTTTTATGATGAATAAGGAACAATATAGTGTCTAGGGACAAACCCTAGACAAATACAAGTTGAAATCATGTGAAATTTTAGTAAAATCCATGAACACCATTGTAGGTGATTAGTGGGTTATGTAGAACTTGATAAACACTAGGAAATTGGGTGTTGTTCTAGTGTAATTTGACAATTGTGAAGTGACTTCAGAATTTTAGAAGCTAACAATTGTGTAAAATGGGTGGATTGATGTGAAATTCGGGCTAGATTATAAGCTAGGGAATTACTATATAACCATGTAAAATTCTGCCTTTAAAGTGTTTGTTGAAATGCCTCAAAGAAGGCTCGAAACTAGAATTTTGAAGTTAAAACACCTAATTGTGATGTTTTGGCTATTATGCAATATGTGATTAAAAAGAGTTCTAAACGTGATATAAATGAACTCTATAGGAAAGGATACCGGAACGTCGAGTGGACAAGCCGGTGTTGAATTGCGGTTGAAGGGCATGCACTAAAGGTATGTAACTTGACCCGTTACATTAAGTGAATTGTGGTTATATTATGTATAGTCGCATTTAGAATAGAAATTGTGATGATTTTTGCAACTATGATCGCTATCTGAATTAATAGAGTTAAAACCTATAAGGAACCGTTTGGTAGTCATCACATTGGAGGAATTCCACAAGATAAGCCAACGGGTCAAACAATAGTGTAAATTGTAGAATTGGTGTTTTAATTAGTTAGCAATGGCGTTATAAATCGCAAAAGCATTAAACCATGGAATTGGTAAGGAAGCGCAAGTAATACCAAGCTCCGGATGATGGGTATAAGGCGCCATAGGCTTACTAGTGAGAAGTAGTAAAATAGAATAAGTTAGAATGGGTCGAATAATAGTATAAGTGGCTTTTAGCCGTAATGATCGGAGAGTCAAAGTTGGGTATGATAGTCGTAAGAAACATGTCCGTAATGAATTTACAAATATACAGGAAAAGAATCACCTAAAACGACGTGTGGAACAGGGTGAAAGCAACAAAATATTCAAATGGCAAAATCACAGAGTCCACCGTAAATTACGGTCTCCACCGTAATTTACGGTGGAAAATAAAAACGTTACGGTGGTTCACTCCTGTATTACGGCAGACCAGAATCATTCAGTGTCTACCGTAACTTACGGTAGACACCATAAGTTACGGTGGAGCCCAGAAAACTTGTATTTTATTTATCACATTTCGATGTCGGAATTTGTGTCTATGTACTATATATCAATGTCAAAACTAATGTTTTAGTGGTTTTGACCCTAGGTGACGATGTGGATCTTACAGATGGCGGTCAAGCAAATGTCGAAGAACCGAACACGACTTTTGAAGCTTCCGCAATATTTTAACCTTTAATAGACTATGTTTATGGGATGTAAACAATTGTTAAACAACTTTTGAATGTTTTAACTTAGTCGTTAGTTGACTAAGGTTTTGCCACTTTTGAACTTACTTATGGAATCTATGTTATAACTAGACATCTTTATCTAAAATGGTGTGAATTATTATTAAATTCAAGTAAAATTAGATGGGTGTTACAAGTTGGTAATCAGAGCTTAAGGTTGTCGACAAAGTGTTCGGTTCAAGCTTGATCGATCGTCCGATAAGAATTAACTTATTATTTTATCAGATTATATTTAAGTAAGAAATGAGAAATGAATTGAGGTGTATGGGAAGAGCGTGTTAACACACTCAAACCCGGAAAGTGCACCAAATGTGAACGGTTAAAGCAAGTTGGGAACTTGGCTAAACCGAAACAAATGAAGCAATGTTATAAATGAAATGTTTAACGTTTAAATGTAAACATTTCAATTTCAAGATGTCTGATGGAAACGATGATAATCCGGTGCAAACAAGCACCGAACAAATGAAGGAGAAAATTGCCGAAGAAGTAGGGAAGGCAATTGAAGGTAGTCTATCCGGGTTTATAGACAAAATTCAAAGCACGGTGTTGTCGCTTGTCGAAGAGCGAGTTAAAAGGTTGGAGGATAGTGTCAACCTTATGAAGGAGAAAACAGGAGAACGTAAAGGGTGTTCATACATAGAATTCATGGCGTGTAAACCACCAATCTACAACGGGGAGGTTGACCCGATAATTTGCCAAAGATGGATAAGTGATGTCGAAGGGGTGTTTGAACGGACCCATTGTGACGTAGGTGACTTTGTTGCTTACGGAACGGGTCAATTGAGGGGCCAAGCCAAGGATTGGTGGGACAATAAAAAGAAGGAAATGGGAGCCGAAGCGGCGAGGGTTATGACTTGGGATGAGTTTAAGGTGCCGTTTCTTAAGCACCATAGTCCCAAAGCGGTTATTAACAGGATTAAGGAAGAATTCATCCAGCTAAGACAAAAGGGTGAAACAATTGATAAGATCACGGGCATTTTCATGGATAAGCTGAGATTCTGTGACGAGTTAGTCACCACTGAAGAGCAAAAGATATACTACTATTACAACATGCTGAGTGCCGAATACCGGGAGTTTATGACTCCGTCAAAGTACGAAACCCTCACAGAGATTATCAACACTGCCCGGGAGCGGGAAATCGAGTTGAAGAAACAAGTTGAGAGGGGCGAGCGAAGGGCACAGGATGTGAATCCAAGCCCTACAAAGAAAGCTAGAACTGCTGAATCAGGGAAGAAAGTGGAGGCTAAAGGCGGGTCGCCAAGTTGTAAAGTATGTGGAAAGGGGCACAAAGGTGAGTGCCGCTTCAAAGACAAGCCGTGTCCGGTATGTGGGAAGACGGGGCACACTGCATCGCTATGTCCCGGAAAAGTTTCCGGTTGTTACAAGTGTTATCAACCCGGCCACAAAAAGTCTGAATGCCCCGAGTTGGTTGGAAAGAGAGACACAAAAGAGTCTCCAGCAGAAGCTCCCAAAGCGAAGGCTAGATCCTTCCAACTTACCGCGGCTGAAGCAAAAACAGAACCCGATGTGGTCTCAGGTATATTCACAATTAACTCAATTCCAGCACGTGTATTGTTTGATACGAGTGCGAATAAATCCTTCATTTCGCATGGATTTATTCGACATCCTTCATTTGTATTGACGAAATTATCTGTGCCCTTAGAAGTTGAAATAGGGGACAACAAAAGTTTTATAGTTTATGATGTTTGTCGAGACTGCAAATTAAGCATCGACGATGAGGAATACTTGATAGACCTAATCCTGATGTCAATGGGGGAATTTCAAGTAGTCGTTGGGATGGATTGGCTATCTCAGCACCATGCAAAGGTCGTGTGTTTTCGTAAAGAGATAAAGCTAACATCTCCGAGCGGGAAACACGTCACTATCTTTGGCGAAAAAGGAGGCCACCCCATAATATGCTCAATGTTGAAAGCTCACAAGCTTATGAAGCGAGGATGCAAGGCATTCATGATATACGCAAATGAGCCCGAGAAAGAATCACTGAAGATTGAAGATGTACCGGTAGTACGAGACTATGAAGATGTGTTTCCGTAGGATTTACCGGGGATACCGCCTGAACGGGAAGTAGAGTTCGGGATCAAATTGATTCCGGGCGCAAAACCCGTAGTAAAAGCACCGTACCGACTCGCACTGTCGGAATTACAAGAGTTGATGTCCCAAATTCAAGACCTGCTTGACAAAGGATTCATAAGGCCGAGTGTGTCTCCTTGGGGCGCACCGGTACTGTTCGTGAAAAAGAAAGACGGAAGCATGCGCATGTGTATCGATTACCGGGAGTTAAACAAACTCACGGTAAAGAATCGATACCCGCTTCCGAGGATAGATGATTTATTCGACCAATTACAAGGTGCGAACTGCTTTTCGAAAATTGACCTTAGATCGGGGTATCACCAATTAAAGGTCAAGGAAGAAGATGTGCCGAAGACGGCTTTCCGCACGCGATATGGACATTACGAATTTCTCGTGATGTCATTTGGGCTGACAAATGCACCCGCGGCTTTCATGGACCTCATGAACCGGGTTTGCAAACCGATGTTGGATAAATCAGTCATCGTGTTTATCGATGATATTTTGGTGTACTCAAAAAGTGAAGCTGAACATGCACACCACTTACAAGAGGTGTTAGAGACACTTAGACGAGAGAGGTTGTATGCGAAATTCTCTAAATGTGCCTTTTGGTTACGAGAGGTGCAATTTCTTGGCCACATCATAAGTGCCGATGGAGTACTAGTAGATCCGTCAAAGATAGAGGCCGTGTCAAAATGGAATCCTCCAAAGAACCCTTCGGAAATTAGAAGCTTTTTGGGGCTTGCGGGATACTATAGGAGATTCATTCAAGATTTCTCCAAGATTGCGTCACCGCTAACAAAACTAACCCGGAAGGAAGAAAAGTTCATTTGGGGCGTAGATCAAGAAAGAGCGTTTCAAACGCTAAAAGAGAAGTTAACTCAAGCTCCGGTACTAACATTGCCGGACGGGGTCGAAGACTTGGTGGTTTATTCGGATGCTTCACTATCAGGGCTCGGATGCGTTTTGATGCAACGGGGAAAAGTTATAGCTTATGCCTCGAGGCAATTGAAGATACATGAGAAGAAATATCCCACGCACGATCTCGAGTTGGCTGCGGTGGTATTTGCATTAAAAATATGGAGGCACTATTTATATGGGGTAAAGTGCATTATATTCACCGATCACAAGAGCTTAAAATACTTCTTCGATCAGAAGGAGTTAAATATGCGACAAAGGCGATGGTTAGAAACGGTGAAAGATTTCGACTGTGAAATACACTATCACCCCGGAAAGGCAAATGTGGTGGCAGATGCGCTGAGCAGAAAAGCGGACTATGTCCCAATACGAGTAAGATCGATGCAGCTTGTGGTGACCTCGGGTATACTTGAACGTATCCGAGAGGCGCAATTAGAAGCAGTGAAAGAGGAGAATTGGAAGAAAGAAAGAATAATCGGCCAGTTGAAAGATTTGTCGGATGGAAATAACGGGTTGAAGACTCGATCCGGAAGGATATGGGTTCCAAATACTTGTGGGGTGAAGACGCTTCTACTTGATGAAGCTCATAAATCCCGATATTCAATTCATCCGGGTGCGACCAAGATGTACAATGATCTGAAACAAAACTATTGGTGGCCCGGGATGAAAAGAGATATTGTGAAATATGTAGAGAAGTGTTTGACCTGCTTGCAAGTCAAAGCGGAGCACAAGAAGCCATATGGTAAGTTGCAACCATTAGACATCCTAGTTTGGAAATGGGAACAAATCACCATGGATTTGTTGACCAAATTGCCCAAAACCAACCGCGGGTTTGATGCTATATGGGTAGTCGTGGATAGATTGACAAAAAGTGCTCACTTCATTCCGATTCGTGAGACTTATACATCCGAGAAGATGTCGGAAGTGTACACCAATGAAATCATAGCACGACATGGAGTACCGATGTCCATTGTGTCAGACAGAGATACTCGGTTTACTTCGAATTTTTGGCGTGAATTCCAAGAATAAATGGGAACTAAACTGTTCATTAGCACCGCTTACCATCCACAAACGGATGGGCAGAGTGAAAGAACAATACAAACGTTGGAAGATATGCTGCGGGCTTGCATTATTGACTTTGGGGGTAGTTGGGATGTCTATCTACCCTTGGTCGAATTTTCATATAACAATAGCTATCAAGCGAGCATTAAAATGGCCCCGTATGAATTGTTATATGGTAGAAAGTGTCGAACTCCGGTATGTTGGGGAGAAGTGGGTCCACGAGGACTAGCACCTACTGATATAATCCGAACCACTAATGAGAAAATTGAAGTGGTGCGAGCCCATTTGAAAGCGACCCAAGATAGACAGAAGGCTTATGCCGACAAAAGACGAAGACCGATTGAATTTCAGATAGGTGATAGGGTTATGCTAAAAGTTTCCCCATGGAAGGGCATTATCAGATTCAGAAAAAGGGGAAAACTAAGCCCGAGGTTTATTGGACCATTTAAAATCATCGAGCGGATTGGCAAGGTGGCATATCGCCTCGAGCTACCGGAAGAATTGAGTGGAATACATGGCACGTTTCACGTGTCGCAATTACGAAAGTGTCTATCGGACGAAACGGCCTATGTCCATTATGATGATATCGAGGTGGATAATAGCCTAAATTATGCAGTGAGACCAGTGGAGATTTTAGATAGAAAGGTCAAACACTTGCGAAACAAACAAATCGATCAAGTCAAGGTCAAGTGGGAGCATAGGAAGGGTTCGGACACTACGTGGGAATCCGAAGAGGAGATGCGACGTCTCTACCCTACTTTATTCGGTACGTACTTTGGTTTCGGGGACGAAACCTTTTTAAGGGGGGTGGACTTGTAACATCCCGAAAATGCGAGTTCTTAAATTTGCAATATGGTTGCGAATAAAATAGTGAAATAAACTGACTAAGAGTGGCACTAACCAAGTTAGTTGGTCACTTATAAGTATTTAGGAGCTAAAACAAATAAAGTATGAAAAGTGAGGGACTAAAAGTGTCTAAATGAGAACTATTTTTAATAAAATAACTAAATTAAAACACAAACACATTTGTCTGTGTTGTGGAGATCGACCTGGAGTCAGGGGCGACCCCAAGCTCCATCAAAACCCTAGTTCATCACAAATTGAGGGTCCAAATCTGATCAAAACAAAAATCGAGCATAGATTATTGATCCTTATCACAAGAGGATTACAAGGTATGTAAAATTTGATGAAAACTCTCAACTTGAAATTTCATGAAATTGGGAAAATCTGAAATTTATGGTTGCATGTTTGTTTTATGATGAATTAGGAACAATATAGTGTCTAGGGACAAACCCTAGACAAATACAAGTTGAAATCATGTGAAATTTTAGTAAAATCCATGAACACCATTGTAGGTTATTAGTGGGTTATGTAGAACTTAATAAACACTAGGAAATTGGGTGTTGTTCTAGTGTAATTTGACAATTGTGAAGTGACTTCAGAATTTTAGAAGCTAACAATTGTGTAAAATGGGTGGATTGATGTGAAATTCGGGCTAGATTATAAGCTAGGGAATTACTATATAATCATGTAAAATTCTGCCTTTAAAGTGTTTGTTGAAATGCCTCAAAGAAGGCTCGAAACTAGAATTTTGAAGTTAAAACACCTAATTGTGATGTTTTGGCTATTATGCAATATGTGATTAAAAAGAGTTCTAAACGTGATATAAATGAACTCTATAGGAAAGGATACCGGAACGTCGAGTGGACAAGCCGGTGGTGAATTGAGGTTGAAGGGCGTGCACTAAAGGTATGTAACTTGACCCGTTACATTAAGTGAATTGTGGTTATATTATGTATAGTCGCATTTAGAATAGAAATTGTGATGATTTTTGCAACTATGATCGCTATCTGAGTTAATAGAGTTAAAACCTATAAGGAACCGTTTGGTAGTCATCACATTGGAGGAATTCCACAAGATGAGCCAACGGGCCAAACAATAGTGTAAATTGTAGAATTGGTGTTTTAATTAGTTAGCAATGGCGTTATAAATTGCAAAAGCGTTAAACCATGGAATTGGTACGGAAGCGCAAGTAATACCAAGCCCCAGATGATGGGTATAAGGCGCCATAGGCTTAGTAGTGAGAAGTAGTAAAATAGAATAAGTTAGAATGGGTCGAATAATAGTATAAGTGGCTTTTAGCCGTAATGATCGGAGAGCCAAAGTTGGGTATGATAGTCGTAAGAAACATGTCCGTAATGAATTTACAAATATACAGGAAAAGAATCACCTAAAACGACGTGTGGAACAGGGTGAAAGCAACAAAATAGTCAAATGGCAAAATCACAGAGTCCACCGTAAATTACGGTCTCCACCGTAATTTACGGTGGAAAATAAAAACGTTACGGTGGTTCACTCCTGTATTACGGTAGACTAGAATCATTCAGTGTCTACCGTAACTTACGGTAGACACCGTAAGTTACGGTGGAGCCCAGAAAACTTGTATTTTATTTATCACATTTCGATGTCGGAATTTGTGTTTATGTACTATATATCAATGTCAAAACTAATGTTTTAGTGGTTTTGACCCTAGGTGACGATGTGGATCTTACAGATGGCAGTCAAGCAAATGTCGAAGAACCGAACACGACTTTTGAAGCTTCCGCAATATTTTAACCTTTAATTGACTATGTTTATGGGATGTAAACAATTGTTAAACAACTTTTGAATGTTTTAACTTAGTCATTAGTTGACTAAGGTTTTGCCACTTTTGAACTTACTTATGGAATCTATGTTATAACTAGACATCTTTATCTAAAATGGTGTGAATTATTATTAAATTCAAGTAAAATTAGATGGGTGTTACAAGTGTCCACAATAAGTCTCGCAAGCTTGGATGTCATAAAACTGTTGAACAATGTCTCATTTTTATTTTGATCCGCCTGTGGATTTATTTCAACTATATCGTGATACTCAATATTACAATTTATTAAAGTTGAAATGATTCTATCTTTGCTTCTGCTGTGCATTTATATATTGTGTTGTTTGACTATGATGATATCAACTACGTCACGATACTCCCCGCCGGGCCCACCGGTAATACGTGGAAATATCGGGGTGTGACAGTAAGCAAAGAATTTTGGACATCTATCTTAAATTAGATAGTTCACCGAAAGATAAAGGAACTTCATCCCAATCAAATTCCTCAAGATACTCAGCAGATACTGAGGAGGGAATATTTGTTCGAAAGGCACATTATGAGAAACCACTTACCCCTAATAAAAGAAGTTTGATTATTAGAAAAAGTCAAGAGAAAATGAGGAAGTCACAAACAAAAGAAGTGATAATTAAAGAGACTCAGGGAACAAGTAATAACCCACCATGGGAAGATAAGTTAGATGAACAATGGGCAAATCTCTACATGTTAGCCACTGTAGCAGTAAATGTTAACCTTTAAACTACCAACACCCGACCCAATACCAGCACCTATGTCATCTACAAGCCAGAAACTTTAAATATAATAAATAACCACTAGTATATTTCAAATTTTAGTTGTACTAAATAAAAATATTTTGTTTCAATAAAATGGTTTATTAGATGTTGTAATTAAATAGTAAATTTTGATTACCATTCTGTGCTTATGTGAAAATTCAAATTACAAACTTTAACCTAGATTTTGTGTTTCTTCATAAATGCTAAACATCATGAATGAATTATTTGAAGCCCTTCAGAATCTCAATCTCTATCCTGTGAATATGGAAGTTTCCAAAGATTTTACCGGGTATTGTGCAGACATAGAGGAACCTATGGAATTTCAAACCCAACCTCCGGAGAAACCCAAACCCAAGAAAAGAAGAAGAATTGTGGGCTGGAGGCGTGTGCGCAGGAGGAAACCAGCAACACGGAAAGTTACCAAGACGGAGGATCTCAAAGGTAAAAGCAAGGAAATAGAGATTGGAGAAAGTTCTAGGCAAGATCAGGAGATGTCACCCTGGGAGGAGTTAGATCATAAATTGGCACTTAATGACCTCATCGGACCTGCTGGTGAAAACCTTTTTAATTACCCAGCGGAAGCACAACTTCCAGTTAACCTAGAGCCTGAAATCTCAGATCCTATTATCCACACCCAACCTCTACCTGCAGAGTTAGAAGAATGGTGGACCACTGACTGGCAGTTCCAGAATCTCCTCAATAACCCTGATACCTTTTTCCCTCAATTTGACCCGGAGCCTCCACTACAACCACCTATGAGCATGGAAAATCTGGCTGAACTCCGCCATTTTGGCGAGGAACTAGTGGATGCAGGGAACAGAATCCGAGAGGTAGGAGAGAGGATCTCCTGAATGTACGACGAGAGGGAACGTCGTTTCTAAGATGCCAGCTGATGAGAATAATGTGATAGTGGTTGTGTGGTGGTAGGAATGTGTGTTTAAAAATGATATAATCATAAAAAATATAACTATGTGTAATAACTTAAGAATAAAACTTTGTAAGATAACCAGTTTGTACGGATGCCTATTATATATAAAATATCAAAAATCGAAAGATCGACAATTTTGGCTATATTTGTTTACGTGAATATGTGCAATTATTTTGTTATGTTTGGTTATTAATTAAGTTATACTAATTCCTTATATAAATTAATTACCAGATGGCACACGCTGGTAATGAACCCGATAATGAAGTTAATCAATCTGAGCATAACAATGAAGATCAATTTCTGAATAGGCAAGATATCAAGAATATCGTTGCTCAGGGAATAGCCAATGCTATTCCAGCAATACTTGCTGCTGCTCGAAATCCAGTTGAACCTCAACAAATTATTCCTAGCAAACGCACACACGGTGACAATTTCAGTAATAGTGTAAATGGAGGCGGCAATCATATTAATAACAACAATGATGAACTGCAAGCCCCAATTCTCAAAAGAATGAAACCTGCAACGCCTGGTTGCACTTACAAAGAATTTCTGGCCTGTAAACCAGTTGAATTTGCAGGCAATGAAGGGGCTATTGCAGCACTGCGTTGGTTGGAGAAAATCGAAGCAGTCATTATGATAAGTAAATGTGTCGAGGAAGACAAGGTCATGTACGCGTCGCATCTTTTTAAAGAAGGGGCACTAGAATGGTGGAATACGGTACTTCAAGCGAAAGGAAGAAATATGGCCTATGCCATGAGTTGGGAAGAATTTAAGCAGCTGGTGGAAAGAAAATTCTGTCCCGAATATGAAAAAGAACAAATGACAAATAAGTTCCTGAACCACCGGATGGTGGATGTAGACTGTCGAGGGTATACTTCGACATTCTTCGAGTATGCGAGAGTGGTACCAACCTTGGCTTCGCCAGAGCCGGTACTTATTTCCCGCTATATTTGGGGATTGATTGGCGAAATCCGTGATATCGTTAAAGCTGCGAGACCCCGCACTATTGACGATGCAGTGGAATTAGCTAACACCCTAACGGACGGACTGGTACGCACAAGAGAAGAAACCCGGAAAAAGGAAGTGGCCCAAAAGATTACCCAAGGATTCCGTATGGGTAATCGTAGTAATTTCAAGAGAAAGGGAACTGGGCAATCTTCCACTGTTCTATTTTGCAATACATGCAAAAGGAAGCATTTTGGAAGATGCAAAGGATATTGCAATTTCTGCAAAATCCCGGGGCACCAAGAAGAAGACTGCAGGAAGAAGAAAGCAACAGTCTGCTACAACTGTGGAGAAGCTGGACACTTTAGGCCAGACTGTCACGGCCCCAGCCCCGGTTTGACCCGGTCAGGTGCCGCGGGACAGGAACACGTGGTATCTATGATGCGACAGCGGAAGATTTTACAGGATCTTTTCAAAACTCAAAATGTACGAATATTTTATTTCATCTTTCGGGATAAACCCCGTTATTTTACAATAGAGGAATTTCACAAGTAAATTCCCTGATTTATTAAAACATGTTTATTCATTTTAACTGAGCCACCTCTTCAAGCTTGTTAGTGCTCCGTAGCACGTTTTCCTTGATTTACAACAGGTCGCCTGAAACATGTTTTAAAAATATTTTATCAACGGGGAAATGCTGGCGAGTCACTCAAATTTGATAAAATGACACATAGTTATCAATTACAACATAAGAGCGATTACAATGGCTTTTATCTTATTTTTATCTGGCGCCGTGTCACACTGTGTGACGATGGTCATACCACTATTGGGTCCTGTCACCCAAGTAGTGATGATTATCCCTGTTAGGTCAATGAACCTAACCGGGAGAAATTTAGTAATGTGCACAATACCCCACTAGCCAGTGATTCAAGATAACCACGACTTACTCCCTGTAATTATAACATTTGAAAAATACTTTGAGGTATTGTAAAACAATTGATAAAAAGAGAATGACTCCCATTGCAGATTTACACAGGCAGAGTTTAGCCTACTGATTAGTCTTTTAACCTAAATTTAAACAACATGCACACGAACTAGGTCAGTAACTAATACAGCATTTACGATAACTCACGAGATTAAACCCTCACAACGAATGACAAAGTGCGATACTTAAACATCCATCGAATTCACGACGAATGACAAAGCATAACCCTAATGTGGGCAGCACTTAAACATCCATTGGATAGTTTTAATCGATCGAACATTGAATCGTAGTAGCGATCGAGTTATTACCCTGTTATCGCGGCGGAAATTCGAGATTGTGTGTGTTTCTGGATTGTTTCTACAATATCTCAGTGTACGAATTGAATTTCTACGTCGAACCAACGCGAAATTGCAAGTGCCAAAGTCTACTACTTATAGCTGAAAAACCGACCCCCTCGCGTGGCGCGAGGGGTACTACCCTACCATAGGGTAGCCCCGTGTCTTGGTAGCCTAGCTGAGCTGGTCTTGCGTTCAAATTCATTTTACACGTAAAACTGTCAAGATAATATCAACTAGGGTTTACCCCCCCTGAGTTTTAGGGGCCCTGATCCTGATTCCAATTGTTCTGAAAATTTTAGGGTTTATGCATGATCACTTGGGTTTCTCAATTAGGGTTTCCTTTTGGACAAAATATAATAAGAAATAATAGTTTAGGTGAGAGTTGTTACATCCTCCCCACCTTAATAAAAATCTCGTCCTCGAGATTTACTGGAACAAGTAGGGATATTTTCGCTTCATCTCTGATTCCAGCTCCCAAGTATACTCAGATCCTCTCTTTGAATCCCACTTGACTTTAACCAGCACCAGTCGCTTGTGTTTGAGAAACTTAATCTTTCTGTCTTCTATCTGAAGAGGTTTCTCAATAAATTTTAATTTCTCATTTACCTCTACGTCTTGAAGAGGTACTACCAAAGATTCATCAGATAAACATTTCTTGAGGTTAGATATATGAAATACATCATGTACTCCAACTAACTCCTCTGGTAGTTGTAGACGATAAGTGACCGGTCATATACGTTGGATCACTGAAAATGGTCCTACGTATCTTGGACTCAACTTTCCTTTCTTACCGAATCGAACAACTCCTTTCCAAGGAGAAACTTTTAAGAGAACCTTGTCTCCGATTTGAAATTCTAACGGCTTACGCCTATTGTCTGCATAACTCTTCTGGCGATCTCGAGCCGTTTTTAGTCTTTCCTTAATTTGAGTGATTTTGTCGGTAGTCTCTTGTACAATTTCAGGTCCTGATAATTGACTTTCTCCTATCTCTGCCCAACATACTGGAGTTCTACACTTTCGTCCGTATAGTGCTTCGAATGGGGCAGCTTTAATGCTTGAATGATAACTATTGTTATAGAAGAATTCAATTAAAGGTAGGTGGTTATCCCAATTTCCACCAAAATCTATCACACATGCTCTAAGCATGTCCTCCATAGTTTGGATTGTCCTTTCACTTTGCCCATCTGTTTGAGGATGGTATGCAGTACTTAAATTTAGTCGAGTTCCCATAGCTTCTTGGAAACTTGTCCAGAAGTGGGAAGTGAAACGACTATCCCTATCCGATACAATGGAGAGTGGAACTCCATGTAAGGATACGACTTCATCTACATACAACTTGGCTAACCTTTCCATGCTAAAGGTTTCTTTCATGGGTAGAAAATGAGCTGATTTGGTTAATCGATCCACAATTACCCAAATCGCATCATTACCCTTTCTGGTTTTGGGTAACTTAGTAACAAAATCCATTGTTATGAGCTCCCATTTCCATACAGGCATTTCTAATTGTTGTAGTAGACCTGAAGGTTTCTGGTGTTCTGCCTTAACTTGTGAGCAAGTTAGACACTTAGAAACATATCTAGCTATGTCCTTTTTCATTCCTATCCACCAGAAATTATTCCTTAAATCTTGGTACATCTTATTGTTACCAGGATGCATGGTATACCTAGATTTATGAGCTTCTTCTAAAATTTTATTTCTTAACTCTCCCTGCTTAGGTACCCAAATTCGTTTCTTATGGAATCTCCAAATTCCATCTGCTCCTTGCTCTAATTCTTTTATCCGCCCTTTCATTCCTTCAACAACATCTTGGATTGCTGTTTCCTGAACATTCTTTAATTGTTCCATTAAATCTAACTGTAGATTTAATCTAAGAGCACGAACTCACTTTTGTTTTTCATGATACTTACGACTTAAGGCATCTGCAACTACGTTTGCCTTTCCTTCGTGATACTGAATATCACAGTCGTAGTCACTTAGGATTTCCATCCATCTTCTTTGCCTAATGTTTAATTCTTTTTGTCCAAATATATATCTTAAGCTCTTATGATCTGTATAGATAGTAAACTTACTTCCATACAAATAATGTCTCCAAATCTTAAGGGCAAAAATTATGGCTCCTAACTCTAAATCATGAGTTGTATAGTTTCCTTCGTGCTTTTTCAATTGCCTTGATGCATACGCAATTACCTTTTTGCGTTGCATTAACACACATCCTAATCCTAACTTTGAAGCATCACAATATACTTCAAAATCTTCTGTTCCTTCTGGTAAGGCTAGAATTGGAGCGTTTGTTAACTTCTGTTTCAAAATCCTAAAGGCTTCTTCTTGCCTAGGTGGGAAACTTAACTGCTTTACAGGTTAGCTTAGTTAATGGTACAACTATCTTGGAAAAATCCTTAATAAACCGTCTATAATATCCGGCTAACCCTATAAAACTTCTAATTTCCATAGCTGACTGCGGAAACTTCCATTTGGTGATTGCTTCTATCTTAGCAGGATCTACGTGAATACCTTCGTGATTCACCATGTGTCCTAAGAATTGTACTTCCTGTAGCCAAAATTCACATTTTGAGAATTTGGCATAAAGCTTCTTTTTTCTTAACAGAGTTAAGAGTGCATGCAGGTGCTGACAGTGTTCATCCTGACTTTTGGAATAAATAAGTATATCATCGATGAAGATAATTACAAATTTATCCAAATACGGTTTACAAATTCTATTCATCATGTCCATAAATGTTGCAGGAGCATTTGTTAACCCAAAGGGCATGACTGTAAACTCATAATGACCATACCTAGTCCTGAAAGCAGTTTTAGGTATGTCTTCTTCCTGTACCTTCAGTTGATGATATCCGGAGCGTAAATCTATTTTAGAAAAATATCTAGCTCCCTGGAGTTGATCGAAAAGATCATCAATTCTAGGTAATGGGTATCGATTTTTAATTGTAACTTTATTTAATTCTCTATAATCGATACACATTCGCATCGAACCATCTTTCTTCTTTACAAACAACACTGGCGCTCCCCATGGGGATGAGCTAGGTTGTATAAATCCTTTGCTCAGTAATTCATCTAATTGCTTTTTCAATTCTAACATTTCAGTGGGTGCTAACCGATAGGGTGCTTTGGCTATCGGTGTAGTTCCAGGAATTAGATGAATTCTAAATTCTACCTCCCTATCAGGTGGTAATCCAGGTAGTTCTTCTGGGAATACATCCAAATATTCCGATACTACTGGAATGTCCTTAAGTTCTTTACTTTTCGTGTTAATGATTACTGAAATCATATACACCATTTCTTGTTTTCTGGAATAACTGGCCAATTTCATTACTGAAATGAATTTCAGTGGCTTTCGTGGCTTATCTCCTGTAATCACCACTAATTCTCCTGTGGGTGTATGAATTTCTATGGAATTCTTATCACAAAGAATTCAAGCATGGTTGGCTACTAACCAATCCATTCCTAACACAACATCGAATTCGGCTAATTTCATAGGTAACAGGTTTGCAGAAAAATTATGTCCTAAGAGTTCTATCTTTCCTTCTTGTAAAACCTTATCTATGTTAATGGAATTTCCGTCTGCCGTTTCGGCTGTAAGAATCTGTCTAAGTTGATTTAAGGGTAACTTAAGTGCTTGGCAGAATGAAGTATTTATAAAACTTTGGTTTGCACCAGAGTCAAATATTACTTTTGCATAAAGGTTGTGAACTAGGAACGTACCAGCTATCACATCCGGGATTAGCTCTGCTTCCTGAGTAGTCAGTTGAAAGGCTCTTACGTTCTTCTTGGTAGTTCCTTCTGCAGGCTTGGCTTTGTTATCAGCTGGTTTGACCAATTTCGGGCAGTCTGGCCTAAGATGTCCAGCTTCTCCACAGTTGTAACAGACTGTGAATCTCTTCTTCCTGCAATCTTCCTCTTGATGCCCCGGAATTTTGCAGAAATTGCAATATCCCTTGCATCTTCCAAAATGCTTCCTTTTGCAAGAATTGCAAAATGGACCAGTGGAAGATTGCCCGGTTCTCCTTCGTTTGAAATTGTTACGGTTACCCATACGAAATCCTTGGGTAATCTTTTGGGCCACTTCCTTTTTCCAGGTTTCTTCTTTTGTGCGTACCAGTTCGTCAGTCAGAGTGTTAGCTAACTCCACCGCATCATCGATCGTGCGGGGTCTCGCAGCCTTGACAATATTACGGATCTCGCCAATTAAGCCCCAAATGTAGCGAGATATAAGTACCGGTTCTGGCGAAGCCAGGGTTGGTACTACTCTAGCGTATTCGAAGAATGTCGAAGTATACCTCGACAATCCACGCCTACCATCTGATGATTTAGGAATTTATTGGTCATCTGTTCCTTTTCGTACTCGGGACAGAATTTTCTTTCTACAAGACTTTTAAATTCTTCCCATTTCATAGCATATGCCACAGTTCTTCCTTTAGCTTGTAGAACTGTATTCCACCATTCTAGCGCCCCTTCTTTGAAAAGATGCGAAACATACACGACCTTGTCTTCTTCAGCACATTTACTTATCATAATTACTGCTTCGGTTTTCTCTAACCAACGCAGTGCAGCAGTTACCCCTTCGTTACCTGCAAACTCAGCTGGTTTACAGAAAAGAAACTTCTTATAAGTGCAACCAGGTGTTACAGCTTTCATTTTATTAAGGAGTGGAGCTTGTATCCTCTCATTGTCGTTATTAATATGGTTGCCGCCTCCGTTTACACTATTACTGAAATTATCTCCTTGAGTGTGTTTGCTAGGAATAATTTGTTGAGGTGCAATTGGATTTCGAGCAGCAGCAAGGATTTCTGGAATAGCATTGGCTATTCCTTGAGCAACGATATTCTCGATATCTTGCCTATTTAGAAATTGACCCTCCTGGTGTTGCTCAGATTGATTGCCTTCGTTAATTTGTTCATTACCAGCGTTTGCCATCTGGTAATTAATTTATATAAGTGATTAGCATAAAATAATTTAAACAAACAAAACAAAACAAAACAATTGCACATAATCACATTTAACACGTATAGCCAAAATCGTCAATTTCTCGACTTTCATTTTTATATATTATAATATGCTTCCGTACACACTGATTATTTTACACAAGTTTTATTGTTTATTTTACACGTTTTATTTTGATTATTATATTATTATACAATCATAACTTCACAACCACACTATCCCTAGTCCGCTAGTATTTCAAAAGCGATGTTCCCTCTCATCGTACTTCCAGGAGATTTGTCCTCCTATCTCCCGGATCCTATTCCCGGCATCCATTAGCTCTTCGCCAAAATGGCGGAGTTCAGCTAAGTTTTCATTACTCATTGGTGGGTTTGGTGCAGGTTCTGGGTCGAACTGAGGGAAAAAAAGTATAGGGATTATTTAGAAGGTTTTGGAATTGCCAATCGTTGGTCCACCATTCGTCCATTCCTTGTGGTTGGGTGTGGATCAAAGGTTCTAGGATGGCTGGTTCCAAGTTTATTGGAAGTTGTGTTTCAGCAGAATAGGTAAAAAGGTTTTCATTAAGAGGTTTAAGGGTATCACAACTTGCCAGTATGAAATCTAGTTCTTCCTGTAACGTCATTTCCTTGGTTTGCTTGGAGCTTTCCCCAATTTCCATTCCTCCTTGTCTAAAACTTTCCCCGATCTCAATCCCTTTTCCTTTATCCATAGGATTTTCTATCTTGGGAATTTTTCTAGTTGCTGGTTTTCTTCTGCGTACACGTCTCCAACCCACAAATCTCCTTCTTTTCTTTGGTTTTGATTTCTCCGGAGGTGGAGCTTGAAATTCCATGGGTTCCTCCACATCAGCCAAGTAACCAGTAAAATCTCTGGAAACTTCTATTTTCACAGGGTATAGATTGAGATTCTCAAGGGCTTTAGACAATTCATTCATGCTGTTTTAGCATTTATGAAGAAACACACAAAATTTTTAGGTTAAAAATTTGTAAATTAAATTTTCATAGAATCACTAATTGTAATTAATATTTAATTTTAATTACAATTATCTAATAAACCATTTTATTGAAACAAAATATTTATTTTTAGTACAACTAATATTATTTTAAAGTTTCTGGCTAATAGATAATATGGGTGCTAAAACTGGGTCAGGGTGTGTTGGTAGTTTAAAGGTTAGCATTTACTGCTACAGTAGCTAACATATAAAGATTTGCCCATTTCTCGTCTAATTCGTCTTCCCATGGTGGTTTGCTGCTTATTTTCTGGGTTTCCTGTGACTTCCTTATTTTCTCTTGACTTTTTCTAATAATCAAACTTCTTTTATTAGGAGAAAGTGGTTTCTCATACTGCGCCTTACAGACAAATATTCCTTCCTCAGTATTCACTGAGTGGTTTGAGGATGATGATCCCTTATCTTTTGATATACTATCTAATTTAAGATAGATATCCGACATTTTCTGCTTACCCATACTGTAACTAACAAGTAGCCAGTTAATAAAGCACATAATCACAAATTGGTAATCAGGAAATTTAAGTATATTTAAATACTTAATAGGCTTAAATCAGTGGCTCTTTCAGTAGCTCTGATACCACCTTTTCCTGTCACGGCCCCAGCCCCGGTTTAACCCGGTCAGGTGCCGCGGGACAGGAACACGTGGTATCTATGATGTGACAGCGGAAGATTTTACAGGATCTTTTCAAAACTCAAAATGCCCGAATATTTTATTTCATCATTCGGGAAAAACCCCATTATTTTACAATAGAGGAATTTCACAAGTAAATTCCCTGATTTATTAAAACATGTTTATTCATTTTAACTAAGCCACCTCTTCAAGCTTGTTAGTGCTCCGTAGCACGTTTTCCTTGATTTACAGCATGTCGCCTGAAACATGTTTTAAAAATATTTTATCAGCGGGGAAATGCTGGCGAGTCACTCAAATTTGATAAAATGACACATAGTTATCAATTACAACATAAGAGCGATTACAAGGGCTTTTATCTTATTTTTATCTGGCGCCGTGTCACACTGTGTGACGATGGTCATACCACTATTGGGTCCTGTTACCCAAGTAGTGATGATTATCCCTGTTAGGTCAATGAACCTAACTGGGAGAAATTTAGTAATGTGCACAATACCCCACTAGCCAGTGATTCAAGATAACCACGACTTACTCCCTGTAATTATAACATTTGAAAAATACTTTGAAGTATTGTAAAACAATTGATAAAAATAGAATGACTCACAATGCAGATTTACACAGGCAGAGTTTAGCCTACTGATTAGCCTTTTAACCTAAATTTAAACAACATGCACACGAACTAGGTTAGTAACTAATACAGCATTTACGATAACTCAAGAGATTAAACCCTCACAACGAATGACAAAGTGCGATACTTAAACATCCATCGAATTCACGACGAATGACAAAGCATAACCCTAATGTGGGCAACACTTAAACATCCATTGGATAGTTTTAATCGATCGGACATTGAATCGTAGTAGCGATCGAGTTATTACCCTGTTATCGCGGCGGAAATTCGAGATTGTGTGTGTTTCTGGACTGTTTCTACAATATCTCAGTGTACGAATTGAATTTCTACGTCGAACCAACGCGAAATTGCAAGTGCCAAAGTCTACTACTTATAGCTGAAAAACCGACCCCCTCGCGTGGCGTGAGGGGTCGTCGCGTGGCGCGAGGGGTACTACCCTACCATAGGGTAGCCCCGTGTCTTGGTAGCCTAGCTGAGTTGCTCTTGCTTTTAAATTCATTTTACACGTAAAACTGTCAAGATAATATCAACTAGGGTTTACCCCCCCCTGAGTTTTAGGGGCCCTGATCCTGATTCCAATTGTTCTGAAAATTTTAGGGTTTATAAAGGATCACTTGGGTTTCTCAATTAGGGTTTCCTTTTGGACAAAATATAATAAGAAATAATAGTTTAGGTGAGAGTTGTTACACAGACTGCCCAAAACTGGTCAAACCAGCCGATAACAAAGTCAAACCTGCAGAAGGAACTACCAAGAAGAATGCTAGAGCCTTCCAGTTGACTACTCAGGAAGCAGAACTAATTCCTGACGTAATAGCTGGTACGTTCCTAGTTCACGACGTTTATGCAAAAGTATTATTTGACTCTGGTGCAAACCAAAGTTTTATAAATACTTCATTCTGCCAAGCTCTTAACTTACCCTTAACCAACCTTAGGCAGATTTTTACAGTCGAAACGGCAGATGGGAATTCTGTTAATATAAATAAGGTTGTGCAAGAAGGAAAGATAGAACTTTTAGGTCATAAATTTTCGGCAAACCTGTTACCTATGAATTTAGCCGGATTTGATGTTGTGTTAGGAATGGATTGGTTAGTAGCCAATCATGCTCGAATTCTTTGTGATAAGAATTCCATAGAAATACATACACCTACAGGAGAATTAGTGTTAATTACAGGAGATAAGCCACGAAAGCCCATGAAATTTATTTCAGTAATGAAATTGGCCAGTTATTCAAGAAAACGAGAAATGGTGTATATGATTTCAGTAATCATTAACACTAAGAGTAAGGAACTTAAAAAATTCTAGTAGTATCAGAATACCCAGAGGTATTCCCAGAAGAACTACCTGGATTACCACCTGATAGGGAAGTAGAATTTAGAATTCATCTAATTCCTGGGACTACACCGATAGCTAAGGCACCTTATCGGTTAGCACCCACCGAAATGCTAGAATTGAAAAAACAATTAGATGAATTACTGAGAAAAGGATTTATACAACCTAGTTCATCCCCGTGGGGAGCACCAGTGTTGTTTGTAAAGAAGAAAGATGGTTCGATGCGAATGTGTATCGATTATAGGGAATTGAATAAGGTTACAATTAAGAATCGATACCCATTACCTAGGATTGATGATCTTTTCGATCAATTGCAAAGAGCTAGATACTTTTCTAAGACAGATTTACGCTCCGGATATCATCAATTGAAGGTACAAGAAGAAGACATACCTAAAACTGCTTTCAGAACTAGGTATGGTCATTACGAGTTTACAGTCATGCCCTTTGGATTAACAAATGCTCCAGCAGCATTTATTGAGATGATGAATAGGATCTGTAAACCGTACTTGGATAAATTCGTAATTGTCTTTATAGACGATATACTTATTTATTCCAAAAGCCAGGAAGAGCATTGTGAGCACCTGCATGCACTCTTAACTTTCTCGAAGTGTGAATTTTGGTTACATGAGGAACAATTTTTAGGACACATGGTGAATCACAAAGGCATTCACGTGATCCTGCTAAGATAGAAGCGATCACCAAATGGAAGGTCCCACAGTCAGCTATGGAAATTAGAAGTTTTATAGGGTTAGCCGGATATTATAGACGGTTTATTAAGGATTTTTCCAAAATAGTTGTACCATTAACTAAGCTAACCTGTAAAGCAGTTAAGTTTGAATGGGGACCTAGACAAGAAGAGGCCTTCAGAATTTTGAAGCAAAAGTTAACAAACGCTCCAATTTTGGCCTTTCCAGAAGGAATAGATGATTTTGAAGTTTATTGTGATGCTTCTAAGCTAGGATTAGGATGTGTGCTTATGCAACGCAAGAAGGTAATTGCGTATACATCAAGGCAATTGAAAAAGCACGAAGAAAACTATACAACTCATGACTTAGAGTTAGGAGCCATAATTTTTGCCCTCAAAATTTGGAGACACTATTTTATGGAAGTAATTTTACTGTCTATACAGATCATAAGAGTTTAAGATATATATTTGGGCAAAAAGAATTAAACATGAGGCAAAGGAGATGGATGGAAATTCTAAGTGACAACGACTGTGATATTCAATATCACGAAGGAAAAGCCAACGTAGTTGCTGATGCTTTAAGTCGTAAGTATCATGAAAAACAACGACGAGTTCGTGCTCTTAGATTAAATATACAGTTAGATTTAATGGAACAATTGAAAAATATTCAAGAAACAGCAATCAAGGATGATGCTGAAGGTATGAAAGGAAGAATAAAGGAATTAGGACAAGGAAGTGATGGGATTTGGAGATTCCATAAGAAACGAATTTGGGTACCTAAACAAGGGGAATTAAGAAATAAGATTTTAGAGGAAGCCCATAAATCTAGGTATACCATACATCCTGGTAACAATAAGATGTACCAAGATTTAAGAAATAACTTCTGGTGGATAGGAATGAAAAAGGACATAACTAGATATGTTTCTAAGTGCCTAACTTGTTCGCAAGTTAAGGCAGAACACCAGAAACCTTCAGGTTTACTACAACAACTAGCAATGCCTGTATGAAAATGGGAGCTCATAACAATGGACTTTGTTACTAAGTTGCCCAAAACCAGAAAGGGTAACGATGCGATTTGGGTAATTGTGGATCGATTAACCAAATCAGCTCATTTTCTACCCATGAAAGAAACTTTTAGTATGGAAAGGTTGGCAAAGTTGTATGTAGATGAAGTAGTATCCTTACATGGAGTTCCACTCTCCATTATATCGGATAGGGATAGTCGTTTCACTTCCCATTTCTGGACAAGTTTTCAGGAAGCAATGGGAACCCGACTAAATCTAAGCACTACATATCATCCTCAGACAGACGGACAAAGTGAAAGAACTATCCAAACCCTGGAAGACATGCTTATGGCATGTGTAATAGATTTTGGTGGAAATTGGGATAACCACCTACCTTTGATTGAATTCTCCTATAATAATAGTTATCATTCAAGCATCGAAGCTGCCCCGTTCGAAGCAATGTATGGACGAAAATGCAGAACTCCAGTCTGTTGGGCAGAAATAGGAGAAAGTCAATTGTCAGGTCCTGAAATTGTGCAAGAAACTATCGACAAGATTACTCAAATCAAGGAAAGACTAAAGACGGCTCGAGATCGCCAGAAGAGTTATGCCGATAATCGACGCAAGCCACTAGAGTTTCAAGTTGGAGACAAGGTACTCTTGAAAGTTTCTCCTTGGAAAGGAGTAGTTCGATTTGGTAAAAAAGGGAAGCTAAGTCCAAGATACGTAGGACCATTTCCGGTAATCCAACGTATAGGACCAGTTGCTTATCGCTTACAACTACCAGAGAAGCTAGCTGGAGTACATGACGTATTTCATATATCCAATCTCAAGAAATGTCTATCGGAAGAATCATTGGTAGTACCTCTTCAGGATGTAGAAGTAAACGAAAAGTTAAAATTTGTTCAGAAACCACTTCAGATAGAAGATAGAAAGATCAAGTTTCTCAAACACAAAAGACTGGTTCTGGTCAAAGTTAAATGGGATTCAAGGAGAGGACCCGAGTACACTTGGGAGCTGGAATCGGAGATGAAACGAAAGTATCCTCACTTATTTCAGTAAATCTCGAGGACGAGATTTTAAATAAGGTGGGGAAAATGTAAGGACCTTCAAAAATGTCCCAAAACGACCCGTAAGTAAGGACCCGGACCCCTGAAACCCTATTCCATATTAAAAATCAAGAAATCAAGATTCTTGGTCTTCAGGCGGGCCGCGTAAAGGATAGGCAGACCCTCACGCGGGCCGCGTCAACCCTAAGTTTGACCGGATAAGCATCCGGGCCACGTATTGCACGCGTGGCGAGTCTATTGATGACACCGTAGCCCTAGTCTATGTCTAGCTGGCCTTCGCGGGCCGCGTAAAGATCAAGGGTGGGCTCACGCGGGCCGCGTGAGACCCAAATTTCACCTATAAATAGAATGGGTTACAAGCTGTTCATCTGTGTCGAAACCAAATCTCAAAAACGAAAGTATACTGCTCAAAAGTCGAATTTCATTTCCAAAATAGCGAGGCGCTGCTACGATACAGGGTATTAACTCGATCGCTGCTATGATTCAATGTCCGATCGATTGAAACTATCCGATGGATGTTTAAGTGTTGCCCACATTAGGGCCATACTTTGTCATTAGTCGTGAATTCGACGGATGTTTAAGTATAGCACTTTGTCATTCGTTGTGAAGGTTTTAATCTCGTGAGTTATCGTAAATGCTGTATTAGTTACTGACCTAGTTCGTGTGCATTGTTATTTAAATTAGGTTACAAGGCTAATCAGTAGGCTAAATTCTGCCCGTATAAATCTGCAATGTGAGTCATTCTCATTTTATCAACAGTATTTTACAATACTCCAAGCATTTTCAAAAGTTATAATTACAGGGATTAAGTCATGGTTATCTTGAATCACTGGCTAATTGGGGTATTGTGCACATTACTAATTTCTCACGGTTAGGCTAATAAATCCTAACAGTGATAATCATCACTACTTGGGGAAAGACCCAATAGTGGTATGACCATCGTCACCAGGTGACACGGTGCCAGATAAAAATAAGATAGAAGCCATTGTAATCGCTCTTATGCTGTAATTTATAACTCATGTGTCGTTTTGTTTAACCTGAATGACTCGCCAATATTTTCCCGCTGATAAAATATTTTTAAAACATTTTCAGGCGATCTGCTGTAAACCAAGGAAAACGTGCTACGGAGCACTAACAAGCTTGAAGAGGTGGCTCGGTTAAAATAAATAAACATGTTTTTATAAATCAGGGAATTCCCTAGTGAAATTCCTCTATTGTAAATTACGGGGTTTATCCCGAATTATGAAATAAAATAATCGGGTATTTTCAAGTTTTAAAAGATCCTGTAAAATCTTCCGCTGTCGCACCATTTAATAAATACCACGGGTTCCTGTCCCGCGGCTCCTGACCGGGTTAAACCGGGGCTGGGGCCGTGACAGATAATTTGACGAAATTGATGTTGTATTGGTGTTTATAAACATTATACTAACTCGTATGAACGAACTACTTGAACAAATTAGGGATTTTGTTAAGAGTTCATAAGTAATTAGAAGTGGGTCTTAACATAAGAGTTAAAGCCATGATTATGATGGTCAAAGTGTGTATATGCTTATAATAACTGAAATTACATGTTGATTTATTATTACTTGAGGTATGAAATGGATGACATGTTAGCTAATTTGGCACCTCAAAAGATGATGCTCACTAAGTGTTGATAATGTGCCTAACTGAGTCTTGTGAACTTGATAGTGCATTCATATGTGTCAATTGGTGATTTGACTTTTAAAAAGTCAAACCGACCTATGATAGGGTTCAATAAGAAAAGTAGTAAAAAGATTCATAAGGTGTGAAGGATATGATCTTGAATGACTAATCTAACCACCTTGTGGAAATTATATGATAGTTTGACGCTTGACAAGCTAGGTGGAAGCTTGGAAAGGAAGCGGGTCAAACAGATCAAATACGTGGGAAGGGCATAATCAGATGCAAGGTAAATAAAGCTTCACCCATTTCGTAAGATATGTATTTATTATAGGTTATAAATATGACAAAGATTGTATTCATGGTTCCGACACGAAAAGATACGGGTCGGAACATATCAAATGATGAAAAATCCATGTTTAATGGTAAAAGAGGCGAATTGTAAATTGGTCATGAAGTGACATATAAAAACGCGTTTTCGAGTGGCTACTTTGTAAGTAAGCCTAAACGGATAAAAAGGGGTAAAAACGGGGATTTAGTCGCTTATAAATGGATAAAAGTAAAAGCTTTAAACGACACCAAGTGGCATAAGCTATGTTGGGTTAAATGTGTAAGAACGGGTTAAAGTGACATAACTAAGTGGTCAGAGATTCAAAAAGAGTTACTCAATGAAATGGTAAATAAATTTCCATTCAAATTTAAGCGCAAAATGTTTGGTCGTTTAGACCAAACGGGTCAAATGGTAAAGTTGATACCATTTGACAAATAAAGACTTATAAGTGCTTGTCGAGTCTTATGCTCACAGGAAGAAATGGTTTATGAATTAGCATATTATGAAGGCAAGGTATTAAAACGGGTCAATATGTTGTCCCGGGCCAGGTACGCATAAATAAGTTTATAGTTAGAAGTGTGATTTTGGTCAGATAGATAGTGAAAGTCCTTCGTCGTAAAATAAGGGACTAAAATTTACCGAAAAGCCCTTGATGGGTAAATCGGGCAAACGACCCTTAGAGGTCGTTTAGAAACTAGTTTTATGATTATGTAGCTCTTAGATACATGTAAGAGTTGTAGGCATAAACTTCGTGGGTCAAATGCCTAAGAACGGGTCATTCACGTAAAATGACTATCCAAAGGGTAAAGTATAGGATAACGGTCCATTATGTTAAATCCATCACAAAAATAGTTGTGGTGGAATATAAGAGGCTATTTAAAAATGGGAATACGAAGTGTAGAAAGAGAAGAGCGAGTTTGATGCTTAATGCATAAAGGTCGCTCTAAACGGGTCAAAACGAATAATGTGCAAAACTTGGATATTGGCTGCGTAATTTACAAAAGTTATGAATCCAAGATAAATATTTTGTGTTAAATACATTGGTGTATGATTTATGATTAACTAGAAACAAGTTTGTGATTTTTAAACACAAACGGGTCAAATGCGTAGAAACTAAATATAAAGCCGAGGGTTTAGAATCCAGAAAATTGTTAATCCGGATGTCGGATTTTAAATCCATGTGATGGAGGATCAAATTACGATCGCATAGGAAAAAAGAATCGCGTAAAACGGATCAATAACGAATAAGTTATGGTCGTTTCCGTAAAAACTAGTATAGCTGGCAAGGTGCAGGTCCCAGATACGAACCTGCTGGAAAAAGGGTCTCCCTCGTGCCACGCGAGAGAGCAATATGGCTCTGGCACGTGGCACGACGGAGCTCAGTTTCGAAAAAAAATTGTTTTTTTATTTAGTTTTGCCTCGCGAACTCGTTGAAACACGTTCTAAACTACGTATTACTAATTCAATTCATGTTTTATGAATTGTAGGTATAATTTACAGTACCGAAGGACGATCAAGCCCAACGAAGAACCGAACACGATCAAGTTACAAGCTTCCGCACACTATTACGTCGTCATTTTAAACGACGAACTCATTTACATTATGTTGTATTGTTTTAATTTTGAGAAAAGTTTAAATAAACCCGTATTTTCATAAGTATGTGTAATCGTTAATACACATTTTTAGACGCAAATTATACGAAAACCGTTAAATATTACTAAGGGTCTTACAAGTTGGTAATCAGAGCCCAAGGTTAAAAGGATAAAGTGTTCGGTTAGAGACTTGATCGCAAAATCCGGTAAGTATATTTATATTAATGGTCTAGCATGTTAAAGTGTTGTAAACAACACATAGAGTTATCGTGTAATACACGTTACCCCAATTAAATCGATAAAGGATAGAAATAGTCAACAAAATTACGTGTGTTGACACGTATAGTGGAAAAGCCTTGTATTATAATACGGACGTTCATTAATGTCGAAATTACTAACTTTTATAAATGTTGTAGTTGAATGACACTCGCATCTGAAGATAGCGGGAGTTTAACAAATTGTGGATCTGACGAAGGAACGGTCCAAAGTATGACAAGCAGAGCATGCTCAACAAGGACCTAAACCGCGTAACGATCGCGAACAAGGTTAATGGCATGGAAAGCCCGTTAGGGCAAGCATTACCAGGTGCACGTTTTAAATTAATCGCACAAATAGTAATATGCAACAAACACATAGAGAATGACAGTTGCATATATAGGATAAAACTTGGAAAAACCTGAATATGATATCTATTCAGAATGAAGTTTCCAAAAACGGGTTTGGTAGTCAAACCACGTTAATACTAATGACAGGTAAAATACCATTAGTGGTGAAAATTTACCCTGTAAATATTAGGATTTAAATAAATAATCCTTATATTAATTAAAAAGAAGAATAAACGCTTTGAGAAAAACAAAGTTCATAAGAGGCCCGAGTTAACGGGACTTAAAATAAAACGGGTTATAACTCCCGGAACCCACTAAGTTAACTAGGAATAATTAACCTAGTTAATAATGTTTAGTAAAACAAGGAAGGAACTTTTAGTAATTGACCCATTTATAAAACCTTTAAACTAAGAGGGACTAAAATGGGCAATATGTGAATGAAGTTTATAACTAAAAAAAAAAAAAACCAAAACACACACACACACAAGGTGTTTTGGTCGATGTTCACAGGAGAAGAGAAGGGGTTCTCTTCAAGAACCCTAAACACTAAAAAATTCAACAAAATCAAAGAGAAATCGAGCCGGGAAATTGGGGCTTTTAATAAAATCGTGATCACCAAGCTTAGGGGATCACAAGGTATGTTGAATTTTGATGTTTGGTGATATTTTGAATTTGTGATAAACATGCATGAACGAAATTCTTGTATGAATGTTGAATGTTATAGTGATTTTGATGTGAGTATAAGTCTAGGAACAAACCCTAGATGCAAACTTGTAGAATTGTGCCATAAACTAGTGATTAGTAAACTAATCAAGTATGAGCTAAGTGGGTTTTGATAATTTGACGAAATTGATGTTGTATTGGTGTTTATAAACATTATACTAACTTGTATGAATGAACTACTTGAACAAATTAGAGATTTTGTTAAGAGTTCATAAGTAATTAGAAGTGGGTCTTGACATAAGAGTTAAAGCCATGATTATGATGGTCAAAGTGTGTATATGATTATAATAACTGAAATTACATGTTGATTTATTACTACTTGAGGTATGAAATGGATGACATGTTAGCTAATTTGGCGTCTCAAAAGATGATGCTCACTAACTGTTGATAATGTGCCTAATTGAGTCTTGTGAACTTGATAATGCATTCATATGTGTCAATTGGTGATTTGACTTTTAAAAAGTCAAACCGACCTATGATAGGGTTCAATAAGAAAAGTAGTAAAAAGATTCATAAGGTGTGAAGGTCATGATCTTGAATGACTAATCTAACCACCTTGTGGAAATTATTATGATAGTTTGACGCTTGACAAGCTAGGTGGAAGCTTGGAAAGGAAGCGGGTCAAACGGATCAAATACGCGGGAAGGGCATAATCGGATGCAAGGTAAGTAAAGCTTACACCCATTTCGTAAGATATGTATTTATTATAGGTTATAAATATGAAAAAGATTGTATTCATGGTTCCGACACGAAAAGATACGGGTCGGAACATATCAAATGATGAAAAATCCATGTTTAATGGTAAAAGAGGCGAATTGGTAAATTGGTCATGAAGTGACATATATAGAAACGCGTTTTCGAGTGGCTACTTTGTAAGTAAGCCTAAATGGATAAAAAGGGGTAAAAACGGCGATTTAGTCGCTTATAAATGGATAAAATTCGAAGCTTTAAACAACACCAAGTGGCATAAGCTATGTGTTAAGTACATTGGTGTATGATTTATGATTAACTAGAAACAAGTTTGTGATTTTTAAACACAAACGGGTCAAATGCGTAGAAACTAAATATAAAACCGAGGCTTAGAATCCAGAAAATTGTTAATCCGGATGTCAGATTTTAACTCCATGTGATGGAGGATCAAATTACAACCGCATAGGAAAAAGAATCGCGTAAAACGGATCAATAACGAACAAGTTATGGTCGTTTTCGTAAAAACTAGTATAGCTGGCAAGGTGCAGGTCCCAGATACGGACCTGCTGGAAAAGGGTCTCCCTCGCGCCATGCGAGGGAGCAATATGGATCTGGCGCGTGGCACGACGGAACTCAGTTTCGAAAAAAATGTTTTTTTAATCAGTTTTGGCTCGCGAACTCGTTTAAACACGTTCTAAACTACGTATGACTAATTCAATTCATGTTTTATGAATTGTAGGTATAATTTACAGTACCGAAGGACGATCAAGCTCAACGAAGAACCGAACACGATCAAGTTACAAGCTTCCGCACACTATTACGTCGTCATTTTAAACGACGAACTCATTTACATTATGTTGTATTGTTTTAATTTTGTGAAAAGTTTAAATAAACTCGTATTTTCATATGTATGTGTAATCGTTAATACACATTTTTAGACGCAAATTATATGAAAACCGTTAAATATTACTAAGGGTCTTACAAACTGTTACAAGCCCCAATGGAAGCGAAGCCCATCATCAATAAGCCCATCATCAATACTCAGTCCAACATGTTACATTAACACCCCGCCTCAATTTAATATCCAAATGAATCATACAAATTTTGAACATAACTAATTATGTTGTCCAATTAAAAGACCTTTTGTCATTAAGTTTGCCAACTGATTTGCAGATTGAACCTCTACAACTCGTATAAGACCTTTTGAAATCAATTCTCTCAGGAAAAACAAATCGATTTCAAAGTGTTTAGTTCGATCATGAAATACTAGATTAACTACTATAAATAACGTTGCATTGTTATCACAATATAAATGAACTGGCAACTTAACCGAAACATTCAATTCAAGCAACATATTTTAATCCAAACAACCTCACACGCTGCTGCACACATAGATCGATATTCAGCTTCAGCTGACAATCTAGACATAGTAGCCTACTTCTTACGTTTCCAGGAAACTAATGAGTTTCCTAAAAATATACAAAACCCAGTGTGACAGATCTTCTAGACTCTAGACATTTTGCCCAGTCTGAGTCTGTATATGCTAATAACTCAAAAGAAGACCCTTTACTAAACAATCCTCCTTTTCCAGGAGATTGCTTTAAATATCTCAACAGTCTAAAAGCCACCTTTAAATGACCTTGAGTCGGACTATGCATGTATTGACTCAAGTAATGAACCATGTATGATATGTCTGGCGTAGTATGTGCAAGATAAATTAACTTGCCAACTAGTTTTTGATACCCAGTTATACTATCAACTATATCACTACTAATTTTTCACAAAGTTGTAACAACACTATCTTGTTCAGTTTGATAGGACCGTTTCGGGTCTCCGAAAGCTACAACCGGTCACAAAATCTTCATATCTCGTGCGGAATCCGAGTTTGAAGATGACATGCACAAGAACAAGATAATTAAATTGGTTTATATTGATTATTTGAGGTTACAAAACCACGAAACCAAATGGACAGAGTTTCCCCTCTGGTCCACCAAAAGTTCTAAATATCAAGACCCAACACTCCTATTTATAGGCAAGCCCAGTCGTCCAAACAGGTAAGGACGAGTAGGACTTTATGTGCAAATGATCCTGGGACGACTGGATGTTCCTTTCGTACTAATTGTCCATTCGTACGAATTGGTACTAACAATATAAATCCATCTTTTCTATCACACAATCCTATACAATCAACTACGACTCAATACATTGACACCTATAGACATGATTGACAGAAGCAATAGACATAATGCATTCACAGACTCTCCCTTGGATATTACTGCAGTCAATCTTTATTTTTTCGTAGTCAATCTTCATTTTCATTAGAGTCTTCAAAATCTTTGACACTTTTTTAAGTCACAGACTCCCCCTTACTTCAAACTCCCTCTTTGCAATCTCCCCCTTTCTTTTAGCAATCAACATTTTACGATTCAGCACCAAGATCTTTTCCTGGTCTATGAACTTTATTTCCATTTGACAATTTTTATCACGCTCCCCCTATCAATCAGCTTTCTGTCATGAAATTCTCACATTCAAATAAACATTTTAGACTTCACTTGTGAGAAATATCCAAACATATAAACAACTAATATCAAATTTGACTTTTAAGCATGATCAACCATAACCCTCACAGATAATCAAGTTCAAACTAATGTCCTTGACTATCCAATTATCTACCAAGTCCAAATTAATGACCTTGGATGACAATTTCAAACAATTTTTAAAGTTTTATTTTCAAATTCAAGTTTCAAATTAATGAACTTGTTATTTTTTCGAGATATGTTCAGCATACTCAAATTTTGAAATTCAGCTTTCCAACATCGGTTGTCGAAACATAAGATGAATCAACATCTTTTTGATTTTTTTGCAAATTTATGCTAAAACATTCTTAAAATATTTTTTTGAGATTTTATCTTTAAAGAAACAACAATAACATTTTTACAAATGTATTTTTGTTAAGTTTGTGTCAAAGGATCATATCAGTTTTTGACAAATCACAAACACCGTTGATCTATATAAACTTTAAGTTCTTAAATGATTCATTTAGATTGTCAGTATATTGATCCACTTAAATTTTCCCACAAACTTCAATTAATTCAAGATATGAGATTAATGTTTTAGGAACTAACTTAATCGCGTGTCCCACCTCAGAATATACTCCCGTATCAAAATTCACTTGGATTCAGTCTTACAGGTGAGTATACCTAATTGATATCTGTCTCTGGGTTAGTGCGAGGCCTTGAGACCTCAGGTTAGAACCACCGTTCTGACAAAGAGATGAAGGCTTGACTTAAGGTGTTCCACTTAGGAATCTTTTGAAATGCTCTTGATATATATCTTTCGATATTCTCAATTTTTATGCAGTGTAGGGGTTTAAGCGCGAAAGTACTCTACAAGATCTAGGCCATTGTTGACGCAAAATCAGAAGATCTTGTATAATACCCCAGATATCAGTAAGTATAAAGACCTAGTATCTAAGAATCAAGCAATCTCTCAAACGAGATTTCGGAGTACTAAGTCCATATATCCGAGAGATGTTACCCACAAAATTAAGAAAGTTTTCAATTTAGGTTTATATCTCGAAATCAATCTACTACTTGTGTAAAAACTAGGGCTGTAAACGAACCAAACGTTCGGCGAACAGTTCGTGAACCGTTCAGCGGGAAATTAGTTTGTGTTCGTTCGTTTATTAAACAAACGAACACGAACAAGAAATTTCGTTCATTTAGTTAAATGAACAAACATGAACAGAGGCAGCGTTCATTCGTTTATGTTTGTGAACGTTAGGCAACGTGTTTGCTTGTGTTCGATAGTTCATTAGTGTTTTTAGTTTTTATATTTATTTAAATATATCAAAATTCTGACAAATTAAATATCTAATAAGTGTTAGTGTATTATATATTCTGTTCATGAATGATTGTTTGTGTTCATTTGTTTCCATTTGTGTTCATGAACATTAGTTTGTGCTCATTTGTGTCCGTCAACGTTTGATGCCTAAATTAACAAACAAACACAAACGAACACGAACAAGTTCATTTCCTTAACAAACGAACACAAACATAAAATCTCGTTCGATAAGTGTCACACCCCAAAAACGTCGCAACGGAATTTAGAACGTAGTGGTGACGGAAGTTGGTGCCCATTAATATCTTGTTTGAATGATGCAACGAATTGTTGGACATTTAACTTAATTAAAACATAAGTTTTAAACATAGAGTTTCAAAACATAACACAACCACGACATAGTTTTGGTTGTCTTGATCCTTATGGATCTTATTACATTGGTCCCAAATTGTTTTAAAAGTTTGTCCAGCACATTACGTAACCAAACATGCATCAACAACCACAAGATACACCATAATTCCCGAAGCCGAACTCAAGTACCTGAAGAACACGTTAAAATCAAGTGTCAACACAAAGGAAGGTGAGTTCTCATATTCAAATTTAAATAATTTGATCCCAAGGAAAAACTTTCCAATTATGTGTTTATTATAAAAACATCCATATAATTTACGAAATTCAATTTATTTCCTTCATAAAATCCAAGGGTCAGCCGTCGCAAGCGTTTCCCAAAAACCTTCGGACTAAGCATCTTTCCAAGTTTACATATTAAATTTATAGCATCAAATGTTCGGATTCGTAAGTTAGCTAGACATTACGAACTATATATTTACAATGTAGGGATAATCAAAGCTAGACAATAAACAGAATATCAATTCGTCGTTTGACTTGACACGGAGCGACCGGTCACGATGGGGTTGTTAACCCGATAGATCTACCAAAAATTCCTCGCGTGCAATACTTAAATGATTAAATGACATCACTTGCGCATGGCCCATATCGAGGCCATCTATGATGCCTGCCTCACGTATAATATATATATCCTACTAATATGACAAATTTAATATAAACTGTTGTACGAATTTACTGAAATCCCTGGGACCAAGTAAATTCGTCCCAACAACACGGTCGTTTTCTCTGAAACACGGTACAAATCCCCGTTTCTCCCCGAAACATATATTCAACAAAACCGTTTCATCCCGAAACATATATTTTCACCAAAACCGTTTCTCCCCGAAACGTATAATTTATCAAATCCCTATATTTTCAGCGAAAATATATAATTTATATCAAAGGTATGTTTTATTCCAAAAACATTATTAAACCCTTTTTGAGCATGTTCTTCCCCCAAAACATATACAAAACAGTAAAAAGAGAGGGTTTAGTGACACTCACCTTTGGGTGCGTATTTTTAAATAGCGCAATCCCACAGATTGATTTCTACACGTCCTATTATGCATAGGAACGATTTATAAATCAATATATATATCACAAAAATCCTAAGTTTCTCCGTTTCTTAGAATTATCACATAACTTTGAGATTTTCTCGAAAAGTTATCGTTTTTGATTATGTTGGCACGTTAATATATATATATATATGAGTCCACATATATATATTTTTAAGATTTTGCGACTTGAATGATTTTATTGGTGACCGTTATCATGTAAATCCGTTATCACACCCGTTTATACGTAATATATCTACGATTTGCGCATCGTAATATATATACATAAACGTACACATAAACCAACATCATAACACGCGTAATCTCGTTAACTTATTTATTTTGTCATTTTTAAGGCACACATACATAAAATAACCCATATGTATCAATTTTCATGCTCGACAAATAAGTTACACATTTAACACGATTTTACCGTTCTAAACGCACAAGTGTATATGCATAGTCTAAATTTCCGGCTATCATGTCAACACTTAAAATATTACCACATTCACATATTTAAATCACATAACACATTTTAACACATAAGGTTCACTAAAAAATAACCCATACTAGTGTTCATTGAAAAACGCATATTTTAGTGATTCGGTAACGTTTTCGGGCGTCGGAAGTCACGTATGAACAACCAAACACCAAGTAAACTTAAAATTAGTTAAAATAATTATTTTTAAACTAAAAATATCAGTTTACTTACTGATCTAAATCAGTTTCATAAAAATCGTTCGAAAAGGCGATTTTTGACCGTTTTATCGCATAGTTTTGCGTTAAACGTTACTATAACCATCCCAACTCGGAATGACTTGATATTTTAACACAATATATGTTATTTACTGATTAAAATAGTGATTATAATCAGATTAGTTCAGTTTTTGTGTAAGTCACATAAATCATGCGATTTCACGTATTTTACAACTTCTAAAGCACCAAGTACAACTTGCAAGACTAATAAACTTTATGACAAAGTTTTATATCATTTAACACTTTAAAATAATCACATTTTAGAGTTTATAATCAGATCAAAAATCATTTTTATCAAATCATGTTTAAATCATCATTTCATGATTTCATATCATCATCCATGTTCATGTATGTGCATCTAATGCACTCATACAACATCATCATCATCATTACTTATGATTTAAATACTTCCAAGAACACATTAACTCTATGTTCTTACAAAATACAACATATATCATCCATCATCACATAATCATCCATACATAAATGCAAGTGTTCCTACATTTATGAGTATATGACCAAAAATTACATGCATGCATATACATATACACGAAATTTATACACCCACATGAACTTCCAAAAGTTCACTTCTTCATCAAGTCCCTTTCAAATAATGAAACACTTTTAGAACGTTCTTTTATGACACTTTTGATTCTTGCATGCAATCTATCATTCAAGTATCATATTATTCAAGAATCATTTAATCAAAAATCAAAACACAATCACTTACATACACACACATACTCACGGCCATGCATATATACATATTCATCCATTCTTGTTTCCTTTAAAAACCCATTTGTTTTAGTTTTATGTTTTGTGAAATATCTCAAGAATCAAGAGAAACTTTCCAAGACCATCAACATCACTATGAACCAAGAACAAAACTTAGAGAATTGGTTTTTATACCTTCAAGGTTCTAGTGGGTTTTTGACAAAAATGATGATATGGAGCTTGTTCTAGCTTGAATCTTCTTGAAAACACCTTTAATCCTTCATATGGACTTGAAACCTCCTTGAAATGGATTTGAATTCTCAAGAACAAGTTGGAAATTTTGAAATGGATGAGAGATGAGGGGTGTTCGGCCGAGATTATGTTCAAGAGAGAGAGATGAAGTTGGTTTGAAATGGGGTTTCTTGGAAGTGTAAGATTTATGGAAGAATTTGTAAAAGTGTAATCATTGTGTATCAATTCTAGAACCAACACATGGAGGTGAGAGGAGAGAGAGAGAGAGCTAAATGGCTGCCACTTCTCCTTCTACACACATCCCACACGCATACATACACCATATATATACATATATAGATTAAAACTGGTATTTTATTGGATACCGGGTATTTTATCTAGCGTTTTAATCCCGTTTTAGTGCGTTTTAAATTATTTTTATCATTCTATAAAAATAATAACACTAAATTATTACTGAAATAATTACCAGTTGCCTTGACTGGCTGCGTTGACAGTATTTTGTCGCATATGCGCAGTATCGCGCGGTAAGCGCTCAAACTCGACAAATAGAGTTTCTTAGCATTTTAATTTATTTTTCCTCACGAACATGATTAAAATTACCATTCTAATCATAACAGACTATTTTTTGGATTTTCACACAGATCAGGTGGTCACCGACGTTCGTTTCGCATTTTATCCGTTACGCGATAAGCGTTTATTTTATCGTTGCCAACATACTTTTTATCAATGTTTGGATTCACCAACACATTAAATATCACATATAAATTTCAAAATCAGTCAAATACAACCTTTTTATTTATTCATGACACGTGTTACATTTGTACGGTATAGCCTAAATAGCCGGGTGTCACAGTCTCCCCCTGTTTAGGGAATTTCATCCCCGAAATTCTACTCTACAGGTTTTGTTTTCGCACTAGGTGGGAAGAGATGAGGATATTTCTGTTGCATCTGGTCCTGTCGTTCCCAAGTGAACTCGGGTCCACGTTTAGACTCCCAGCAAACCTTGACCAACTTAATCCTACTCCTCCTGAGTTTCTGAATTTTCCAATCCAGAACCTCCACTGGTTCCTCGATAAATCTCAGTTTATCGTCTACTCAAACCTCACCAGGGGGTATAATAAGCGTCTCATCAGATAGACACTTTTTCAATTTGGAAGCATGAAACATGTCATGAACACCACTCAATTCTTGCGGCAGCTTAAGCCTATACGCGACTGATCCAACTCGAGATGCGATTTCGAAAGGACCTATATAACGCGGGCTCAGCTTTCCCCCCTTTCCAAATCTCACAACGCCTTTCCAAGGAAATACCTTCAACATAACCCAATCACCGACCTGAAACTCCAACGGTTTCCTTCGGTTATCGGCATAACTCTTCTGTCGATCCGCGGCAGCTTTCAACCTTCCCTTAATCTGGACAACCTTGTCCGTGGTTTCCTGGATAAGCTCGGGTCCGGTTAATTGCTTTTCGCCGACTTCAGCCCAACAAAGTGGTGATCGACACTTCCTCCATACAAGGCTTCAAACGGAGCGGCCTTGATACTAGCGTGGTAACTATTGTTGTAAGAAAACTCAGCCAACGGCAAGTGAGTATCCCAACTTCCACCGAAATCAATCGTACACGCTCTCAACATATCCTCCAACGTCTGAATGGTTCTTTCGCTTTGACCATCCGTTTGAGGATGATACACAGTACTGATGCGTGTTAGGTGTATATATAGGTTTAAGTATATTTTAAGCCCTTTTACACTTTCTTTTGCCAAGTTTTAAATTTATAAAACACGATATTTACTAACACTAAACACACATATGGGCAATTGCACCCATCGTGAGCGTAGTATAGTGTTGGTAAGATACCGAGGTCGTCCAAGGACACAAGAACTTTTAGTACCGGTTTATCCTCAACGTCTAATCAAATCAAAAGTTTAGAAAAAAAAAGGTTTTAAACTAAGAAAATAAAAACTAACTAAAATGCTGAAAAATAAAAATAAAAAAAAACAGATAGACAAGATGAATCACTTGGCTCCGACTCGTGTTTAGTGTAACCTTTGATTATTTCCGCACTTTTGCACTATTTAAGAGATTATCTTAGTTATTGTAGTAGGCCCCTCTTTTGAAGGTGACGTTACCCTCAACCCAGTAGTTTGAGTCAGCAAGGATACAATCCTAAAGGGTCGGATTATTGAAAGATAATTAATTAAGTTATTAATGCATATTGTGGTAGGCCCCTCTTTTGAAGGTGACGTTACCCTCGGCTAAGTAGTCTGAGTCAGCAGGGATACAGTCCTAAGTAGTCAGGTTAAAGTATTAATAGTAGTTTAACTTATGAGGGGGTCATAGAGTTTGGACCCCCGCCATCCAATACCGTTAAGTATTGAAGGAGATCCTACTAAATTTGACCCAGGTCCTTTGCAGGATCTATACACTGAACAATGGCAAGACTCTTACCAAACCATTCCCTTAACCCCCGACCAGGTAGCCAACATACCTCCATATAGACCGTAGAGATATGAATGGTGTAAATCTTTTATTTTATATAGACAGTAAAATAATGCCAAGACACAACGGACAAACGATAAGGAAGAATCACCTTCAACATAAGAAACTAGTTATTAAAGTCATTAATACATAACCAATTAAAAAGTGCGAAAAGATTAAAAATAAAAAGTATTACACTAGACACTTTGTCTTCACCAAGTGATGTAAGAGACTTAGGCAAACATGGCCTTGATTGTCAAGAACTCTTACGATCAATCTTGGATCCCGAGATGACTCACACACTCTATGATGGACAATGGATGATGGTGGTGGATGATGGTGTTATGGTGGTGGTGGGTGGTGGGTGAAGTGTGAGAGAGGTGGTGTGCCAAGGGATGGTTTGAGCTTGAGCCAAGCACTCCTATTTATAGGCTGAACAGAAGCTCGGGCACGGCCCCGTGTCCAGTGGGCACGGCCCTGTGTCCACATACTTCTCTGTCTTCATTAATTGCTCTTGTCTTTATTAGTTGACCACGGCCCCGTGTCCGCTAGGCACGGCCCCGTGTGCAGAAGCATATCTGTACTATCAAGATTTTCCTGGATTCTGCGAATCTTATAGTTGACCACGACCCCGTGTCCGCTGAGCATGGCCCCGTGGTGGGCGATGGAAGCTTCTACAACTTTGTCTTTTATGCTGACACTTGGGCACGCCCCCGTGCTCATTGAGCACGGGGCGTGTTCAGCCTCCTGTTCTCTTGTTTTGCTTGGGAAGATGCTTTCGGGGAGGTCGGGCATGTCACGTTTGTTCCTTTTCTTGTATTTATGTTAGATTTAGCTGCCTTTTTGCTTCTTTTGTTAATTTGAGCTCATTTAATCCTGAAAATACAAAAGGAAGACAAAAGCACACTTTTTCCAACATTATTACTAAAAAAGGGTTAGTTTTATGCCACAATTGATGTAATTTATATGTTGCATTTTGCACACATCAAATACCCCCACACTTGAATCTTTGCTTGTCCTCAAGCAAAACTCTTTATAATGTGGCTTTACACTCCCAAATGGAATTGGTAGAAAAGAAGGTTTTTGGGCTTGTCGTAGAGTGTCGGGATTTCCAAGATTCTTTATTTAGTTTTATTTTTATTTATTTACAATCCTATTCGTCATGATTTATTTAAAACTTTTCATAAGATAAATTACTTATTAGGGCATAACATGCCTCTTTAAAATTCTATTTATATACAAGTTCACATACCTCATGGGGGATCACTCAACACTCGGCCGAAGATGTTTTTTAGTGAATCACTCGAGAGCGGCGTGGAAATTACTCCTACCATAGGCTTGCCAAGTGATCAATCATCCTCCTTTTTAACTATATACCTTTGTAAATATCAAGAGGACTTTTGGGTGAAGGGTTAGGCTTGGGTTAAAGGTAGGTGGTTGGGTTAGTGGTTAGTGGTTAGTAGAAAAGGGCGAAAAAGCATAAAAAGCGTCGGTTTTCGAAAAAACTTTTTATTTTTGCAATTTTTATTTTGATGAAGCTATTATTCAAACAAAGTTATTTTTGATGAACTTGTTTGTTTATTTCTTTTGCTTCATCAACAAAACATAAAATTTTATTTTATTTATTTATTTTTATATTTTTTTTAAGTCAAACGAAAAACCGAGCTTGTTACTAAAACAAATGGTTAAAAATAAAAAGGTTTTAGTGGGTGAAAGGGTGTTTGGTTTGGGTTAAGAAATGAAAAGGTTTAGGCTCAAAGGGGTTAACTAGGGGGATTTTGGGTAGGTGGTAAAAAAAAATAATGGTGTAGAAATAAAAAAGGGTTAGTCCTAATGCCTCCATCATTTACTTACTCGGGTTTAAGTTGGTAAGGACCGGGAATGTATCATCGTGGCAACTTCTAGAGTTGTAAGAACCAAGCGGCTATTCACACAAGAAACGAAAAATGAGCATTTAATTTAAAGATATGTATTTGTATGCTCAATAAAGGCTCAAAACTCACTTTTGTGGGAATGGGTTTTTATGTGATCAAGTATATATAATTAAATTTTAACTAAGCTTGTCATGCCTTTTCATAATTTTCTTATGTTGGTTCTTTTTATCACGACGCTATCAGTTGTAAATTTGTAAAAATATAACCTTTTTAGAACTTGAATTTCCCGAGTTAAATCTAGACAAGTAAAGAAAAAATGAAAATTTTTGGAAAAAAATTTTGGGGTGATTAGCGGTTCCAATAGAGTTTTGTGTAAGGCTTGTAGTTAGGACTTGCAAGATTCAAGGTTTTAGCATCCCCCCCACACTTAAATTACACATTGTCCTCAATGTGTCCCAAAAATATTTTTTTTAGGTTGATTGAATGTGTAAAAAGGTGTGAAAAAGCCAAAAATTTGTGTTACTGGGCGCTGGACACGGCCCCGTGTTGTCCGGGCACGGCTCCGTGTTCAAGTGCCAGTAACAAAAATTAAACAAAAGAAACAGAAGCCTGGACACGGGGGCGTGTTGGGTGAACACGGCCCGTGTCCAGTTTACCTGAACTGGGTCATTTCTGCAGACTGTGCAGCACGGGGCCGTGTTGGGCGGACACGGCCCGTGCTGAACTTACTGTTAATGAAGAAAATTGTCGGATGGCTCTGTTTTCCTGCATGGGGTGCTGGTTCAAGTTTCCCTTGTTATCCTTTGCCATCCTGAGTGTCTTTTATTCCTGAAAATTAAAACTAACTAGAAAACATAAAGATTAATCTAAACTAAACTAAGGATAGTTCCGCGGAATGCCTCCGTGGTGTGCCACGTTTATAAGGGTCCTTGGCTAGACCCAAAGCCTGGTCATATGTTACTCAAGTGGGATGTTTTGCATCCCATGCTACACCGTCGGAGAGCGTCATCCAAGCTTGAGTCTATGACCTTCATGTAGTTGACCGGGTCTTCGTCTTCTACTCTCTTTCCAACTCCAAACTTCACTTCCTCGTCCCCAAACTTCAATGTTAGTGTTCCGTCATTCATATCCACCACTGCTTGGGCGGTGGCTAGAAATGGCCTCCCGAGGATGAGAGGGACATCGGCGTCTTCCTCCATGTCTAGGATGACAAAGTCGGTCGGGAAAACGAAATTGTCAACTTTGACCAATAGCTTTTCAGCGACACCTTGTGGAAATTTGACGGATCTGTCGGCGAGTTGTATGCTCATCTTTGTAGGGCTCGTTGTTCCTAAGCCGAGTTGTTTGAACATTGATGTGGGCATGAGGTTAATGCTAGCCCCAAGATCGGCTAGTGCATTACGAATGGGGGATTCCCCAATCGAGCAAGGAATCGTGAAGCTTCCGGGATCAATTTTCTTTTGTGGGAGTTTGTTGAGTACTAAGGCGGAGCATTCTTCGCCTAAGTTAACTAATTGCAATGATTCAATTTTCCTTTTGTGAGTGAGGAAGTCCCTCATAAATTTTGCGTATTTAGGCATTTGGGTTAGGACCTCGATAAAAGGAATATTAACATGCAATTGTTTTAGTAAATTTTCGAACTTTGCGAATTGCTCATCTGTCTTTTGAGGATTTAACCGACCGGGGTATGGAACCGGAGGAGTCTTGGTGGGCTCTTGATTTTGTGGAGAAGCCTTTTCTGGTTGTGGTGCGGGTGGAGTCGTGGTTTGGCTGGATTGGCTTTTTTCAGCCGGCGGTAATGGAGCCTCATTTGGACCCACGGTTCGGTTTCTCAATGTGATGAGATGTACTTGCGCTTTTGGGTTGGTTTCGGTATTGCTTGGTAACGCGCCTTGTGGTCTCTCGGAGAAATTTTGAGCTACTTGATTTAATTGTTTTTCAATGTTTTGAATGCTAGCTTGTTGATTTCTAAAATTCGATTCCAATTGCTGAAATCGATCCGAGTTTTTCTTTTCGGTGTCGGAGATGAGGCGAGATACAGTATCTTCAAGCCTTTCTCGTCCACCTTGTTGTTGAGAAAAGTTTTGTGGTTGTTGAAAGTTAGTTCGTTGGTTTTGTTGGTTACTACTATTGCCGGGATCTCTCCAACCAAGGTTAGGGTGGTTACGCCATCCTTGGTTGTAGGTACCCGTTGGTGGACCCGACGGCCTAGGTCTATTATCAATGTAGTTTACCGTTTCTGTTTGATCATCTACTTCTTTCATACAACTCCAATTTTCATGTGGTCCACCACACCCCTCACAAGCCATAACCGAGGCCGTTTTTGCCATTTTTAACTTTTTGATTTTTGAAGAAAGGGCCTTGATTTGGGCTTGTAAAGAAGTGCTTTCATCAACCTTATGGGCGCCCGGGGCAATAGATTTATTACCTCGGGGAGTGTGCCACTGAAAATTGGTTTGAGCAATTTCCTCAATTTGATTGTATATTTCATTTGGGCGACGATTACCTAGAAGTCCCCCGGAGCTAGAATCAAGTGTTTGTCTTGTGTGTGGCAACAACCCATTGTAGAAAGTGGATACTTGTTGCCATACCGCAAGACCGTGATGAGGACACTTTCTTAGTAGCTCCTTGAACCTTTCCCAAGTTTCATATAAGTATTCCCCATCCTCTTGTGAATATGTGTTAATTTCAGTCATTAATTTAGCCGTTTTAGCAGGAGGGAAATACTTATATAGAAACTTTTGGGCTAGTTGTAACGACTCTCATCAAAAGTCATAATTATTAAAATAATTTGACCAATAGGAAACCCTAATTGAGACACCCAAGTGATTCTGAACAAACCCTAAAATTTTCATAATTTTCAGAATCAGGATTAGGGCCCCTAAAACTCAGGGGGGGTTAAACCCTATTGACGATTATCTAATTTGCGTGCTGAAGAAGTTGAAATAACGAAAACTGTCGACACAGCAGGCCTAGTCCCACACGTGGCAACCCTATACATAAAATAAGTTCTCTCGCGGGCCGCCTCAAGTTTGCTTAACTCTCACGCGGGCCGCGTAAGGATCAAAATTCTGCTATAAATAGCAGGCCTTGGGACTTGAATCTGGGCACAAAAACGACGATCAAACTCCAAAATTACGCTGAGTTATCGTCCGATTACTATAAAAAACACTAATTAGTAGGGGGGATGCTGCTACGATACAGGGTATTAACTTAATCGCTATTACGATTCATTTTCCGACCGATCAATATATCCAATGGATGTTTAAGTGCCGCCCACACTAGGGGGTTATACTTTATCGTTCGTCATTAATTTGACGGATCATCGTTAATTCGATGGATGAAGTATTATACTTTGTCGTTCGTCATTAATTTGACGGATCATCGTTAATTCGATGGATGAAGTATTGCACTTTGTCGTTCATTGTGAGAATTTGATCTCGTGAGTTATCGTAATTATTGTATTAAGTTACCTACCTAGTTCGTATGCACTAGGTTACAAGGCAAAATCAATAGGCTAAGCCCTGCCTGTATAAATCTGCAATATATCAAGGCTTATCTGTAGACTAAATTCTGTCCGTATGAATCTGCATGATTATCTGTGAGTCATTCTCTTTTTATCAAATCTATTTACAAAACCCTATTTATTTCAAAGTTATAATTACAGGGATTAAGTTTATGTAATCACCATATTACAGCCGGTATGTGGGGTTTTGTATACATTACTTGATAATCTTCACCATTGGGGCAGCCAAGGGGTGATATGACCATAGTCACAGACACCATTGGACGGAAGGGCCAATGGGTCGAGTGACAAAGTACTGTGGGTAATTGGTTTGATATCAGAAACATTGTAATCTCTCTTAATACTGTGAATTATAACAAACGTGTCGTTTTAGTAAAATGAATGAACTCACTCAGTATTTCCCGCTGACAAAACCTTTTTAAAATACTTTTCAGGTAATTACAGTAGATTGGAGTAAGAGATGGATACGGCACTGAAAGGCATCAAGAAGTGGCTTATTTTATTAATTAAATCAAATTAAGAAATATTGTTTTATGTAATCAAATTTATCTTTATTAAAGCTACCATTGTAAAACATGGGTTTATCCCATCTATTTAAATAAATAAAATCCGGTGTTTTCTAAACTCTGATATTTTTCCTAACTCACGGTCCTGATGAAATTTCCGCTGCAACGTTTTTAAAAATAATCACCGGTACCACTGGGCTGTTCGCGACTCCCGATTCCGTCCAGGGTGGGTCGGGGGTCGTGACAGAAGGTGGTATCAGAGCCACAGATTTAAGCCTTTAGGTGTTGTAAACATTAATACCTAAATTTGTACAAAAGAGTTAGGAGATTGCTATTAACTGGTAGCACACATAATAGCATTTAGACTTGAACTTAAGAAAAGATGCCTTAGTATTAGCTTCACGATAAGCTAAGTACTTGTGTAAATAAAATATGATGGATTTTGGTGTGCCATAAGTAATATATTTGATAAAGTAATATCACAGGATAACTAAGTCCAGAATTACTAGTTGAGAGAATGATCAACAGTAATATGACCTGAGTCATTATTTGAAAGAATGATCAATAGTAAATTGACACTGTCACAGGAATCGTCTTTTGATCAATATAATAATAAGATATGTTATGGAAATACAAATTTCCTTAATTCTGAATAAAAGCCCTAATAAGATAGGCACTTTTGAAAAGATACTATTTATGGGAAATAGAAAATTTTCTCTGGCAAAACTGGGTATGATGTAGTAGACTCTCCAGTTTGTCCAGATATACTGAGGTTACCGCTCCGGCGCGAATCGGATAAGACGGGATAGACAATAAGTGACAAGATTTCCCTAAATAGTATCATGATCTGATATCTGACTGGTTTTTGGAAATATGAATCTGTTAAATACATTGACCTGATAGATGGTATGTTTAATTCAGTATGTGAAATATATGATTTAATAGATATGTATATCTATAAGGAAATTCAAAAACCATAAGGATTGACAATTTGGAATAAAGCACAAGCATCTGTGTCTAGATTTCTTTATTAGGAATCTCTTTTCCGACATCAAACATTATTTCGTTTGATTATCTGCCTAGTAACTCGAGCAACAATATTAAGTTGGGATATCATCAAAAGTGTAAAGAATTTCTAACGCATTACCATAAACTAGTAACGCAAGTAAGAAAGTACAAGAAAACACATGAAAATTTAATTATAAGTCCACAAAAAGTTGAAGTATATCACACACAACTTTCGAGGCAAGATCTTTGGAAAATATAAATTGGGCACGATAACACCAATGTTAAATTCTGTCAGTAGAAGAACTAAAAGCAGCACTTTGCCACATGATCCTACAAGCAACATGAAAATTCGCTGAGGTACGTTGTAACAAGATTTCACAATCATCAGTGCACAGTCTAATCAGAGTCATAATTATTATCACTGCAAAAGAAGTCATATACCTTTGCAAATTCCCTATTTCATTTTATTTGACATTCCCTGGTAATGTCATTTAATAACGGTTATCACTCGAAATTCCAGATAAAAGTTTTTATAATTCTTTTGTTGAAAATTCTGACTTCTGCATATAATAAGTTGACTTTCGCAACGGTCATCATACCAGGAGGATTTATTTCCTAGTAGCGGATATTGATTCATTTCATTTCTTGGTAAATCCACATGTTACACATGCACCATTTGTCGTGCATGTGGTTCGTTTAATTTCTGAATTTCCACTGAAGGGTTTCATTCTAATTTGTTGTTTTATCCAAACTCAAAGATCATTTCGCTATACTTGATTTTTGGCACTATATACCGCAGTAAGGCAAAACGATGACCCTTTTATATCAAGTCAATAAATTTCTTGAGAAACTCAATTTTCTTTGGCATACATGATTTTGCTGTAACCATGTCCGAACTTTCTTATTAATACATGAACTCGTTGTGATTAAACCAAGTTCAATTGCTTGAACTTGCTCATATTCATTTCAAATTCCCATATGATGGATTTAAAGCTATCATATTCTCAAACAAACACTTCAATTCTCTAGAACTATAAAATGCTTATTTGGTCTTCGACTTCACTAAATCATTTCTTTGATCACGATCACCTTGTACTAACGTTTTCATAAAATTTAAAGCTTGCACTAATCTCATTTATATATATCATATACGGATATTTATAAAAGTTATCTTAACACAAATCATGTGTTAAGATAATGATACACAAATTCTTGTCATATTTTAATATATCTCTTAAAAGATTTTTACAACATCAATCTAGCCTTTCATAATAAATTATTACTTTAACATCTTCAAATGAAAAAAAAAAACATTATATAAAATTTATTTTATATATGGAAACTTACATAAGTGATTACCTAATAGTATTACTATATTCTTATTAGTCACCATAAGGGGGATAAGTAAATACTTAGTCAATATAAGTAGGTGACCTATAATAAAGTACATAATTTATTATACATGTGCTTATATTTAACCAAAATGGAAATTTCATAAACTAGGCACCTAGCTCGGTTGGTTAGATGCGCGAAAGGGTGTGGCCTAGACCCGGGTTCGATCCTGGGGACGGCCAGTTTCACCATTTTAGTAGAAATTTTTCCATTTAAGTGTATGTTTAGTTATGTATTACTAAATATCAGTTTTATTATTAGTAAGAAAATCTTAATAATAATAGTGTTGGTATTATTTTTACTAGGATTATTATCAAGGGTAGGTATTGGATAGCCTAGCCTTAATTAGGCATGGACTGATCACCTATGCTTAAATAAGGGAGCACTAACCAATATCCACCATGATAATGACTAGTTAATATATATAAATTAAGTCATCATACTTATTTAAAAAATCTTAAATTATATATGAAAATATATATACTTTGGAGAAGACATATTTTCATAAAATAATACAAGAATTAGAGGAACGAATAAAATTTTATAAATAATTGTCTATCACATGTAACTATGTACCATAGCACTCTGATAAGAAATTAACCATAAAAAGAATTATATGGTAGTTATCAACTACGTTGGATTAAGAGAACAATTATAATAACTAAGAATAGTCTTCGTTTTCACTTATTTACAACATTTATAAATACATTTATAACGTTATATGGTTTCAAAATGAAAGTAAGTAATCCCATAGAATCGACCCATTAAGTGTAATAAATGTACAAAAGTATTTGTACAAATATTTTGTATAATAAATATTTTTACACCTTTATTTATAACTCTCATTTAACGTTATAAATAATAATGATTTCTTTTACAAAATAATATTTTGTAAACGTAATAACTTCATTACGGTATTTTGTAATATATCTTACATAATTATTTTACATAGTATGGTAAAATACTAAAATAATATTTAAAAGTGGTGACCATTTACATATAGTAAAAATGCGTAACAAATAAAATATATTATATAATATTTATATGTGATATCTAAGATACGGTTCAGATAAGGACACAAATAATAATATATTACAATTGCTTTGCAAAAGTATAATATAATGGTTGATCAGGCCAAAATAACTTGTTTTTATTATATTTCAATTTCTAGGAGATAGTATGAAAAATATAGTCACTAATAGTATGCTATTATATTATTTCAACAAATAAAACAAACTCTAAAATGATACACTAACTCTATTATCTTTTGGTGTATCTTTGCAATTCACTCCTCTCAACACTTTGATTTCTCATATCATAATTATTTGACAAATCATTTTTCATGCTTTGATTTCATTTGGAAAACTGTCAAAGTCTTCCTCAGTTACCAATCAAAGTAAGCTTTCTTTTGACAAAGAATTTTATTGATTCTAAAAAGTTCTTCAGATTCATTTTAAATATCTATCGATCATATATCTTTTGGCTTGAACCTAGTCACTTTGGAAATTATATCATTTCATCTCATTCGTTGGTCATCGATTTCTTGAACTAATTCAGTTGAACCATTGAATCCTACTTATGGTACAACTCGTATTCACAAAATTTGATATTTTAAATTCTGTGTCATCTACCCTAATATTATTTTTATTAACTAAAATGTGACATAATTCCAAAAGAAATATAATAATCCAAATACACTTGGGAGCTGGAATCTAAGATGAAGAAAAAGTATTCCTATTTATTCCAGTAAATCTCGAGGACGAGATTTTTATTAAGTTGGGGAGAATGTAACAACTCTCATCAAAAGTCATAATTATTAAAATAATTTGACCAATAGGAAACCCTAATTGAGACACCCAAGTGATTCTGAACAAACCCTAAAATTTTCATAATTTTCAGAATCAGGATTAGGGCCCCTAAAACTCAGGGGGGGTTAAACCCTATTGACGATTATCTAATTTGCGTGCTGAAGAAGTTGAAATAACGAAAACTGTCGACACAGCAGGCCTAGTCCCACACGTGGCAACCCTATACATAAAATAAGTTCTCTCGCGGGCCGCCTCAAGTTTGCTTAACTCTCACGCGGGCCGCGTAAGGATCAAAATTCTGCTATAAATAGCAGGCCTTGGGACTTGAATCTGGGCACAAAAACGACGATCAAACTCCAAAATTACGCTGAGTTATCGTCCGATTACTATCAAAAACACTAATTAGTAGGGGGGATGCTGCTACGATACAGGGTATTAACTTAATCGCTATTACGATTCATTTTCCGACCGATCAATATATCCAATGGATGTTTAAGTGCCGCCCACACTAGGGGGTTATACTTTATCGTTCGTCATTAATTTGACGGATCATCGTTAATTCGATGGATGAAGTATTATACTTTGTCGTTCGTCATTAATTTGACGGATCATCGTTAATTCGATGGATGAAGTATTGCACTTTGTCGTTCATTGTGAGAATTTGATCTCGTGAGTTATCGTAATTATTGTATTAAGTTACCTACCTAGTTCGTATGCACTAGGTTACAAGGCAAAATCAATAGGCTAAGCCCTGCCTGTATAAATCTGCAATATATCAAGGCTTATCTGTAGACTAAATTCTGTCCGTATGAATCTGCATGATTATCTGTGAGTCATTCTCTTTTTATCAAATCTATTTACAAAACCCTATTTATTTCAAAGTTATAATTACAGGGATTAAGTTTATGTAATCACCATATTACAGCCGGTATGTGGGGTTTTGTATACATTACTTGATAATCTTCACCATTGGGGCAGCCAAGGGGTGATATGACCATAGTCACAGACACCATTGGACGGAAGGGCCAATGGGTCGAGTGACAAAGTACTGTGGGTAATTGGTTTGATATCAGAAACATTGTAATCTCTCTTAATACTGTGAATTATAACAAACGTGTCGTTTTAGTAAAATGAATGAACTCACTCAGTATTTCCCGCTGACAAAACCTTTTTAAAATACTTTTCAGGTAATTACAGTAGATTGGAGTAAGAGATGGATACGGCACTGAAAGGCATCAAGAAGTGGCTTATTTTATTAATTAAATCAAATTAAGAAATATTGTTTTATGTAATCAAATTTATCTTTATTAAAGCTACCATTGTAAAACATGGGTTTATCCCATCTATTTAAATAAATAAAATCCGGTGTTTTCTAAACTCTGATATTTTTCCTAACTCACGGTCCTGATGAAATTTCCGCTGCAACGTTTTTAAAAATAATCACCGGTACCACTGGGCTGTTCGCGACTCCCGATTCCGTCCATGGTGGGTCGGGGGTCGTGACACTAGTTCATCCCAGGTGTTTACCGAACCAACTGGAAGGGTGTTGAGCCAAGCCTTAGCTCGGTCTTTTAGTGAAAATGGAAACATTCGAAGGCGGATGGCGTCGTTCGATGCTCCATTGATCCGAAAGGTATCACATATTTCTAAGAAATTAGTAATATGTAGATGGGGATCCTCGTCCGCAAGCCCATGAAAGGTTGCGGAGTTTTGAAGCATTTGTATCAAATGCGGTCGATGTTCGAAGTTATTGGCTTCGACATTTGGTGCATTGATAGCGGCGCCGAGATTACCTACAGTGGGTCGTAGGTAATCCATGAGGGTACGTTGGTCCGCCATTGGAAGTGGTTCCCCCGAAACTTTCTCTTGGTTTTTAGCTTTAAGTCTTTTTCTGAGAAAGCGTTCGGGTTCTTCTAGGGGTTCTTTTATGTCCCTACTAGAACTGGAGCTCATACACTACGTAGGAAGTTCAAATGTGGTGCCTGGGTTCCAAGTCCTGCAATAAAAACAGAAAAGAACGTTGGTCAGAAGGTTCACCACGGCCCCGTGTTCAGCGAACACGGCCCATGGTTGGAGATACAGTGATTGTTTTCCGGATCCCAGATACTGGGGAGTTGGACACGACCCCGTGTTGCACCGACACGGCCCCGTGCTCAGCTCTATGTAACTCGGAAAATAAAAACTGCCAGTAACAATGCTGGGCACGGCCCGTGTCCGACCAGGCACGACCCGTGCTGAGCTCTGCAGAAGCTGAAAAACTAAGAAAAATCCTAAAAAATAGAAAAATAAGAAAAACGATTAGGCCGTTGATTCCTAACTTTCTTAAAATCCTTGTGTCCCCGGCAACGGCGCCAAAAAACTTGATGCGTGTTAGGTGTATATATAGGTTTAAGTATATTTTAAGCCCTTTTACACTTTCTTTAGCCAAGTTTTAAATTTATAAAACACGATATTTACTAACACTAAACACACATATGGGCAAGTGCACCCATCGTGAGCGTACTATAGTGTTGGTAAGATACCGAGGTCGTCCAAGGACACAAGAGCTTTTAGTACCGGTTTATCCTCAACGTCTAATCAAATCAAAAGTTTAGAAAAAAAAGGTTTTAAACTAAGAAAATAAAAACTAACTAAAATGCTGGAAAAAAAAACAGATAGACAAGATGAATCACTTGGCTCCGACTCGTGTTTAGTGTAACCTTTGATTATTTCCGCACTTTTGCACTATTTAAGAGATTATCTTAGTTATTGTAGTAGGCCCCTCTTTTGAAGGTGACGTTACCCTCAACCCAGTAGTTTGAGTCAGCAAGGATACAATCCTAAAGGGTCGGATTATTGAAAGATAATTAATTAAGTTATTAATGCATATTGTGGTAGGCCCCTCTTTTGAAGGTGACGTTACCCTCGGCTAAGTAGTCTGAGTCAGCAGGGATACAGTCCTAAGTAGCCAGGTTAAAGTATTAATAGTAGTTTAACTTATGAGGGGGTCAAAGAGTTTGGACCCCCGCCATCCAATACCGTTAAGTATTGAAGGAGATCCTACTAAATTTGACCCAGGTCCTTTGCAGGATCTATACACTGAACAATGGCAAGACTCTTACCAAACCGTTCCCTTAACCCCCGACCAGGTAGCCAACATACCTCCATATAGACCGTGGAGATATGAATGGTGTAAATCTTTTATTTTATATAGACAGTAAAATAATGCCAAGACACCACGGACAAACGATAAGGAAGAATCACCTTCAACATAAGAAACTAGTTATTAAAGTCATTAATACATAACCAATTAAAAAGTGCGAAAAGATTAAAAATAAAAAGTATTACACTAGACACTTTGTCTTCACCAAGTGATGTAAGAGACTTAGGCAAACATGGCCTTGATTGTCAAGAACTCTTACGATCAATCTTGGATCCCGAGACGACTCACACACTCTATGATGGACAATGGATGATGGTGGTGGATGATGGTGGTGGATGATGGTGTTATGGTGGTGGTGGGTGGTGGGTGAAGTGTGAGAGAGGTGGTGTGCCAAGGGATGGTTTGAGCTTAAGCCAAGCACTCCTATTTATAGGCTGAACAGAAGCTCGGGCACGGCCCCGTGTCCAGTGGGCACGGCCCCGTGTCCACATCCTTCTCTGTCTTCATTAATTGCTCTTGTCTTTATTAGTTGACCACGGCCCCGTGTCCGCTGGGCACGACCCCGTGTGCAGAAGCATATCTGTACTATCAAGATTTGCCTGGATTCTGCGAATCTTATAGTTGACCACGACCCCGTGTCCGCTGAGCACGGCCCCGTGGTGGGCAATGGAAGCTTCTACAACTTTGTCTTTTATGCTGACACTTGGGCACGCCCCCGTGCTCATTGAGCACGGGGCGTGTTCAGCCTCCTGTTCTCTTGTTTTGCTTGGGAAGATGCTTTCGGGGAGGTCGGGCATGTCACGTTTGTTCCTTTTCTTGTATTTATGTTAGATTTAGCTGCCTTTTTGCTTCTTTTGTTAATTTGAGCTCATTTAATCCTGAAAATACAAAAGGAAGACAAAAGCACACTTTTTCCAACATTAGTACTAAAAAAGGGTTAGATTTACGCCACAATTGATGTAATTTATATGTTGCATTTTGCACACATCAAGTACTCATGTCCAAACGAGAACCCAACGACTCTTGAAGAGATCGCCAAAACCTGGAGTCAAACCGACTGTCTCTATCCGAGATAATTGACACTGGTCCTCCATGACGAGCTACAATCTCGTTAAGGTACAACTGCGATATCTTCTCCGTGTTTTCTGTTTCCTAAAGCACCTAGAAATGAGCAGACTTTGTTAATCGATCAACAATTACCCATATCATATCATGTCCACGTGACATACAGGGTAACTTGGTGATAAAGTCCATCGTAAGATGTTCCCATTTCCACTTAGGAATCTCTGGTTGCTGCAGAAGCCCAGACGACTTCCGATGTTCAGCCTTGACCTTTGAGCTCGTTAGACATTTACCCACATAGACCGCAATATATCTCTTCATATTCGGCCACTAATATAATTCCTTGATATCCTGATATATCTTGGTAGAACCCGGGTGAATGGAATATCTGGACTTATGAGCTTCGTTCATAACCAGTTCACGTAGGTTACCTCTAAGCGGAACCCAAATCCGGTTCATGAAGTACATTACTTCATCCACTTTTGGTATCAGTTCGCACTCTAATCCTCTCAAACCATCTCTTCTCAGGTTCTCATCTTTCAAAGCTTCTCGTTGCGCATTATGAATTTGATCAGTCAAACTCGTCTGTATGGTCAAGCCCAAAGCACGCACACGTAGAGGCTTCTCCCGCTCTTTCCTACTGAGCGCATCCGCAACAACATTTGCTTTTCCAGGGTGATAACGAATATCACACTCGTAATCGTTAAGTAGCTCCACCCAACGCCGTTGTCGCATGTTGAGCTCCTTCTGATCAAAGATATGCTGGAGGCTCTTATGGTCTGTGTATATCGTACACTTCGTGCTATACAAATAGTGTCTCCAGATCTTCAAGGCAAACACAACAACTCCTAGCTCCAAATCATGTGTTGTGTAGTTCTTCTCGTGCACTTTTAATTGTCTGGATGCATAGGCTATCACTTTGTCCTTCTGCATAAGCACACATCCAAGGCCCAAACGTGATGCATCACAATATACAACGAAATCATCATTTCCCTCTGGAAGGGAAAGAATAGGTGCACTACACAACTTTTCCTTCAACAGCCGAAAAGCTTCCTCCTGCTTTTCCGTCCAATCAAACTTCCTTTCCTTCTGGGTCAATAGCGTCAAAGGTTGCGCTATTCTGGAGAAATTCTCTATGAATCTTTGATAATACCCAGCAAGTCCTAAGAATTGTCGCACCTCTGACGGAGTCTTTGGTGCTTCCCAATTCTTGATCGCCACAATCTTTGACGGATCCACGTGTATACCTTTCTCGTTTATAACATGTCCGAGAAAATGAACTTCTCGAATCCAGAATTTGCACTTAGAGAACTTGGCATACAACTTCTCTTCCTTCAGCAGCTCCAAAATCAACCTCAAATGATACTCATGATCTTCTTTGGTTCGCGAATAGATAAGTATATCGTCGATGAATACTATCACGAATTTATCCAAATAGGGTTTGCATACCTTGTTCATGAGATCCATGAACACAGCTGGAGCATTAGTTAGGCCAAAAGGCATGACTAGGAACTCGTAACGGCCATATCGTGTTCAAAAAGCAGTCTTCGGAACATCTTCGTCAGCAACCTTCAGCTGATGATATCCTGAACGCAGGTCAATCTTCGAGTAATAGCTAGATCCCTGTAGCTGGTCAAACAAATCGTCAATTCTTGGTAAAGGGTACCGATTTTTGATAGTCAATTTGTTCAGCTCTCTATAATCAATACACATCCTGAAGGATCCATCCTTCTTCTTCACAAACAAAACAGGTGCACCCCAAGGTGAAAAGCTTGGTCGAATGAAACCTTTGTCTAGTAGCTCTTGAAGCTGATTCGACAATTCTTTCATCTCTGACGGCGTTAATCTATAAGGAGATTTTGCAATCGGTGCAGCACCAGGTACCAGATCAATTCTGAACTCGATCTGTCTCGCAGGGGGTAATCCAGGCAAGTCTTCCAGAAAAACTTCCGGATAATCACGAACTATTAGAATCTCCTCGATCTTCCTACCTTCAGCCTTTGTATCCACCACATTAACTAAGAACGCAGGATAACCCTTACGCAACATCTTAAACATCTTCATAACACTGACGACACTCGACACTCGACTTGATCGGTCTCCGTGAACAACTATTGCTTCACCACCATTAGGACGAGGTATCCTCACTTGCTTCTCCGAGCAAATAATCTCAGCTTTGTTCTTGGATAGCCAATCCATTCCCACAACTACATCAAAACTTCCCAGCTCCACTGGTAACAAGTCAATACTAAAACTATGATCATCTAACTAAATACTACAACCACGAACGACCTCGCTAGTCTCTATCAGTTTACCATTTGCTAGTTCTATCGAGTACTTTTTACTTAGCTTACTTGTTGGAGAACACATAAATGGTTCAAAGTTTTTCGAAACAAAGCTCAAGTCAGCTCCAGTATCAAAGAGTACGAACACAGAATGGTTATTGATCAAAAACATACCGGTAACAACAGCAGGATCATCACGTGTCTTCCCAGCGTTTAGCTCGAACGTTCTACCCCTGGCATTCTGACCCTTTGCTTTAGGACAATCTCTCCTGAAATGTCCCTGTTCATGGCACTGGAAGCATCCCTCTAGCTTCGCTCCCTCCGAAGTACTTTTAACATAGCACTCGCGAGTAACATGCCCAGTTCGACCACATCTAGGGCACTTTTTCTGCTCATCCTCATGATTCTTCCTCTCAGAACCACTCCTGCCATCCCTGGCATTATCCCTTGTAGAGCTGCTAGAACTTGCTATATACACCTTCCCCGAACTGCGTTTCCTATCACGCTTCTCATCGGTTTCCTTCCTCGAGCTCTCGGACTTGCGCTTCTTCGAATCTCCTGACTTAGACTTAGAATGCCCCGACCGTTCAGATTTCACGTCTGCTTTGGCCTTGCCCGATGACTTCCCGGTATCCTCCTTCTTGTCAAGACTACCTTTGCGAGCAGCGTCATCCGCTAATGATTTCGCCAATGAGTAGCCTCTAGGTAGGTAGTGGGTTTCGCTGATGTAACCATGCTGCGAATTCATGGCGATAGCCCCCAAATATACCTCTCTACCTTTACATACTCAGGAGTAACCATCCGTGGAACTAACCTTGCAAAATCGTTAAAACGAGAAGTGTAAGCTCTGGTATTCAGACCTTCCATGGTTAGGTTCCAGAAGTCGGTCTCGATTTTCTGTATCTCACTGCGTGGGCAGTATTCCTTCAAGAGCATCTCCTTAAGTTCATTCCAGGTTAGACCATAGGTATCGTCTTCACCCAAAATTTGAACTTGCGAGTTCCACCAGGATAGTGCTTCATCAAGAAAAGAACAAGAAGCATAACTAACCCGTTGATCAGCAGCACAACCACTGATTGCCATGACGGATTCCATTTTTTCAATCCACCTGGTGATATCTAGGGGTCCTTCGGCACCGGTAAATGATCGTGGGTTACAGCCCTGGAATGTTTTATAAGTACATCCGTGCACTGTTCACAAGGTTAATGGAAATCGGGACTACATTCCGATTATATCATAACGCATGAACTACTAAAACTTTCCGATCATTATTTTACCTGGAGGGTTTCCGATCTGTGGTCCACCAAAACCATGCCCATGAGCACCACGTCCACGTCCCTGGCCATTATTCAGGTTAGCATCGCGCTGTTCCATGGCGGTATTAACGTGTTGGGATATGAGTTGTGCCAACTCTTCCGGGGTGGTAGGTAGTCCAGAACCCTGTCTCGCTTTTGGCGGCATTTCATCGTTTCTATTATCACAATAATAATAATCAACATAAGACGATAACCAAAAATAATTCAATCATATAATGCTAGTGGACCAAACATTGCGCATGCATAATATCCACATATTAATGAGAACAATTTTTAAACCAAAAGTAATTCAACTGATATTCATCATAGAAATTAACAAACTTGTTTTTAGTACATACTGACCACCTTTAGCATGTCTACGTCAACACCCAAAACAAGTTCAAACAAAATTTCTACATAATATCCCAAAAATCTGGCACGCATGCCATAAATATAGTGTATCAAAAGTGACAGACATAACAACCAACAAAAACAAACAACAACAAGCATCTAACGCTTCAAACCCAGGAAATCTAGCATCCTCCTGACAAGCTCCTCCAGATCCACTATCCTCCAGTGCATTTGGTCCATCGCACTGTCATCTAAATCTTTCAACTCATCGTACCAATCCATCTGTCCCTCGAGATCCTTCATCTTACCCTTAGCTGAGTCCAGGTCTCCGCGCAGAGTGGCAAACTGTCGATCCCAATGGCAACATCGGTCAATCCATACCCCTTTCTGCTTCTTGGAAGCAGATGCCGTCTCAGCGTGTGACGTCGATGCGATTTCTCCAACAAGCCTAATCCTCTTCCTACGTCGATAATAAACTAAAAGAGGAGTAGTAGGAGCGCGTGACTCTATAACTGGTAAAGATGACTCAGAAGAAACAGGTGGAGGGATCTCAGCAACAGGCTCGATCACAGCAGCAGATGGGACGACTAATGGCTCTAACAGTCGAGCCGTGACAGTAGTGGCGTCCACCACTGGTGCGATACTGAGAGATCCTCCGATCATAGGGACACCTCTAATCACGTCATCGATAACTGGTACAGTGCCTGATGATTGTCCCGTCTCATGAATCGAGGGAGGAACATCATCGTCATCGTCTATCCACCCGTTTCTAGTGAAAGCGTATCGGGGGTCTACCTGGCTGGAAAAAGCAGCAGGATCGACATGGAATGACGAAGCAAACTCGGCCATACCAACCATCTGTGGAGTCGTGATATGTATCTCTGGTAGAATGGATCTGGGTGAAGTCTCGAATTATGGCTCACTACTTGAGTCATGAATCTCGATAACCTCGTGCTCGTGCGACATCTGTGACATATATAACCGTACAAAGTAAGGGTGAGGTCAAATGAATAATAACACATAAGGCCCAAATAAACAGATAATCACGTATGCACATAAACACGCAATGGGTTTCATACATGATAAAATTTCCATGTTTATTTAAAAAAAAAAATTTTGGCTTCGCGAATTTTGGACTTAAATCTCAAAATTCTTCGGTTGAAGTCTAGAGTTTTCCCTGAAAACATCTAGTTCGTTAACAACCATTGGCTCTGATACCAACTTCTGTCACACCCCAAAAACGTCGCAGCGGAATTTAAAAAGTAGTGGTGACGGAAGTTGGTGCCCATTAATATCTTGTTTGAACGATGCATCGAATTGTTGGACATTTAACATAATTAAAACATAAGTTTTAAACATAGAGTTTCAAAACATAACACAACCACGACATAGTTTTAGTTGTCTTGATCCTTATGGATCTTATTACATTGGTCCCAAATTGTTTTAAAAGTTTGTCCAACACATTATGTAACCAAACATGCATCAACAACCACAAGATACGCCATAATTCCCAAAGCGGAACTCAAGTACCTGAAGAACACGTTAAAATCAAGTGTCAACACAAAGGAAGGTGAGTTCACATATTCAAATTTAAATAATTTGATCCTAAGGAAAAACTTTCCAATTATGTGTTTATTATAAAAACATCCATATAATTTACGAAAGTCAATTTATTTCCTTCATAAAATCCAAGAGTCAGCCGTCGCAAGCGTTTCCCAAAAACCTTCGAACTAAGCATCTTCCCAAGTTTACATATTAAATTTATAGCATCAAATGTTTGGATTTGTAAGTTAGCTAGACATTACGAACTATATATTTACAATGTAGGGATAATCCAAGCTAGACAATAAACAGAATATCAATTTGTCGTTAGACTTGACACGAAGCGACCGGTCACGACGGGGTTGTCAACCCGATAGATTTACCAAGAATTCCTCGCGTGCAATACTTAAATGATTAAACGACATCACTTGCGCATGGCCCATATCGAGGCCATCTATGATGCCTGCCTCACGTACAATATATATATCCTACTAATATGACAAATTTAATATAAACCGTTGTACGAATTTACTGAAATCCCTGGGACCAAGTAAATTCATCCCAACAACACGGTCGTTATCTCTGAAACACCGTACAAATCCCCATTTCTCCCCGAAACATATATTCAACAAAACCGTTTCATCTCGAAACATATATTTTCACCAAAACCGTTTCTCCTCGAAAAATATAATTTATCAAATCCATATATTTTCAACGAAAATATATAATTTATATCAAAGGTATGTTTTATTCCAAAAACATTATTAAACCCTTTTTGAGTTTGTTCTTTCCCCAAAACATATACAAAACAGTAAAAAGAGGGGGTTTAGTGACACTCACCTTTGGGTGCGTATTTTAAATAGCGCAATCCCATAGATTGATTTTTACATGTCCTATTATGCATAGGAACGATTTATAAATCAATATATATATCACAAAAATCCTAAGTTTCTCCGTTTCTTAGAATTTTCACATAACTTTGAGATTTTCTCGAAAAGTTATTGTTTTTTATTATGTTGGCACGTTAATATATATATGAGTCCATATATATATATTTTTAATATTTTGCGACTTGAACGATTTTATTGGTGAACGTTATCATGTAAATCCGTTAACACACCCGTTTATACGTAATATATCTACGATTTGCGCGTCGTAATATATATACATAAACGTACACATAAACCAACATCGTAACACGCGTAATCTCGTTAACTTCTTTATTTTGTCATTTTTAAGGCATGCATACATAAAATAACCCATATGTATCAATTTTCATGCTCGACAAATAAGTTATACATTTACGCGATTTTACCGTTCTAAACGCACAAGTGTACATGCATAGCCTAAATTTCCCGCTATCATGTCAACACTTAACATATTACCACATTCACATATTTAAATCACATAACACATTTTAACACATAAAGTTCACTCAAAAATAACCCATACTAGTGTTCATTGAAAAACGCATATTTTAGTGATTCGGTAACGTTTTCGGGAGTCAGAAGTCACGTATGACCAACCAAACACCAAGTAAACTTAAAATTAGTTAAAATACTTATTTTTAACCTAAAAATATAAGTCTAATTACTGATCTAAATCAGTTTCATAAAAATCGTTCGAAAAGCCAATTTTTGACCGTTTTATTGCATAGTTTTGCGTTAAACATTACTCCAACCATCTCAACTCGGAATGACTTGATATTTTAACAAAATACATGTTATATAATGTTTAAAATAGTGATTATAATCAGATTAGTGCAGTTTTTGTGTAAGTCACCTAAATCATGCGATTTCACGTATTTTACAACTACTAAAGCACCAAGTACAACATGCAAGACTAGTAAACTTTATGACAAATTAAGTTTTATATTATTTAACACTTCAAAATAATCATATTTTAGTGTTTATAATCTGATCAAAAATCATTTTTATCAAATCATGTTTAAATCATCATTTCATGATTTCATATCATCATGCATTTTCATGTATGTGCATCTAATGCACTCATACAACATCATCATCATCATCATTACTTATGATTTAAATACTTCCAAGAACACATTAACTCTATGTTCTTACAAAATACAACATATATCATCCATCATCACATAATCATCCATACATAAATGCAAGTGTTCCTACATTTATGAGTATATGACCAAAAATTACATGCATGCATATACATATACACGAAATTTATACACCCACATGAACTTCCAAAAGTTCACTTCTTCATCAAGTCCCTTTCAAATCATGAAACACTTTTAGAACGTTCTTTTATGACACTTTTGATTCTTGCATGCAATCTATCATTCAAGTATCATATTATTCAAGAATCATTTAATCAAAAATCAAAACACAATCACTTACATACACACACATACTCACGGCCATGCATACATACATATTCATCCATTCTTGTTTCCTTTAAAAACCCATTTGTTTTAGTTTTATGTTTTGTGAAATATCTCAAGAATCAAGAGAAACTTTCCAAGACCATCAACATCACTATGAACCAAGAACAAAACTTAGAGAACTGGTTTTTATACCTTCAAGGTTCTAGTGGGTTTTTGACAAAAATGATGATATGGATCTTGTTCTAGCTTGAATCTTCTTGAAAACACCTTTAATCCTTCATATGGACTTGAAACCTCCTTGAAATGGATTTGAATTCTCAAGAACAAGTTGGAAATTTTGAAATGGATGAGAGATGAGGGGTGTTCGGCCGAGATTATGTTCAAGAGAGAGAGATGAAGTTGGTTTGAAATGGGGTTTCTTGGAAGTGTAAGATTTATGGAAGAATTTGTAAAAGTGTAATCATTGTGTATCAATTCTAGAACCAACACATGGAGGTGAGAGGAGAGAGAGAGAGAGCTAAATGGCTGCCACTTCTCCTTCTACACACATCCCACACGTATACATACACCATATATATATACATATATAGATTAAAACTGGTATTTTACTGGATACCGGGTATTTTATCTAGCGTTTTAATCCCCTTTTAGTGCGTTTTAAATTATTATTATCATTCTATAAAAATAATCACACTAAATTATTACTGAAATAATTACCAGTTGCCTTGACTGGCTGCGTTGACAGTATTTTGTCGGATATGCATAGTATCGCGTGGTACGCGCTAAAACTCGAAAAATAGAGTTTCTTAGCGTTTTAATTTATTTTTCCTCACGAACATGATTAAAATTACCATTCTAATCATAACAAACTATTTCTAGGATTTTAACACTGATCAGGTGGTCACCGACGTTCGTTTTGCATTTTATCCGTTACACGATAAGCGTTTATTTTATCGTTGCCAACATAATTTTTATCAATGTTTGGATTCACCAACACATTAAATATCACATATAAATATCAAAATCAGTCAAATACAACCTTTTTATTTATTCATAACACGTGTTACATTTGTACGATACAGCCTAAATATAAAAATAATCATACTAAATTATTACTGAAATAATTACCAGTTGCCTTGATTGGCTGCGTTGACAGTATTTTGTCGGATATGCGCAGTATCGCGCGGTACGCGCTCAAACTCGAAAAATAGAGTTTCTTAGCGTTTTAATTTATTTTTCCTCACGAACATGATTAAAATTACCATTCTAATCATAACAGACTATTTTTAGGATTTTAACACTGATCAGGTGGTCACCGACGTTCGTTTCACATTTTATCCGTTACGCGATAAGCGTTTATTTTATCGTTGCCAACATAATTTTTATCAATCTTTGAATTCACCAACACATTAAATATCACATATAAATATAAAAATCAGTCAAATACAACCTTTTTATTTATTCATGATACGTGTTACATATGTACGGTACAACCTAAATAGTCGGGTGTCACAATAAGTGTTCGTGAACGGTTCGCGAACACATATATTTTTTAACAAACGAACACGAACAAGGTCTTGTTCGTGTTTGTTCGGTTCGTTTACAACCCTAGTAAAAACCTACTGGCATATCATCAGTGAGACCGTTTATTAATTTTATCTTTCAATTTCTTTAGCATGCCGTGATTGTCTAATGATGTACTATCATTTCCTCTTTTTACACTAACTCTTTTTATTTTTTCATGTTTTTGTACTTTTTCAAATTTTCAAATGTTTTTGAATTTTTAATATTTTTTATTTTTTACCCCCCCTAAAATCCAAAACATTAACAAAATTTGACAAACCGATGTAGACAACTTTATCTCGCCATCCATTTTTGCTATACATTCTTTATTTTTTCTTTCACCCCTCATGATCACAAAACATTGATATTCTATCATTATGAAAACCATTTTCAATTCTTGTTTTATCATGTTTTGTTTGTTCAGCCGTGAGGGTTCAACGTATTCCTTATCAATTTTCAAAATATAAAAATTTTCAATTAACACCAATCACTTCCTGTTTTTATAATAAAATTTTTCTTCATGTGCCAAACTGTTCCATTGCCTATGCTGAACTTGAATTGACCTCCGGAACACCTGCCATGCAAAAACTCAATCACTTGAACAATTTCACCCAAGCCTGTTTTGGCTTGGGTAATGACACATGAACCGTTTTCGATAAGCTTGGAAAATCTTTTTCATTTTTCTCAAAAATTTCTTGCTTCTTGACTTCAACTTTCTTCGTTGAATCAAGTTTTTTCTCCTCTTCATCAGAAAATGCTATATTTTTTATCACCCAAGTTTGACCATTAGAAACATTCTTTATATAAAACCTTGAGTCACTTTGAATGTTTCTTTTTAACAATTAATTCTTTTGTTTCCAAATTTGTTTTGGTCCAAACGTGGTTATTTTCATTTTATCAACTTCTGATTTCACTTTATTCTCAACATAAACAGGCTTCAAATTTTGTGGACATTTACGACCAATGTGTCAAACTTGTTTGCATTTAAAACATGTTTTCTTTGAAACATCCCTAGCCTGTTGCTGTAGCTTCTTTTGAGCATAGAATTCTTCATTAGTCTGTCGACTAAATTGGAATTCTTTCTCTTTTTCTGAACTTGTTCCATGAACAAAGTTCATCTTTTTCTGAAAATTTGGCTTTTGAAAACTTTTCTTTTGATTTTTCTTCTTTTTATAACCCAAACCATCTCTTGTATTTTTCTTCTGATAATGTGAATTTCTTGGTTTGTTATAAAAAGATTTTTCACCCTTCAAATTTCTTGCTTTACCTGCAAGATTCTCAACTTCAGACATTTCAATTTCCACCAGTTTAAACACTTTCTCAATCTTTTCCACAATCACATTTTAATATTCAGCGCCTTTTCCACCTTCTCATAATCACGTTGACAATAATTTCTCATCATTGGAGGTGGAACCTGATGATACTCTGATCCTTTGCCCTTTTCAACAGCTTTGTTTTTAGATTCATTCTTTTCTATTAGAATTTGGAAAATTCGTTCAAGAATGTATGATGAAGCATTGTAACTCATTAATTTTTTATTCTTCTTTTCAGTTTCTGCTAATTCATGTTTCAGCAAAGCAATTTGATCAAGATAGAAATTTATTATCACTTGTTTATCTTTATAATTGGCTTCAAGAAACCTTATTGTTTCAGCGTCCTCTTTGAATCTTTCAACGAATGGTTTAACTTTCTTACGCATCTCATTACACGCTTCTTTCATCTTAAAACAATCAAATTTTAACACATCATTGTGTTTTTGCAATTCGTGAACATTTTTGTCTTTTTGAACACAATCAATGCATTTATCTGAACACTTTTGCTTCAAAATTTCATTTTCCTTTTCAAGTTCATTGCATTTTTGTGTTAAACAATCTTCTTTTTGTTTCAAAACTTTTTCTTTTTCAAGAATTTCTTTGCATTTTTGTCCCAGAAGCAGTCCTTTTTTCTCAAACTCTGAGTGAGTTTGATTTAAAAACTCTTCATATTCAACTGCTTCTTTGCATTTTTGTTCAAGAAATTCTTCCTTTTGATCAACTTCTACATAAGTTTTATTTAGAAAATCTTCCTTTTTTTTATCAAGAACTGTGCGTTTTTGTTTGAAAAACTGTTCATTTTCTGCACAGACTTCACATGGTATTATATCAAACTTACTTTCCGTTTCATTTTTCTTACCATCATCTTTAACAATCTGAGCTGCCATCGCCTGGTCTTCTTCAGTTACCTTTTCCTTCTCTATCTCCTCCCTGCTAATTCCAATGCTACTGTAGTACATATCTACAAAATTATTATAAATTTCATCAGCTACAGAAACATTAGAATTTTAGAAATTTTATCAACACAATACTCTTCTTCATTAACCGTCTCCTGAAGTTATTCAATAACCTCTGAAAGCATTGTTCGTCCATCAGTTTGAGAAAACATGTTATTCCAATTAAAACCCTCATCTTCTTGTATGGCGACTAATGCTTTGTTTTTTGATTTTGAAGGCCCAACTTCAATATGTGGCCTTTCATGCTTATGATATATTTCTTGTTTATAGTAATCACTAAACGGATTGATATTATCTTGATTTTCTTGACCTGTACATTCTCTTTTGAAATGTCCTTTTCGTTTGCATCTGAAACATGTTACTTTTGACTTGTCAAAACCCAGTTTAGAATCTGATACAAACATACATTATCACCCTGTAATCTCAGCAAATCTCTGTGCTCTTCTTAAAATACTCACCATGTTCCACATGATATCCATCAGTTCTAATTCTTTTGGATCTACCTGATCATAGTCCTCTTTTGTCATATTACAGTTTCCGATCTTTCCTGCAATGAGACTGTCATATGACTCAAGAACTGATGCCAGAAATGCCATATGTTGTTTTACTGTGGATTCATTCAAACCTTGAGCATTTTGCAGATTTACTGAAACATTACATTGTAGCACATGAGACTGACTATTTCTTTGATTCGAATGTGAGTTTGACCTTGTGATGATTTTGACTTTGGAGTTGAGGAATTAGATTCATAACTCGAAAATGTTCCAAACTCATTGCTGCTTGAGTTGCTGTTTATTGAGAAACCAAAAAATCCTGATGAACCGTCTGCACTATATGCTGTCTGTACTTTTGAACTTTGAATATCTGATGAACTACCACTTTTGTAGTACAAACTCACATCTTGCTGTTTATTCTGTAACTTTCCTGCTTTTCTTAATTCTAACTGGTGTGCTTCCAGTTTCTGAATTAACCTGTTAAATCCAATGGTCTCGTATTCTAGACTATTTTTCATGATCAAGATAAACGTAGACCAATCATTTTCGTTTGGAAGTGCATTAACGAGCTTGTCTACCAACTCTTCCCCGATTCTTTTCAATCCCTAACAATCTCAACTCTTTAATCAAGTAACAAAATCTTTCTATCAATTGTTTTACTGTTTCACCTTTTAGATTTGTAAACTTTTCAAATTCCTTTTTCATTAACGCTCTCTTACTTTTCATCACCTGCTCATTTCCTTCATATTTATGTTTCAATGCATTCCAGATTGAATAAACAGTTCCATTATGTTGTAATAGAGATAGAATACTGTCTTCCACTAATTGTTGTAAAAAACTTATCATTTTCTTTTCATTCTTGAATTTTGATTTTTCTTCTTCATTATATGTCATCATTGATTTCTTTTGACCACCATCCCCTAATGGTTCCTTATATTCAACTAAGATTGCATACCAATATCCCATATGATAGGCTTGAATCCAGTTGGTAAACCATTCTTCCCATTTTTATATTCATCTATATTCATCAATTTAGGTGGTTTAGATTGTGTTCCATGTTCATTTTCAGACTTTAAAGTCTGAGCCACCCAATCAGGCATAGTTGCAAAAGCTTTATAGAATTCAGAATCCATGTTCAACACCCGCAGAAATCAACAAACGATCAAACAACTTTGAAACAAGAGACATAAATCATTTCGTGCGAGAGGGAATGTCTCTCGTGCGAATGAGTCAGGTTTAACAACTAAGCAACAAACAATCTCTTTCGTACGAAAGAGAAAGATCCTTTTCGTACGAATGGGATAATTTTCAAGAACAATTTTTTAACCCCTTTCGTCCGAATGGATATACCGATTCGTACGAGTGTGTTTCTGACGAATAGCCCAGTTGCATGAAACTCAAGTTGTGTTTTCATGAATTTTCAATGAATTAGTTTGAATTTTGATCTGATTCTTTCAAGGACTGATTAAAACATGATTTCGCACGTTATACTAAAAAATCAGAAAAAATTATTCATGAATTCAACTTCAATTTTGAGTATTAAGTAGAAATAATATGAGTAGAGAGATGTGATGAGAAAGATGATCTAATCAGATCCAAATCTGCTCGATTTGCTGGGATCTTGTGTTATCAGTAGTTGAAACCGGTCACCATGCTTTGATACCACTTGATAGGACCGTTTCGGGTCTCTGAAAGCTACAACCGGTCATAAAATCTTCATATCTCGTGCGGAATCCGAGTATGAAGATGACATGCACAAGAACAAGCTAATTAAACTGGTTTATATTGATTATTTGAAGTTATAAAACCACGAAACCAAATCGACAGAGTTTCCCCTCTGGTCCACCAAAAGTTCTAAATGTCAAGACCCAAGACTCCTATTTATAGGCAAGCCTAGTCGTCTAAACAGGTAAGGACGAGTAGGACTTTATGTGTGAATGAGCCTGGGACGACTGGATGTTCCTTTCGTACGAATTGTTACTAACAATAGAAATCCATCTTTTCTATCACATAATCCTATACAATCAACTAAGACTCGATACATTGACACCTATAGACATGATTGACGAAAGCAATAGACATAATGCATTCACACAATCAGATTATTCACTGGTTTGCATGCACTCATGCCATACTCAGCCAATAATTCTAAACACTATTTCCTTTGTGGCAAACACACTGCTTTATTAGATTTAATTACCTCTATACCAAGGAAATATTTTAACTCTCCCAAATCTTTAATTAAAAATTTGGACTTAAGCCTTCGTTTAACTAGCTCTATTTCCTTAATAGAATTACCAGTAACAACGATATCATCAACATATACAAGCAAGTTGTAACACCCCGACCGCGTAATACAACAAACCGCGGCAGAAACGTCGGGGAGTCATGTCACAGAATCATTGTTTCACAACATATGGTAATTGAAGTTTAGTTTTATTTCATTAATAGACTCATTGTTTGGATATAAAAACAAATAAGTACAACAACTGTCTTTCAATTTTTAAGTCACTAAAGCCCGCGTCCATCCTATGTGAAGCAAATAATCAACAATCTTCACATCATAAAACCTGAAACATATGTGAAGAACAGTCTGCATAAAAATGCCGGTGAGTACATAGGTTTTGTATGTCAAAGTCATGGCTTTGAATCCATATTGCAATACCTCGTCCAACTACGAGAGTTGTCGAGTATGTACCTTGAAATCAAAAAGTGTTTGATATTGCAATATATTTTATCAACTTTACAAGTTGATATATGTGAAACCAAAACCATTGTAGCCATGAATCTTGTCACACCCTCAAAATCCACAAGCAAAGTATTACCGAGAGGTGTGTGACTGACCAGGATCATACCACCAATCATAATAAACATCAAGTAAAGTAAAGTAAAACCATAGCAAGACAAACGTTTAAAGTTCACCAAACCAAAGTCCAAAACCAAATTTAAAAGTCAGCGGAAGCATAAATTCAAAACCAAGATATAAGTTTAAAGTTCATAAAGTTTATCATGAACACACAGCGGTTCATGTCCCACAACGACTCCTTCTCCAATGCAAGCTCCAACAAATAACCTAACGACCTGCAAAGCATGTGGTAACGTATCAACAAAAATGTTGGTGAGTTCACAGTTGGTTGTCTGTTTTAATGTTGTTCTAAAAACCATAAGTTGTTAAGTTGTTTCGAAAACCAAAAGTTATCCAGTTCCATGTTCCCATAACCATATACCGTGGGGGCTACCCCATGTTGTAAACCACTAGACCCGTTACCATATCGACTACTGACTTCAGTCATGTTTATGTGCCCTGTGTCAATGTCTTTCATCATTGACAAGTGCCCAAGTACATTAGTCCACTCCCGTCCTCTGCGGCATGGTGTGAGGCTTGTCAGACCTAATAGCGCTATTTAACTAATGACCCGTTCGCCAATGGCCCGACGATTAAGTCGATATAAAAATGAGGGACTTCATGATAGAGTTATGTCTAGTAAGTTAAAGGTTGCCATCCTACCCAAGGAGGACCGAGGTACGTATTTTACCCAAGGAGAATACGCAGATTACATCCCACCTAAGGGGGACAATTGTTACTTAACCTATTCCGATTACATCCCACCTAAGGGGGATAGTTGTTACTTAACCCATTCCCAAACCACCGGGAATCCCATGCTTTGACGAAAGTGTGAACTCACCTTTGGTTGCTCGGTTGGAATCTTAAAAATAGCTAATAGTCAGGGTTGGTCAATCACATCCTAGTATGATTACCATTTAGTTTATTAGTAATTTCAAATAAAGCACGGAGTTCCTACATGCATCTACCACATAACATGCACTTACTTTAACAGTTCACGCCCATACATACATTCCACCTATAACTACTCAAGAGCAAGCATACGATATTTCGCATAACACTTTCATTGACATATAACAAGTTGGATCATTATCAGATAAAATAACCAACATTTAGACACGCAAATCACTACTTATATCGTTTCAGCTTAAACATCCAAAACTGGGTTGTGTTCGGGTATTTTAATAAAATAGTTAACTTTTTCCAAAAATTCCTAAAATTTTACATAATTTTCTAAACAGTCCAAATATTATTGTGTAAAAATCTTGGGATCCAATTCATTACCAATTATTTTATAAAAACCATTTACCAGGCTGCAATTAGATTCGTCACCTTCTGACTGCAGTCCACGGAAAAATTCATTTAAAATTCATCGTAAGTCCGATTGACGAAATTCTAGTTGGAGAATTACAAAGACACCCGTGGCCATCTACTATAAGAATTTCATGACCTAACTCTATCCAGATTTCAAGTTATGACGAAAAACATTACACACATTTTCTGCAGAAAAAACACAGCTTTTGCTTCTGTACAAAACAGACCTTTAAAAATAGCACACGACCTCAGAAAAATATGATTCTAGTGCCATTTGATTCGTTTTTCGAAAACGTATAATTTAGACTCCAGAAAATCAATTTTTCGATTTATAATGGTCCGTTTACATCCAACTGAAGTTGGCTGTTTTCGTCAATCAGCATGCAGTTTTACATTTAAACGACACCAAAACGCATGCAAACGATCCCAACTCTTCCTAATAACAACTCACAGTAGGTTAATCATCAATTACCATCTAACCATATCAAAATCACAAAACCCTAGCCATAACACATCATGATTTTTCATAAAAACGCAGCCAATGATCATTTATGCATACAAACGCCCCGCTTGCGGTATGCTCATATAATGTATATATGCGTGGGCGCTCGGGGGGCAAAAGTGAAAGTGCACTAATTTTAACGTTATTTGACTAATTTCGTGAAAATAACGTTAAAAGAGGGGGACGGTTAATCATGCATCATGTGGTGGCGTTGATAGCCAAAAGACAAAGGGGTGCATGCACTAATCGGCGTTTGTCTCAATTGCTGAGTGTTATGTGCCTTATGTCCAAGGCTTGATGCAAAACCACAATCGAGCCGGGGGTCTCATTGGAAGCAGCCTCTCTATTCCTACGGGGTAGAGGTAAGGCTGTCTACATCTCACCCTCCTCAGACCCTACCTTAGCTTTGCTATTGGTGGGATATACTGAGTATGATGATGATGATGATGATGATTACTTCAACAAATCGCATACTTAACCGAAAAAATCATATAACATCCTAGCATGTCATCTAAAAATCACAGCCATGTTTTCCACAAAATCACACCATGAATCACAATCCAAATCAAGAATACTAACCTTGGAGCAAGAGAAAGGATTACGAGGAAGTGAAAGACAAATCAAGAAGCTGAACAAGGATCTAGTTTGCGCAAGGGGGGGGGGGGGTTCCTCCTGGCCGTCACACCCTAGAGGGTGTTAGGGTTTCAGTTTTTGATTTTCTTATTCCCAAAGCCATGTATGTGTAATTAAAACACAGGGGTGTTTGGGCTAATGGGCTGCAAGGAACAAGAAGGTATAGGTTGGGCTTACTAATTCTCATGGGGGACGTGGGGTGGGGTTGGGCCTAATTGTGGCGCAAGGAGGGGTATGGGTGGCGGGTTGGGTTTATAAAGTGTCGGTTCCGCGACTTACACGCAATAACTAAATAAAACGTTTCGTATCGCAAAGTAATATACTACAACGCTTCGTTTCACAAAATAACGTATTCCCATATTTCAGTTTCGGGTTTCGGTTTCACATAATTCACATTACACATTACCAAGCACACAATCGTTCAAATAAAATAAATCACCAAATTCAATTCATTTAACGTACATGGAATTACACAGTAAAACAAAATGTCCAGGAATTTGCACGAGTTGTCACATCATCCCCAAGTTGAAAGAAATTTCGTCCCGAAATTTAGCACATCGTCACTGGAGAAGCTAGTTGTGTTGTGCGTTTTCCTGGGGTATCACAAATCTTGACTGGAAACATTTGTCTTTTTAAAACCAAGTAGTAAATCGTCTTGAAGTAAACATTGCATGGTTTATATTTTTAAGTAAACATCGTTACGTGACATCGTTTGAAAACATTCGTCCAAGTGATCTAGATAACACTACGACATGTAATGTGATAAAAACACTTATATATAGGAAGTACCAGAGGCGTATCCACCATGCTTTTATTACATTACACATCGCCTCGTTACCTAACCACTTACCATAAACCAATCGTCCAAATCGTCCTTGTTACAAATCGTTTGTGTTATATAAACCAATCGTCCAAATCGTTCAAATCGTCCGTGTTAAAATCCATAGTTCAATCGTCCGTGTTTTAATTGTGAAATACAACTTTTGGTCTTTCTTTAATGAATACATTCAAACCCGTGTGACTCTTCTATACCACAAAAGGGTATCTTTAACTCGACTAACAAACCACCAAAGGGTTTGTTAAAATAACAAATTATGTCGTTACCCACATTACCCACCAAAGGGATAGTTGTAACGCCCTGCGTTTTGATGTTAACCTATAAATAGCAAGTCTCGTCGTACTTCCAGTCAATTGACTCTTTTACCCTCGTGATACTTTATTTTGATACTATTTTGACAATGAGACTATTTTAATCATGATTATATTAAACTATGATTCTATGTGATGCGTGAACGATGTGAATCTTAACTCTATGTGACACTTTTAAACATTTGGAACGATATGAATCCTGAATCTATTGAACGATATGAATCTTGAATCTATTGAACGATGTGAAACTTGAATCTATTGAACGATATGAATCTTGAATCTATTAAACGATGTGAAACTTGAATCTATTGAACGATGTGAAACTTGAATCTTTGAACGATGTGAATCTTGACTCTTTGAACGATACGAGTCTTGACTCTTTATTATGCTTGATACTATGGAACAAGAAACTTGTTTAAACTATATTGAAACACGAGTTTGTTCTTGATTATACGAATCTTATACTTGAATACTATGAAACAATGAATCATCACAATAATACGCAACGCAACGCTTAAACTCGCTCGCGAATCAAACCAAAGGAGAAAAACTAGCAAACGAGTACCGGCTGTCCAAATGGACATCCGATCGGATGACCATCTGACCGGATGGCCATCCGACCGGAAGGCCATCCGACCACTGCAGACCTTGCACCGCCTTAGTTCCTTCTCTCAGCCTATAAATACCATCCATTCTCTACTGTTCACTGATGTGACAGCTCCATTTGACCCAACTCACTCCTAGTTCATTCTCAGACACATTCCTCTCGATTCAAGCTCATTTGGTAAGTATTTCCACTCAAATCTTGTACAATCATCATCATTACACATTTCTTTATCATCTTCTCTATCAAAATCACTGGTTTACACCTTGGAATCACCTGATTTGGACTACTTGAAGATGTTGTTCACTTGGTGACATCATTCCATCAAGTTTGGTCCAGAACTAAAGGATTCCACATGTTTAACCACAAATCACAACAAGATTTCCACAGATTTTGACATATTTTAATATTCTTCAATCATTTTCAAACTTTTCTTTCAACTCTTTTACACTCATTCATTCAAAATCGTTGGAACCTAAGCTCGTACCGACTCTCTACTCGTCCTTAGTCGAGAGCTGGCTTGACAACTGATCTCCACCGGAGAGATGACCGGATTACGGGTTGAACATGAAAGATCACCAAGAACAGTCAACTGATTGAATGGGGTGATTCCCATCCGATTGGATGAACTGGACTTGGTATGCTTTCCCGTTGTTTGACACGTCATCACGTCGTCTCCGTTACAGCTCAAAACGTAAATTTAGAATATTTTTACCAGTTTTTCAAAACATCAGATTGTGTAACACCCCAAAAACGGGTTTGGTAAAATAGAACCCGGTTGATATAAAAAATGAGTTTTAGCCTCTTATATAAACAAAATGAAACTTGAGGGACCAAAACCGTTAAGTGGGAAATATGAGTTTTTATTAACTAAGTTAAAACACCAGTGTGTGTGTGTGTGTCGATGTCCAGGAAGAAGAAAAAGGGGTTCGAATCCTAGTTCCTCTAAAATCTTCAATTTGGAAAGCTAAATGAAGCTTAAATTCATAACCGAGCATGGATTAATGATCACCTTCACAAGGGGATCATAAGGTATGTCTTAAAACCTAGATTGGTGATCTTACACAAAGTGGGTTAAGTTCTAATCCATGAATTGGTATGAAATTGAGTATGAGCATGTGTTAGAATCATCATCTAGAACATAGATTATGCATGGTTTGGGTGAATTTGATGTTTTGGGGTGAAACCCATTTGTTATGATAAGAATGATAACTTGAATAATCACCCATGTCCAATTCTTGTTTAATATAGATGAATTTTGATATGTATGATATATTCTTGTTAGAGGAATTGAAAGAAATGTGATGCTAATATGTTTGATGTTTATGTGTGAATGAATGCATATTGATTAGTAGGAGGATTGGAGGAATTATGTATGAGATTAGAAGAATATGCATAAATTAGTTGTACACTATGCTTAGGAGGTAGTATACACACTAAGTATATGATGAAATTATGAGGTAATTGAGATTAGATCACTTGTAAGTGATTAACAAAGTAGTTATGAAGTGGGTTTTGTATAATATGATGAAAATGATCATATGCTCTTGTTAGTGATGTTTGAAATCGTATATGTGTGAATGTTTAAAGAATTTGGCTAAGATTTGATAGATTAGCATGTTATAAGGTCGAATGATAATTTCGATATAAGATCCGTGAGATGGAATGGATCGTGATAAACGATGAATAAGCTAACTATCTTGAAAATAATATATGATAGTTTGATGCTTGATAAGCGGTGTGGAAGCTTGGGAAAGAAGCGGGTCAAACGGAACGTATACACATGGGAAACATATTTGGATGCGAGGTAAGTTAAGCTTACACCCTTTTTGTAGAATATATATTTATCGTATAGATTACGAACATGATAAATTAATATATGAAGTATGATGTTCCGACAAGTATTGATACGGGTCGGAACATGTGGCTATGATAAGAGACTAAGTTTGATGGATAAAAAGGGGTAAATGGGTATTATGGTAATTTTAATTACGAATTAACGAATGAACATGTTATATGGAGGGGATAATAAATAATTGCAATCCCACAAGGACGAAATGGTCTTTTAGACCAAATCGGTCAAATGGTGAAGATATCACCATTTGGCGATGCCGACTAATGATTGTATTGTCAAGTATTATAAATTCACAGGGTGAATAGCGAAAGGATTTGCGTTGCTATTAACTAGCGACTTAGTGGATGAAGTATTAAAATGGGTCATAGCTTTGACCCGAGCCAGGTATGTGTGTTTACAGTTGTAGTTAAGTCGTGGGATTTGTTAAATATGTAATGAAGTCCTTCGTCGTAAGGACGGAACTAATGTTGACCAAAACGCCCTTGATGGGTATATCTGGCCAAACGACCTTAAAAGTTGTTTAGAAACAAGCTATTTGATTAAGTGAACACTTAGGACAAGTATGAAAGCGAAAAGTATGATTTTGAGAGTAAAATGCATTAAAATGTGCAAATACCCTTAACGGGTCAAAATAAGCACACGAATGAAAATGGGTTAAGAAGATGCAAGAAACCCGTGATCTGAACCATATATGATAGACAACGTTGATATTATAAGGTTCATAAGAAATCGAGGTCAAATAAACAGGTTATTTTGATAAATGCATTAACGGGTCAAAACTTTGTAAAAAGGTAATAAGCCGAAAGCTTGTAAGTCTAAAATTTTGTTAATCCGGATGATGGATGTTAACTCCATGTGATGGAGAATTAAATTACGATCACGTAAGAAAAAGAATCGCGTAAATTGGATAAGTAGATAAAAAGTTATGGCACTTGAAAGTTTGTATTTGAAACAAAACTAGAGCTGGGCAGGAAATGCAGGTCCAGATGCAGACCTGCTGGGAAACGTTCTTCCCCGCGACACGCACAGGGGTACCATAGTCCGGGCGCGACACGCGAGAGCAGTCTGTCGCGTGGCGCGACAGACGTAAATCCGGAAATTTTATTTTCTTTTCAATTGTTTGATATATGTAGATATGTATGTATAATGTTATGAATGTATGTAATGATGTAGGTGTGTATGTATAATGTTATGAATGTATGTAATGATGTAGGTATGTAAGTATGTAGGCATGTATGTAATGATGTAGGTATGTATGTAGGCATGTATGTAATGACGTAGGTATGTAAGTATGTAGGTATGTATGTATGTATGTATGTATGTATGTATGTAGGTATGCATGTATGTAGGCATGTACGTATGTATGTATGTATGTATGTATGTATGTATGTATGTATGTATGTATGTGTGTATGTAAGTAGTAATGTGTGAACGTATGCATGTATTTAAGTAAGTATGAAAGTACGTACACATGTTTTCAATACAATTGAGTATTAACGATATTAAAAGTGTACCTTGTGAATAAAGTGTAACGCATGTACAATAAGGAGGACTCACCACGGATTATGCACTCAGATGGAAAGCGTGAATGAAAAGAGTTAACGGAATGGAAAATAAATAAGGATGAATCTTGTTTATATTTATAAGGTGTGCTAATGCTATGAACGTATGTGGTGAGCGCAGGTTGTACGAGTCACGGGGATTATCACGAGGAGTAGAGAATGAAGACCGAGACACATGATGGATTGTACAGGATTGTTCGAGAATGTAATTTGATACCCATAAGTTATGTTTTATTCCGTAAATGAGTTAGATTGATGTATTCAATATAAAAGAGTTGTTTAAAAAAATGGACTTTCAAGTAAGGCATGAAGTTTATAATGAAAGAAATTTTATGGCACGAATTTTCCGCTGCGACTTTTTGTCAAAAACATATATGGGTCTTACAGATTGCCACTCGAATGGCCATCCGATCGGATAACCATCCGATCGAATGACCATTCGACCAGGTGGTCAGTCTCCTTGATTAAAGTTCCAAACTCTTGATCGAATAGCCATCCGATCGAATCCGGATGACTATCCGACCGGATGACTTGTTTAGATACTACAACGAAAACTTCAAAAGTTCTCAAATGATTTACAAACACTCACATCACTCATTCAAATGATCATCCATCTGTATGACCATCCGTCCGGATGACCATCCGATTGAATGGGTTATCCCCATCCGATCGACTCACCATTCGATACTCTGTTTAACACGATTGTAGGATCGGTTTGTGACCCAAACGAGTCGTTCAGAAGAGATTTTATCAGTTTCAGATGCGGAAAATAAGAAACCGACTTTGAAACAGCTTGAATATCACTTTAAACACTGATTTGATTGATATAATAGCAATTACAATCAGTCTTCACACCGGCAGCACCTCGGTATGGAATCTATACTTTCTACCTTGTTACCTTCAAATGAACACATGACATGCCTATTTATAACCTATGCTTGACAGTTTGAAATGACACATACACGGTTCAAGCTATCAGACATCTCAAGCTATCAGACATCTCAAGCTAACAGACATCTCAAGCTATCAGACATCTCAAGCTAACACACATGTTCAAGCTATCACACATGTTCAAGCTATCACACATGTTCAGAACCGCAATGCAACCTAGACTCGATATAAGACGAAGACGACAGATGAATGCACTAACAGACTCCCCCTCAGATGTTGACGAGTCTTAAGTGTCGAGTCTTCGCATCTTCAGTCTTTATCAGTCCCTTTTCTTTCTTAGCATATACCAGGATCTTCTCTTTGGCTCTAACCTCGTCAGACTCCCCCTCTCATCATGATAGGATCGCTGTCTGGAATTAGCTATCACCTTGAGATAAATCCCTGGCTTTATCTCTGTTTAAGCTCATATCCTGCACAATATTCTCTCAAACATATAAGTTTTTACTTAAATCAATAAGAAAAACTTACTAATAATAGTTACATCAAGTTCAAATTAATGATCTCGATTAACTAAACAAACTTTCTTTCTCAAAATAAATTCCTTCATTTAAGCACTCACTCCCAACCCTGTTCATCATGTTCAACACTTGAAATTTTGAATATCAGCTCTCCACCATCAATTGTCGAAAATCTTTTTGGATTTTTCAAAATTTATGCTAAAACACACTAAAATCTTTTTGGATTTTTGATAACAAAGGAATGCAATGCAGTAAAGAAATATATACAGACACTATTTTTGTGAGTTTGCGAAAAAGGATCATATCAGTTTTTGTGACCAATCACTAGCACCGTTAAGCTTTAACATTTTCAGTTCTAAACGATTCACGTTGATTGACGATATTGTTGTCCACATAAACTCAATCTAAAAACTTTCGAAATGCTTACCGATACATTAAGGTATATTAATTTTGCACTAAATTCTTATGGACCCCACGATCTCAGCATATCCCCTCATCATGCAATACACTGACTCAAGTAATGCCTTTAAACTTTTATCGACTGTGATTTGTGTGAAAACAAAGCAGAATGTTTAAACATTAACAATCAGGTCGATACTTCCGTATACGCAGAGAATGTCCAATGTTTAAACAAAATAAGAAAAATAAAACAAGTTGAAGATGTTTAGGTTTTAACCACCAGGTCGATACTTCCGTATACGCAGAGGTGATCCAAAGCTTAAACGAAACACCAAATAAAATAAAGCAGAATGTTTAGGCAACAACATCCAGGTCGATACTCACGTATACGCAGAGGATGTCCGATGCTTAAACAAAATAAAGAAATAAAACAAGTTTAAATCTTTGCAAAATGAAATGCACAATCACAGTGACTTTTCAGCAAAGTTGTGAAAGTTCACAAACTTAACCAGTTTTATGTCTTTCGACAATCAGCGATTACAGAGTAGGCACACAATCAAGAAGGACAAAACTAAGTACTATGCTTTCGATCATGTTTCCCACTAGAACTAGGCTTTTTCATTTAGGTTTGTATCGTTATCACAAATCTACTAGTCTAGCTGAGCCTATCGTCACATCCTTAGTGAGACCGTTTATCACATTTTAACTTTCCATTTCTTTAGCATGCTATGACAGTCTAACTGATCTACTATCATTTCCTCTTTTTACAAAAAAATCATTTTTTCATTTTCAATGTTTTTGGCATTTTCAAATTTTTTAATTTTTTAAAATTTTTCTCCCCCTAAAATCAAAATATATCTCAATTTTGATTTTCTGGGAAAATTTGAAAATGAACTATACAAAGTAAATGACAACATGATGAGAATTACTTCAATTCTCCATTCACTTGGCATAAACAATCAGAACTCCCCCTGACAACAAAACATTTTCCCATAGTGATTTCAAAACACTTAAGTTTGTTTTAATCAAAATGGTTTTTTCGGAAAATTAGTTTTGTAAGTCATTTCTCAAACATGGGGTTTCATCACCTTGTTCTTTCAACCATTTGTAAAAAACTAACATTTGTAAGATCAATCCACAAACATCACTTGTAGAAAATCAAGTACAATTTAATGTCCCTGATTTACCACTTTTAAATCGAAATCACTTTCGTGAATTTCTCAAGAAATATGCCGATTCCTACTCCTCACTTACCAACCTGGGAGTTCCGGCAAGTCAGGTTTTTCATTTAAACAAATTCACTCAAGCCTGACGGTCCTTGGGTGTTTTTGAATTCTTTTTCAACAATGGTGGAAAATTTGCATCATCCATTGTTAGACCAGAATTCTCATTTTTTACCTCAACACATGGCTCTTCTGGTTTTACCATACCAGATTCATTGCCTGAATGTGGCTTGTCTGACTTTGATGAGCCAGATTCATCGCCGACATGTGGCTCCTTTGTTTCCGAAGAAACAGATTCATTGCCACCAACTTTCTTCTTCTTCTTTCCCTCTTTCTCTGTCCTCAGATTTGTATCTGATGAATTCGTTTTGCTTGAATTGTTGTTCTTTGGTGAGCAAGACGATTTATTAGAACTTTTATCTGTTTTACCAGTTGTATCCGAGGACAAAATCTTCTCCAGATACTCTCTGGCCTTCTTCCTCTTCTTCCTCAGTCTGTCTTTTTGCCCCTGAGAAAGCTTCACTTTCTTTTCTTGAACTTTAGGTTCTTGAACCTTCTGTTCTTTGGGCTTAACATAGACTGGTTTCTTCACCTGCTTCTGAGATTCAGCCCTCGATCTTCTCATTGATCTCATTGAGCAATCTCTAGCAATATGGCCAATGATGTTGCAGTTAAAGCATCTCCTCGTCTCAAACTTCCAACTCTGGCAGTTAACAGCAATGTGTCCTTGATAGCCGCATCTGTAACACACTCTGTTATCGTACCAATCACCATTTTCAACCCAAACATTCAGATCAAAGCACTGTTTGGCTTGGTGATAATCTTTCCTCCTCTTGTTTGCTGGATTTGGCTTTTGAGCACTGTGGTCCGACCTGCACCACTCATTACCAACAATTTTTGAATTTTCATTTTTTACTTTTTGTAATTTTTTATTGCGATTGGATGATTGATCTGATGAACTTTTATTTTCTTTTTGAACATTTTTCAAAATTTTCTCTTTTTGTTTTTGTTCCACTTTCTTCTTCACAGGTTTTTGCTTAGAGCATTCTCCCTTTTAAGTTGATTGTGGAACAGTTTCTTGAAACTTTTCTTTTAATTTCAAAAACAAATTCTTTTTTTTTCAATTTTTTCGATTTCATCATCAGATTTTTCATCACAATCTTCAACTATGACTTTATCATAGTTTGTGACTTCGTCACTTATTGGAACTGAATTAATAGGTTTTGGACAGGGAATAGCTGAAGTATTCACAAAAACCTTCAACTTTTCTTCCCATTCCCTGATTTTACCTTCTAACTCTTTGATTTTCTTTTGAGCACATTCAGCTTCTTTTTCAAGTCGAATAATCGTCTAAAGATGAGAATTTATCATTTGTTGCTTTTCAATGTTATTCTTGCTAAAAACAGATCTCCCATCTTCAAGAATTTTTATTTGACTTTGAAATTCTTTTTCAATTTTCAATTTTTCATTTCCAAAACTTTTAATTTTATCTTCAAAAATTTTTCCATGTTCTTTCAATTTCTTGTTTTCTGATGTCAGCAATCTACGAACCAATTTCAAGCGAACTAGAGATTTTAACCGGTTTTAAGTCGATTTTAATGCTGAAACTTTCCAGGATTCGTTTATACATGATTACGCACAAGATGTGTGGATTTGAGCCGATTTTAACCGTAAAAAAAATTTAATTTTGAAAAAGAATGGTGTAGAAATCAGAAAAAGTGACGAAAACAAGCTGTTTTGGCAAGATCTCTTCCTCCTGAGCTATGATACCACTTGTAGGATCGGTTTGTGACCCAAACGAGTCGTTCAGAAGAGATTTTATCAGTTTCAGATGCGGAAAATAAGAAACCGACTTTGAAACAGCTTGAATATCACTTTAAACACTGATTTGATTGATATAATAGCAATTACAATCAGTCTTCACACCGGCAGCACTTCGGTATGGAATCTATACTTTCTACCTTGTTACCTTCAAATGAACACATGACATGCCTATTTATAACCTATGCTTGACAGCTTGAAATGACACATACACGGTTCAAGCTATCAGACATCTCAAGCTATCAGACATCTCAAGTTAACAGACATCTCAAGCTATCAGACATCTCAAGCTAACACACATGTTCAAGTTATCACACATGTTCAAGCTATCACACATGTTCAGAACCGCAATGCAACCTAGACTCGATATAAGACGAAGACGACAGATGAATGCACTAACAACGATGTTCAATGCTGACGCTACCATTCTAAATCCATGCTGATCCAGCGCTCCCTTCGATCCAATTAACAGTGTTTGGTTCTAAGCACCCACTGTGAGTATACTTGATCCCTTTTTTGCTTTAAACACTTTTGGGATGCAACATGTATTCTATATCAAGACACGTGACACTTGAAACTTATTCGAAACATACTCTATCCGTGTTAAGTATGAAACATGAAACTATTGAAACTATTGAGACTATTTTGTGCTATGTGAACGTTTAATCCCTGTGTGTAGTTCCGCCTTAAACATAGTAGCGCTATAGGGTAACGCACCTCCCCCATTTGTAGTCGAGGGGTATTGTTATGATGAGACATTTAACCTCCCGCTAGACTCTTGGAATAGGCAAAGTTAACGCGTTGGTAAACTAGGGCTATCACTTGTACTGCGTGAACTAGCATGGCTAAAACTATTTATACGATGTTCATGTTGGATGTGAGTTTTAAACATGAAACTATTATGCTATGTATTCAAACTTGTATACTCGCCAACATTTTTGTTGATTGTATTTTTATACATGTTGCAGGTTGATAAGTTTGGATGCTGAAGAAATAAGCTAGGGTGACTCTAGATACACACCTTAGATAAACAATGTTTTGAATCAATGTTCGAATTGTTTAAGTTGTTTTGATACAATTTTGATCGTATTTGGCATGTATGACAATTTAGTATTTGATATGAAATCTTGATCTAATCTATATCGAAACGAATAGTGTTATGGAATCTCATGAGCAATCTGAATGCTTAGTGCCGTGCCCCGATGTTTCTGCCATCGGTTAGGGTGTGACAGATTGGTATCAGAGCCATAACTATAGGGAATTAGGGAGAAGTAGGAATGCTTTTGCCTAGTCTATAGTTCTAGGAATCATGCCTCTTATCTGTTGTTTAAAACTTATGCATTCTGCCTCATATGCTTCCTAGCAACACTTCCTTATTAAACTTACATGCCTTTCCTAAGGCTAACACAATACACACTTGGATGCTTTGGATACACTCTTGTGATACAAATGAAACGACTCATCAAAACAGGGGTGATTCCCGCCTTTAAATGACGACTTTCACTCAGCGATGCTTATATTTTGCACGAGATATACCCTCAAGTTAGGAGTGACATCCAAACCTTGAAGGGAAATTTCCATTTCATATTCTAATGGGTCTTATCTTTTGATAAGCACCAGCAACATCAGGGTACAATGTTACAAAGTTAGAGGTGGAACTCGCATCTTGATAACTAGTCCCACTCTTTGATTTTTAGTCTCGCCAAGGTCTCGAACTTTCCGATCGATTAAGAACTTGTAGTAACCGAAAGGACAAATATCGTAGGCCTAACATCGATGAACGTATTTGTTTAGCAGGCCAAAGCACGTTGCCTTAACTCGAAAGGGTTCGATTTACTTTGGTTAGTCAACGTTTCTCTACCCGAAACAATCCTATAGTTTATGAGCCCATCTTTTATGCTATCTCGATTTACATATGGATTTATACTTGATGCTTTGTTTATTCGAAAACGTTACTCACATCGCACGTGTCTCCGCAATCTAAAACTATAATAATTCCTCGTGAACAAACTAAATTTATAATGCTTTCGTTATTCTATGTGATACTATTTGGAAACTTGTTACACTATGTGAGACATACATGTTATGCGAAACAATCTTATACTATGTGAAACATATGTGTTATGCGAAACAATCTTATACCATGTGAAACATATGTGTTATGCAAAACAATCTTAAACTATGTGAAACATATGCGTTATGTGAAACAATTTTATACTATGTGAAACATATGCTATATGGTATACCCTGTGATACTAGTCAACTTAAACATTATGATCGAATCTCATCCGATCCTTGTTTTTGGATCTTTAGATGTCTTCCAGTCGACATCACCATTCCCACAAGAAGTCTAAGGCCAACTCTCAGAAAAAGATGATGTCTTTTACGGCCGACCAGATCGCCCGAATTGTTCTAAAGATCGTCATGGAAATCCAGGGATCCAGTACTCCTCCCTCCTCTGCCGACTCTAAAGTGGTCCAGCCTAAGCCAGTGAGCTTCAATTACAAACACTTTGTCTCTTGCAATCCTAAGCCTTTCACGGGCAGTGATGGAGTGACTGGTATACTGGAGTGGTTCGACAGCATCGAGGTTACCTTCATTAACAGCGAGTGCCCGGAACACCTAAAGACTAGGAGCGCAACGGGTGTATTTCAAGGAAGAGCTCTGGAATGGTGGACGAATGAGAGGAACATTCGATCCAATGAGGAAGCTTATGCCTTGCCATGGCCTGAGGTTAGGGAGTTAATGATGCTTGAATTCTGCCCTCCTCATGAACAACAGAAACTCCAAGATGAGTTTTGGCATTTGAAACAAGCGGGCGATGACAATCTAGCTTACACAACCCGTTTCAAGCAACTTAGCATCATTGTGCCTCATCTGGTGTCTACTCCCAAGAGCATGATCATGAAGTACATTCACGGTTTATGTGCTGCTATGCGCGACTCCATTGAGGCAGCGCAACTAACCAACATCGAAGAAGTCTACCATTTGGCAGCAAGTTTGAACAACAATCGAGTTCATGATAAACAGTTCAAAACACCTGCTCCCTCTAAACCAGCTAATAAGATCACCCAGCAGTCCGATAGTGGCCGGGGTAAGAAACGAAAGTCTCAGAACTCTGGCTGCAATGCCATTGTGCCTGTTGTAACTCTAACTCCTGCTCCAGCTGAAAAGAAGGGATACACTGGGATTCACCCTAAGTGCAACACCTGCCACTATCATCACCCGACAACCTCTGCTTGCCGCTTTTGCACCACCTATAACCGTCATGGGGATGGCGCCGCGTACTGCCGTCAGAACAACCAAGCCCCGCCAGCTCAGCAAGCACATCCATCTCAACAAGCACCACCTACTCAACCGAACGCTAGGCCTGCTCGCGCTTGCTACAAGTGTGGTGACCCCAATCATATCCGTCCGCAATGCCCCCAGTTGAATCAAGAGCAGCCGCAACAGCAAGTCCCGAGAGGACACACCTTCAACATCAACACCAGGCAAGCCCAGAACGACAATGATGTCGTTAATGGTACGTTTCTAGTTAATGATCTTTACGTTTCGATCCTATTTGATACTTGTGCAGATAAAAGCTTTGTGTCCGTAGAATTTGAGTCTTTGTTAAACTATACACGCTCCAAACTACCTAAGTCATTCTCGGTTGAGATTGCCGATGGTAAATCTATCTTTGTCGATTCTATTCTCCGTGATTGTTCCCTGACCCTTAACGATCACGTTTTCTCTATTGACCTCATACCCATGAAATTGGGTAGCTTTGATATCATCATAGGCATGGACTGGTTGCGTAAGAACCATGCCGAAATCGCTTGTCGTGAGAAGTACGTTCGTTTACCTCTCCCGTCTGGTGATACCTTGAACGTCTATGGAGACCGACCTTCTAGAGGACTGAAATTGATGTTATGCACTCAAGCAAATAGATACTTACGTAAATCATACCTTGCCTTCCTAGCCCACATTGTGGAAAAGAAGGGCAAGGGAAAGAGCATAAGTGAAGTTCCAGTAATGTACGATTTCCCTGATGTCTTTCCTGAAGATCTTCATGGTTTTCCCCCACCTCGACCTGTCGATTTTCGTATTGATCTCATACCTGGTTCAACTCCTATTGCCAAGGCTCCTTACCGACTTGCACCCTCTGAGATGCAAGAGCTATCTAGTCAACTGCAAGAACTACTCGACAAAGGCTTTATTCGTCCAAGTACTTCACCATGGGGTGCTCCCGTGCTATTCGTCAAGAAGAAAGATGGTTCGTTTCATATGTGCATAGACTACCGTGAACTTAACAAACTTACCGTCAAGAATCGTTATCCACTCCCTCGTATCGATGATTTATTCAACCAACTATAAGGCGCAAGTTGTTTCTCTAAAATCGACCTTCGATCTGGTTATCACCAGCTTCGTGTTCTTGAAGAAGACATTCCTAAGACCGCATTTCGCACTCGACACGGACCCTACGAGTTCGTGGTTATGCCTTTTGGCTTGACAAATGCACCCGCAGTGTTTATGGATCTAATGAATCGTGTTTGTAAACCTTACCTGGATCGTTTTGTGATAGTCTTCATCGATGATATTCTTATTTATTCTAAAACTCAAGTTGATCATGAACGACATTTACGCTTGATACTAGAACTTTTACGTGGTGAACGCTTGTATGCAAAATTTTGTAAGTGCGAATTCTGGATCAAGGAAGTACAATTTCTCAGACACGTTGTTAGTAAACAAGGAATTCATGTTGACCCTTCGAAAGTCGAAGCAGTGAAGAATTGGAGCACACCTAAATCTGCGTCTGAAATTCGTTCATTCTTGGGATTGGCAGGTTATTACCGCCGGTTCATCTCAAACTTTTCAAAGATCGCTGTACCTCTTATATCGTTGACTCAGAAAGAAAAACCTTTTGCTTGGGGTCCTGAGCAAGAGGAATCTTTTCAAACTCTGAAGAATCTGCTCTGTAATGCTCCTGTACTCGCTCTCCCTGAAGGGAATGATGATTTGTAGTCTATTGCGATGCCTCGAACCGTGGTCTCGGTTGTGTTCTTATGAAGCGAGACAAGGTGATCACCTATGCCTCCCGACAGCTGAAGATACATGAGAAAAACTATACTACCCACGACCTTGAGCTTGGCGCAGTTGTTTTTGCATTAAAGATTTGGCGACACTACCTATATGGTACTAAGTGTGTGGTTTTCACTGACCATAAGAACCTGCAGCACATCTTTAACCAAAAGGAACAAAACATGCGTCAGCGACGATGGGTAGAGTAGCTTAACGACTACGACTGCGAAATTCGCTACCATCCTGGCAAGGCGAATGTCGTGGCCGATGCTCTTAGTCGTAAGACTCATGTCAGCAATATCCGTTGTTTTCACATCTCTAGTGATCTCCATGCTTGTATCCGTGACGCTCAATACACATCAGCAAACGAAGGAAACCTAATCTTGGAAGTACGAGGTGCTTCTATAGACCAGCTTGTAACGAAGTCTGATGGACTTCAATACTATCTCGATCGCATCTGGGTGCCAGATCGCGACAACCTCCGTGAGCTCATTATGAATGAGGCTCACAAATCCCGATACTTTATTCATCCTGGTGCTAATAAGATGTACCATGATTTGCGTATGTCCTATTGGTGGCCTGGTATGAAAAGGGACATAGCTTCTTACGTTTCAAAATGTCTCACTTGCTCAAAGGTCAAAGCTGAGCATCAGCGTCCTTCAGGCCTTCTCGAGCAACCCGAGAACCCAGTTTGGAAATGGGATAGCATTCCTATGGACTTCATAACCAAACTACCACGTACACCCTCAGGTCATGATAGCATATGGGTAATCATTGACCGTTTAACCAAAACAACCCACTTTCTTCCTATTCGTGAAGATTTCAAAGTGGAGAAACTTGCTCGAATTTACACATACGAAATCATATGTCGACATGGTATACCTTTAGACATTATCTCTAACCGCGATGGTCGCTTCACTTCATGTCTTTAGCAAACGTTCCAATCCGCTATGGGTTCTCACTTGAATCTTAGTACGGCTTTCCATCCTCAAACAGATGGACAGACCGAACGTACTATCCAAACCCTAGAGGATATGCTCCGTTCTTGTGTCATTGACTTTGGTGGAAATTAGGATGTACATTTACCATTGATCGAGTTCTCGTACAACAACAGCTATCATTCCAGTATTCAGATGGCTCCTTTCGAAGCTTTATATGGTCGAAAGTGCCGATCTCCGATCAGTTGGCATGAGGTTGGTGACAAGCAGTTCACTGGTCCCAAACTCATCCAAGAAACGACGGATAAGATTCTTCAAATCCGCGACAACTTGCTCAAGGCCAGAAGCAGATAAAAGAGTTATGCTGACAAAAGGCGTAAGCCTCTGGAATTTAATGTTGGAGACTTCGTTCTACTCAAGGTATCTCCCTGGAAGGGAGTGATACGTTTTGGTAAAAAGGGAAAGCTTGCTCCTCGCAATGTAGGTCCTTTCAAGATACTCGAAAGGATTGGCAAGGTGGCTTACCGACTCAATTTACCTCAGGAACTTAGCAATGTACATCCAACGTTCCATGTATCCAACCTCAGGAAGTGCTTAGCAAACGAGGAACTTCAAGTTCCCATCGACGACTTGCAGATAAACAAAACTCTTCATTTTGGGGAGAAACCGGTCGAAATCAGGGACCGAGGTGTCAAGCGACTAAGGCGCAGTAAAATTTCCATTGCCAAGGTTCGATGGGAAGGAAAGCGTGGCACCGAGTTCACTTGGGAACTTGAGAGTGAAATGAAGGCCAAGTACCCACAACTCCTCCCTCAGTCTTCCTCTCAGATTTCGAGGACGAAATCTCCTGAGGCAGGGGAGACTGTAACTCCCTGCGTTTTGATGTTAACCTATAAATAGCAAGTCACGTCGTACTTCTTGTCAGTTGACTCTTTTACCCTCGTGATACTTTATTTTGATCCTATTTTGACAATGAGACTATTTTAATCATGATTATGTTAAACTATAATTCTATGTGATTCGTGAACGATGTGAATCTTAATTCTATGTGACACTTTTAAACATTTGGAACGATATGAATCCTGAATCTATTGAACGATATGAATCTTGAATCTATTGAACGATGTGAAACTTGAATCTATTGAACTACATGAATCTTGAATCTATTGAACGATGTGAAACTCGAATCTATTGAACGATGCGAAACTTGAATCTTTGAACGATGTGAATCTTGACTCTTTAAACGATACGAGTCTTGACTCTTTATTATGCTTGATACTATGGAACGAGAAACTTGTTTAAACTATATTCGAAACACGATTTTGTTCTTGATTATACGAATCTTATACTAGAATACTATGAAACAATGAATCATCACAATAATACGCAACGCAACGCTTAAACTCGCTCGCGAATCGAACTAAAGGCGGAAAACTAGCAAACGAGTACCGGCTGTCCGAATGGACATCCAATCGGATGACCATCCGACCGGAAGGTTATCCAACCACTGCTCACCTTGCACCACCTTAGTTCCTTCTCTCAACCTATAAATACCATCCATTCTCTACTGTTCACTGATGTGACAGCTCCATTTGACCCAACTCACTCCTAGTTCATTCTCAGACACATTTCTCTCGATTCAAGCTCATTTGGTAAGTATTTCCACTCAAATCTTGTACAATCATCATCATTACACATTTCTTTATCATCTTCTCTATCAAAATCACTGGTTTACACCTTGGAATCACCTGATTTGGACTACTTGAAGATAGTGTTCACTTGGTGACGTCATTCCATCAAGTTTGGTCTAGAACTAAAGGATTCCACATGTTTAAACACAAATCACAACAAGATTTCCACATATTTTGGCATATTTTAACATTCTTCAATCATTTTCAAACTTTTCTTTCAACTCTTTTACATTCATTCATTCAAAACCGTTGGAACCTAAGCTCGTACTGACTCTCTACTCGTCCTTAGTCGAGAGCCGGCTTGACAACTGATTTCCACCGGAGAGATGACCGAATTACGGGTTGAACATGAAAGATCACTAAGAACAGTCAACTGATCGAATGGGGTGATTCCCATCCGATCGGATGAACTGGACTTGGTATGCTTTCCCGTTGTTTGACACGTCATCACGTCGTCTCCGTTACAGCTTGGAACGTAAACTTAGAATATTTTTACCAGTTTTTCAAAACATCAGATTGCCACTTGAATGTCCATCCGATCGGATAACCATCCGATCAAATGATCATTCGACCAGGTGGTCAGTCTCCTTGATTAAAGTTCCAAACTCTTGATCGAATAGCCATCTGATCGAATGGTCATCCGTCCGGATGACTATCCGACCGGATGACTTGTTTAGAAACTACAACGAAAACTTCAAAAGTTCTCAAATGATTTACAAACACTCACATCACTCATTCGAATGATCATCCATCCGGATGACCATCCGTCCGGATGACCTTCCGATCGAATGGGTTATTCCCATCCGATCGACTCACCATTCGACACTCTATTTAACACCATGTTCAACGCTGACGCTACCATTCTATATCCAGGCTGATCCAGCGCTCCCTTCGATCCAATTAACAGTGTTTGGTTCTAAGCACCCACTGTGAGTATACTCGATCCCTTTTTGCTTTAAACACTTTTGGGATGCAACATGTATTCTATATCAAGACACGTGACACTTGGAACTTATTCGAAACATACTCTATCCGTGTTAAACATGAAACATGAAACTATTGGAACTATTGAGACCATTTTGTGCTATTTGAACGTTTAATCCATGTGTGTAGTTCCGCCTTAACAATAGTAGCACTATAGGGGTAACGCACCTCCCCCATTTGTAGTCAAGGGGTATTGTTAGGATGAGACATTTAACCTCCCGCTAGACTCTTGGGATAGGCAAAGTTAACGCGTTGGTAAACTAGGGCTATCACTTGGACTGCGTTAACTAGCATGGCCGAAACTATTTATATGATGTTCATGTTGGATATGAGTTTTAAACTTGAAACTATTATGCTATCTATTCAAACTTGTATACTCGGCAACATTTTTGTTGATTGTATTTTAATACATGTTGCAGGTTGATAAGTTTGGATGCTGAAGAAATAAGCTATGGTGACTCTAGATACACACCTTAGATAAACAATATTTTGAATCAATGTTCGAATTGTTTAAGTTATTTTGATACAATTTTGATCGTATTTGGCATGTATGACAATTTAGTATTTGATATGAAATCTTGATCTAATCTATATCGAAACGAATAGTGTTATGGAACCTCATGAGCAATCTGAATGCTTAGTGTCGCGCCCCGATGTTTCCGCCATCAGTTGAGGTGTGACAATAGTCCGATAACGGGATTTGTCAGATCCTATGGTACCATAACATACTACTGGTCGGCTTGATCAAAGCTAATGAATGTTATTCATCTTTCGACTAATGCCCCAACAAGTTCGTTCACATTATTGAAATCGTCATGTTTAATATAAACCATAGTGTTTGTTTTTGAAAACTTGAAATCGTTTTAGCACATATGAATCACCCCAAAACAATTGAAAGCAGTAAAATAGGGGACTATGTACTCACTTGGGATTGCATGTATCCTTGATCTAGTGAACTAACAAAGCTCGGGAAGTCAAGGAATCAAGTGGCACCTAGTATGGAATCACTATGTTAATAATCGAGACCTAAATCGAGAGATCGGATAGAATGAGGTCTTGTAAACCAAATGAGTGTTGGAACTCACATGATATGGTTTAACAAAGCCTATATTCTGATTTGAAATCAATCCTAAGTGCTTTTGACCCGTTATGACCCGTTAAATTAGTTTACGCTACTTTAACGTGTCATTTGCGCAAATGCGTGTTCGGATGGTCTAACTAGTTCTATGATAAGTCTTGTATACCTACACATGTTTAATAATGTTGCATAATCAGTTTAAGTGTCAAAATTTAGGTTACATATGCTTAAAATAAAATTATGCGCAAAAAGGGCATTTTGGTCATTTTCCTAAGGCATATAAACTACCTATCATACAACTAATTAAACGAAGTGACCATAAGGTATAACCCCGGAAGGTTATTCCCTATACAACTATGGTCACAATATATGTTTGGTCGGATCCTAATGATAGACCAAACGGGTCGGGTTCAAAAGTCTAATCGGTTGTCGAGACCGCTTGACTTACGACCCTAAATAAGCACTAAACTAGAAGTGATGAGTTAAACATGTTAAAACATGTTTAACTAAGTTAGAAAACTGATTTGGTATAAAAAAAGTGTTTTGATACCCGAAAATAGTTTCGTCGCAAAATGCACATAAACGTACATTTTGACCGAAACTTTGACTCGTCACTTTGACTAGTCAACATGGTAATCAGTAGGTATAGTCGCAAGGGACTATAACCATCGTTATTACGCTCACGTTGCAAAGTTCTAACGAACTTTGACTTGACCAAATCATGGTCAAAGCTGAAAGTCAAACACTGTTTGACTTTTTAGCTTGAAATAAATGAACAAGACATGAAAGAACACTTACAAGTGATCTTAGGCTGGAAAAATGACTAAGAATGCTCAGGTATGAAGCTTCCAACTAAGTGTGGTAGCCTCAATTTAGAGCAAGAGTGAAAAGAAGAAGGAAATGAGCAATTTGGAATGATGAAGTTCTTGGGTATTTATAGGAAATCATGAACCTTTAGATCTTTGCCAAGTGTTTGTGTGATGATCAAGGAACAATACACACCTTACACTTGTTAGGACCTGATTTGGGGACTTGGAAAACACACAAACCAACCCACAATACCCAAAAACTATGAATAAAACCAAGTTCAGCAGGCTGGTTTGCTGAAAAAATGGTTTCTGCCAGCACCGGGCCTCACGGCCCGCAACCCAGTAAGGTGTTTCTCTCGCGTGCCGCCAGCCACCTCAGATCAGGACTTTCAAAAAATGGCAGAAATGGTCCCTGCCGCTCCAAAACTTGTTTTTCAACATGTTTTACCCCCGTTAACCCAATTTCAAGGCTCTATAAGGATGCTAAAGCATAGGGGACTTGAAATATGCTTGGAAATATCATGGATGTCGGTTCATCTGGTCGTACGATCGCGTTTTTCGGTTAATTACGACGAAACTCGAATGGACGCGAAAACGATCTAAATTACACGACGAATGATATTTTTGCATTCCCATCACTAAAATACAATATTTTAGTGATTAAATTTTTTTTTGAATGTGCGGATATGGTCAGAATGCAGAATATGCACGAAAATGCATACTTTCGCAGTTTTGACATTTTTAGTCCCTGTTGATCAAATAAGCGTATTTTCTCATACCGAACCTCTCAAAACTTATTTCTAAGCTATGTAAAGGGTATTTAAGGTATGTTTAGCTTATCATCTTGGTCCGGAGTGTATGTTGTTACGCGAATCGGCAGACTTTTGCAGTTTGTCGCAAATAGCCCCTATGATCGAATAAACTTGTTTTTGCAATACCAACCCCTTCAAAACTTATTTCTAAGTTATGTAAAGGTTATTTAAGGTATGTTAAGCTTATGTTACTATTCCATAGTGTATGTCGTGTTAAACTGATTACGTTTACGTAACAGTTTGCGTATAACTTTCCAGAAAGTGTTTAAGAGCTTAAAATCGAACAAGAATTGATATGTGTAAATGTCACATGTAATTGTACAAATCCTGAGAATGAAACACAAGATTTCATTGGATTCATATTTGTATGATGGTCGTAGAGGCACAAATGTCACACAAGTAAACAAAAACACATTGACTAACTTTGTAAAATAGAGAATAATCGCATTTGCTTTAAATGAATCCCAATTCACACAACACATTTACCAATTTTTCATTCCACATTCTAGGTGCTTGTTTTAAGCCATATAGGGATTTTTTAAGTTTACACACTCTTTTTTCATCTTTAGAAAAATAACCATCAGGTAGAGCCATATAAACATCTTCATGCAATTGACCATAAAGAAAAGCATTATTTACATCTAGCTGAAACAACTTCCAATCATGTTCAACATCTATTGATATTATACACCTAACAGTAACCAGTTTTTAACAACTGGTGAAAAAGTTTCATCAAAATCTATCCCTTGTTTTTTACTATAACCTTTAGCCACAAGTCTAGCCTTATACCTTTCTATTTCACCAGTGGATTTATATTTTATTTTATATATCCACTTACACCCCAAATAGACCTACCAGGAGGTAAGTCTACAAGATCCCAAGTATCATTTCTATGAAGAGCCTCAATTTCCTCATTCATAGCAAATACCCAATCTGGATCATTACAAGCCGCACTAAAGTTCTTTGGCTCATAACTTTTAACTAGCACTGAAGTAAAACATTTATGCTCTAATGACAAATTAGAGTAGTTTACTACCTTTTCTAACCCATACTTGACTTTACCTTCAACTATAAAGTCACTAAGGTTTCTAGGTAGGACTCCCTATGAGTTGGTATATGGTTTTGAACCTTCCCTAAACCACTTAAAGTTGTTTGGGTGTTTGTGTTTTTGCACTGTGTTAAATGAAACTGACAAACTCAGCAGTCGTGCTGAGAAATCTGTTTTCATTGGGTATTCCAATGAGAAAAGGGCTATAAAATGTACTATTTGGACAATAAAAATGTATTCTTTTAAGAGATGTTAAGTTTTTTGAAACTGTGTTTCCTTTTAAGGATAAAAATGTTTACAGCAAGTTAATGATAACATTTTTAGTGATGTAAATAATTTGATTTTTTTTGACACATATGGAACACAAAAACACAACAACTTAAAAATCCTGATGACGAAGGAAAGGAACTAAGTGAAATAGGGACACATGGATCTTCTGAGTTAGATAATAAAGATACTGATACTGTTGACAGGGCTTCAAATGAGCAGCAGTCAACACACATTCTGACCAAAACCTAATAGGTAAAAAACTTTGAAACAACAAAGCCCTAGCAACATTCAATAAATGTCTATATTCCTTTCAAATATCCCTTTCTGTTGGGGTGTGTATGTACAAGAAGTTTGATGAATTAAACCTTTTTGTTTACAAAACAAACTCATTTGGTTGTTAACAAATTCCATTATCACTTCCAAAACACTTTATATTCCTTTTAAACTGAGTTTTAACTACATTTACAAATCAACAACATTTTCAAAAACCTCATGTTTGGTTTTCATCAAACACACCCACATAGCCCTTGAGTAATAATCAACATCTGTTAGGTCTCCATACATCTAAGTGTACAAGGTCTCCTAAGTTGCTAGATTTATGATTACTCAATGGAAATGGTTCCCTATGTTGTTTGGCTCTTTGCCAAACCTCACAAGGAAGCATAGGATCTGAAATTCCTAAGTTCAATTTATTTTTAAACACTTTTATAGCATGATCAGATGGATGCCCCAACCTTGCATGCCAAAGACTAGTATAAGTACTAGAACTATAACACACCTTATCTGATATGTAAGAAATGCCACAAAAAAACGATCCATCCATTTGACTGGTAGTCACCAGGACTTTCTTAGTTGACAAGTCCCGAACATAACATTTATTTTCATCAAAAACTACTAACATTTTCTTATCTCTAGCCAATTTGTGAACGGAAATAAGGTTTATGTTGTATTCAGGAACAACAAAAACATCCTTAAGAATCACAATATTAACAAGTTTTACAGATCTAATCTTTGTTACTAAAGCATTTGTACCATTAGGATGTTTTACTTTTATTTTGAATTCAGACACATCTGTAAAATCAATTAGACAGTTCTCATCCTTGATCATATGTTGATTTGCACCTGAATCAACAATCCGACCCATATTCTGTTCACTAGACTCACTACTAGCAAAACACAGTTTTAGAAAACAAACTAGCACAGAACAAACCACCACCTGAAACATTACAGCTTTGTGAAAGCCCACTAGGCTTATCCCCTGAAAGACTAAAAAGCCTTGATATTTGATCACTTGTCAAAGAATTAACAGAGTTATCAGAAGACTCAACAGAACTGCTATTACTTGCAACTGCTTTCTTACCTTGACTGCTTCTTGGTGGTTTCATCCAAGATGGATAACCAATAATTTCAAAACAGTTATCCACATAGTGACCTATTTTATTACAGTGAGAACGCTTCAAACTTTGATTAGAAACTTTATTATTTTTATTAAACTCAATAGGTTGACTTATTTCAGAAACAAATGCCTTGGTTTGCCCCTTTTTTACCACCATTGCTGAAATTTATATGGGTTTCTTCCCTAGAAACAACAGCAAAGACCTCCTTAACAGTAGGTAGAGTTTCTTTTATTAACAAATTTGTTCTAATGCTTTGGTATACCCTATCAAGACCCATTAAAAACTGTATTAGTTTAATCATGTGATTGAAACTATTGAAATCCTTTGCAGCATCACAAATGCAAGCAGGCAGTTGCAAGATTTGATCTAATTGCGTCCACGTTACATTCAATTTATGGTAATAGTCTGTCAGCCCATTTTGAGTAAAACTATTAATTTTCTGATATAGATAAAACACAACCGACCCATCTATTTTGTTATAAGTCTCTTTTAAATATGTCCATACATCACTAGCAAGTTTAGAAAAAACTTGACCCATGTATACTTCCTAACTAATTGAGTTTAATATCCAAGTGAGCACTATTAAATTACATCTATCCCATTGTCTAGCCAAAACTTCATTATTATCAGATTACAAGTTTTATCAATAAAACCCCTGTTATTTTTAACCTGTAAAGCTAACTGCATTGCATTAGACCACTCTGTGTAATTTTCAGACCCTTTTAATTTTACAGACACAATAGTCAGGTTATTGGAGTCAGGTGGATGCAAGTATAATGGATCACTTGCATCCAACTTACTTACTAATGTCTCACGAGGTGGATCACTAGGACCGAGTAACAACCGGACCATCAACCATACTTAATCAACGAAATACACAAAGAAATAAATCAAAGACACAAATAAGAGTCAACAGATCACAACACACGAAACCAAGACAGAGGGTCAGATCAGTGGGTCATCACTCAAAGGTGCCACTGCAAATCATGTCAAGGAAGCCACCTATATCTAAAACCACCACAGATAATGCAACACAGATACAATTCAAGAAAACAAACAAGAAAGCTAATCAACACAGGTAGTGTACAACGAACACATAAAATGCAATAGGGGATGACCCACACTGTCTCCTAATCACAAACTAGTCCAACTAGTACGACAACAATATGCCTAATGCAATGGAAAGGAAAAATATTCTCAAGAAAGGAATAATGACAAACTAACTTAGATCTACTAAGATCTGAACCGATGAAACCCTAAACACACAACGGAAGAACGGAAAATCACCAAGAGCACTTTATGGCTCTGATACCATGTCAAAAACACTGGTATTTCAAACAATCGAACACAGAATACCCAACCCTAAGTTTATTAACCCAAGAAATACTCCAGAACAAGACTGTTTACACAAAGATACAAGAAAAAAATCTACCAAACTAACAAATCTCAACTAACAGAGATTATCAAAGCGATAATCTCAAACGAACTACAACAAATCTACACTATAAGCTTTGATTCACATAGAATCAAAGCCTTTACATCTTACAAACCCTAATTCGCTCTAGAAAGAGAAAGGAAGTTTCTGGAGAAAAATATCTTGAATGAATAGATGCAAAGTGTGGACTTCTCTTTATATATTGATCCATCTCCAAGTTATCTGGGTTGTTGTAACAACCCGGCTTCTAACCGCTCCAATGTCAAAATCTTCTAACTGCTACAAGCCCCAATGCCAACGAATCCCATCATCAGCGAAGCCCATCATCAATAAGCACATCATCAATACTTAGTCCAACATGTTACATTCAAACATAATATAGTGTAAGATTGTCATAACTAAACGGAAATTATTAAATTGTAACAAAAGGAAAATATATAACCTTCTATATTTTCAACAAATTTCAACACAGTGGGGAAATACAATAACAATAGATGCAATCTTTGATTTGTTACATATGATGAGTCGTGATGATACTAGTGTTGGTTTAGAGGATTCATTTGTTGAAAACCAGTGTGACCCAAGGATAGTATAGTTATGAACTTTAATAAACTCGCTAGAACTAGCATGCATTTACAAGTATTATATTTAATATAGTTGTCAATGGTCCCTTATTCAAAATGATAATGTTAGATCCATAATTAATTGATTTCCAAACTTCTAGTGCTAGTTGCTAGAAAGGAAACGGGTCGAAAGCTCATCAAGTGAATTTTAAATGCATGATACTGAATTTTCATTTGTAAATATATACCATTATTGTAATGATATATTTTCTTTGTAGTCATATTAACACACATGACACAACGTATTTAAAAGTACCTTCTTGGTAGATCACACACACATCTCCAAAAAGGGTGTTAGAATCTTATAAGCTACCACTTCCATGCGGGATAAGCCTTCAAGTATTTGCAGTTTCCAACGCTTGGGTCATAGTGTTAAACCAGATGAATCCCTTAAACCAACAATAATATCGATATGTTTAAAACAACTATACAGGTGCATTAACAAAATTATTATCAACTATAAGTTGGTATATTATGTGCATATTATGGGCTGGAGAAAGTGGTGGGCTATGGACCGATTGTACAGGGTTGTAAGTGCAGTTCTTGTCGGGTAACTGTGCTTTATCAGTTCTGGTCAAAGTCCAAAGTCAAGAGAAGTCAAGATCCAACAAGTTCGGACATATATGTTAGATACACTAATAAATTCGGACTGTTAAATGCAAACGGGTCCGAATTTGTGATTTGGTTTTTGTCAGTACTTAGTGTATTAAAAGTCGGATGGATGGAATGGTGAACAACAAAAATTCAGACTTTGACAAGGTGTCAATACCTATGGGTTTTGCCCTAGCCTATACATATGTGGGTATAGGTTAGAATTAGGGCATGAATTCATCGCTGTGGTGATCAGCTGTGTGTAACTCTCACAAACCCTAAGGAATTCCCCAACAGCGTCTGCACATTCTAGAGAGTGAGTGATTATGTGTTAGTGAGAGAAAGCTCGGTTTAGATCTTTGTGATCTAAACCAGCTTGTAGATGATGTATACTCTTTCGGTTTGTAATCTGTGATGATTGATTCATAAATAAAGGGTTTCATCTTCTACATCTTTCTATCTTTTATGTTTGTTTTTTGATGTTTCATGTCTTGAATCAAGTGCAATGTTGATGTTCGTCATCGATCTGGTGCTTTAACAGTGGTATCAGAGCATGGTTACCGATTCGTAATGGTCTAACCGCCTTCCGAATCACCATTGCTCCTGATTTGATGTTTGTTTCCGCCAAACATCATGGAGACGTGAAGATTCTGCAAAAAAAAACTTGAAGATTTTGAAGTTGTTCGTCGACTGAGATGTTTTCTTGTTTTCCAAGATTGTTTCAGATCTATGGTTTGATCTGAAAAAGGTATAATCTGACTTTATTTAAGTGTTAAAAGCATTTCTGTCCGTGTTTGTTATTCTGATCTTCTTGATGACTTGTGTGTAGTCACACTTGTCAGTACTTATTACATCATTTTCCGGATTTATATGTCAGAACTTACACTTCAGTGTGTCTGAATTTAAAGTTTTGAGAACTCATTCATCTTGTCCGTATATAAGATTGTCCTGATTTATCAAAACTTGTGCGCATTCAGCCTTGTCCGCACATATTGTTTTGTTCTTCTGTCCGCACTTATCTAATTCCTTATGTCCGCACTTAGGGTTTCACATTTCTGTCCGCACATATATGTGTTTTTCTTGTCCGCACTTATAAGTGCGCATTCAATCAAGAACTTCTTGTCCGCACTTAAGTGTTAAGTGTTTGTGCACATATAACTTAGTGTGTATTGTCCGCATTTATAAGAGCTTGTTCGCATTTAGACATTTGATTTGATGTCCGCACTTAAGTTTGTGGATGTGTCAACACTTATTTTCATCATTGTCCGAACTTATAAAGAGATCTGAGTATTGGGTGTTTATGTCCACACTTAGAACTCAATCTTCTAGTCCGCACTTACTCAATCTGTCCGCACTTGCACCTTATCATTATCCGCACTTAAGCTTTATCTTTCATTGTCCGCACTTAGTTATAAGGTTCTTTGTGCGCACTTATGAGATCTTAAATTGTCTTCACTTGTGAGATCATTATTTCATCCGCACTTATTAGTTTAACATCTTGTCCGCACTTAAATCAACAAACCTCATCCGCACTTATTTGGTTTGCTTCATTGTCCGCACTTAGTGTGTCTATGTACGCACTTATAAGTCTTATCACTTTTCCGTACATAATTCACATATCCGCACTTATAACATTCATTTTTACGCACATATTGTTTAAGTATGGATGTCCGCACTTACACAATATGTTTGTCGGTACTTATCATCTATTAGTCCGAATTTGTTAAGGATTTAGATTGTCAGTACTTAAATCCTTATCCAAACACACTCCTTATCCAAATTTGGTTTGTTTTGAATCCGAATGTGTTGATTTTTACTTGTAAAGTCTGAATTTATGGGTTATATTCGGAATCTTTGAGTTATATTCGGTTTCTAGATTCTTGGTGCATGGATTTAGTCCGTTCTTTCAGACAATTTGGGACTTTTATTGGGCTTTTGAAGAGATACGAAGGTGACGTGGCTTGGACGTTGACAGTTTACGAAGAAATAGGGAGAGTAAAAATTCCTATTTTTTCGTAAATCTAAAGCTTGTGCGTAAAAAGGCTCATGTGTGATGGAGTTTTGTCAAGTCTGTTCGTGTTTTCAATCAAGTATGGACGTGATGAAGTTGGATTCTCGGTTGACAACTAGTTAAAGATTCAGCCTTATTAGTTGCTGTTTAGAGTAGAGAAGATTGGTTTCTTGGTCCCTCTTCCAAGACGGTTGCTAGTCGGTTCTCGAAATAATTTGGTGCTTCTTGATAAGGGGAAGATCGTAGATGAAAGCCATCGAGGATTCAGTGGATCTGTGAAGATATGAGATTGATTCATGAAGATTCATGATGAGATGCAATCATACATGAAGGGTTGCAGATCATGATAAAGATGGTAGATGTACTTTTACAAAGTTCAGTTTATTATTAACTTATCGAATTGAACTTCCTATCTTTGTGACGTTTGAATTGTTCAACATTGGGGATTGGAAATCCAAAGTTTCTTTCTACTTCCGGTTAGGTTTGAAGATTAAGGTTTTGAGAGATATTCTTACACTTGGTTGTAGGCTGGTTCGCCTTAACTTGATTCAGGAGTAGTTTGAGGGGGAGGATCTACAATGTCTGATGTTGGATTCTTCAGGTTTCACAAAGGGGCCACTTAAGTGATCGTCAGCAAGTCTTTAATTAGAAGGGTTGAAGATCGTTGTGCTCTACCGGAAAGATCAAATCTCAGCCAAAGTAGAAAGCAGGCGTGACATCATCACTCAAGGGGGAGTCTGTAAGCGCAGTATCCGGTGACTGAAGATTTTTGATGCCAGACAGAACTGATAGCAACAGTTAAGGGGGAGTCTATAAGTTCAGTTCTCGTCGGGTAACTGTGCTTTATCAGTTCTGGTCAAAGTCCAAAGTCAAGAGAAGTCAAGATCCAACAAGTTCGGATATATATGCTAAATACACTAATAAATTCAGACAATTATATGCAAAAGGGTCCGAATTTGTGAGTTGGTTTTTGTCAGAACTTAGTGTATTTGCTTATCCGTACTTATTATCAAAAAGTCGGATGGATGGAGTGGTGAACAACAAATTCAGACTTTGACAAGGTGTCAGTACATATGGGTTTTGCCCTAGCCTATATATATATGGGTATAGGTTAAAATTAGGGCATGAATTCATCTCTGTGGTGATCAGCTGTGTGCAACTCTCACAAACCCTAAGGAATTCCTCAACAACGTGTGCACATTCTAGAGAGAGATTGACTATCTGTTATTGAGAGAAAGCTCGGTTTAGAACTTTGTGATCTAAACTAGCTTGTAGATGATGTATACTTTTTCAGTTTGTAATCTGTGATGACTGATTCATAAATAAAGGGTTTCATCTTCTACATCTTTCTATCTTTTATGTTTATTTTTTGATGTTTCACATCTTGAATCAAGTGCAATGTTGATGTTCGTCATCGATCCGGTGCTTTAACAAGGGTTCATGTCTGGCGGCCCGACGCATCCTCCAATTGGCTGATTATACATGGTTCACGTCTAGGACAAGACATGGCCCGACGCATCCTTCAAGTAATATTGGGCTGATTATATTTGCTGGATAAGGGACTGCACATGGGCTGTTGAATACTACTTTATAGCCTGTGGATTATTATGATGGGCTTGTAATTGGTCATGGGATCGATCTTTAGTCTTGATAAAGAGCTTGTTGGGCTGGTCTCATTGTTGTGGAGTAGCTGAGGAGAGGATTCGGATCTTCGTGTCAATATATAATTGTGCAAATTGACACACTTATTCATTCAGTATACACATACAGCACATTAGATTTCGGATATCTTACTAGAACTCTCTAAAGTATCAATTAGATCTATGGTTTATACGTATGTTTTCCCAGTAGATCTCTGTGAGTTACTCATCAAATTATCATGTTAATGATCTGATTCGTTGAGTGATTGTAGAGTCATTGTGTCTAAGATTTGTACAATATTTGAAGTTTTTTGTTTCTTGTTGAAAGATAATAAAATCTGAGTGTGTGTTGTTGTAACAAATTTTGTATTATTGTCACACCCTGATTTCCCGGTGGGCCCGGACTTAGGTTTATATGTGACAAATTGATATAGATATTCACAAATAACACAGCGGAAGTCTAGGAGTATAAAATAATTATTACAAATTACAATTGTCCAAAAGTTCAAAAATAATTATACAGACAACGTGTACTAAAAAGATCCACAGGCGGATCGAGTATCAAATGATTACATAAACAGACTACTAGTCATCTTGCATGGAGTTGCAAATTCCACTTAAGCAATTACCGGGCAACTTCCTGCCTATTTACGTGCTTTGCAACCTGTTAGTCTTTTGAAGATACGTCAGCTTACACTGGTAAATACAAATAACCGACACATTTTGAAAATATTTCAAAATCATTTAATGTACACAATGGCACATATATTTTTATAAATAACTTGGGACAAACTATTTCTCATGTTATCAGTTTTACATGCTTGTCAATACATATGGGGCCCGGAAACTATGCCGAAATCATGAATAACCGACACACCACTTTAATACCCTTATTGGGCAAACCCATATTAGGTTATAAAATATTTTATTATAGCATTAGCATCTGTGAGGTGTATGCCTACACCTCGTGCTTAGGTTGTGGGCATTTGCAATTAAATGAGCCAAGGATATCCAGGACACGGTCCCATTAACCCCCAATGTTTAAGTTATCAAGAAAATCGAACTAAAACAGGTTATTTGGATTTTTAGACACAATTCGTCATTGATCCCATATCCGATCAAGCAGTAATAATTTACTATATCCCAAGCCCGTATAGGGAAAATAGGTTAAGCGTATTTATCTGGCTTAAGTCTCTAAAGACAATATATAAGCACAACCGTTCAAACAAAATAACAAGTAAGGTTGCAATTTACTGGACGCCCTAGTCTGGAATAAATGGTATAATAACCAATTAGAATGTTAACGGGTCATATTCAAGTCATAGACTTGGACCGGTTAACTATAATATAAAGAAAACGATACGGTAAGCTAGATTAAGCGGTGTCCGGATAGAATGTAGTTTAAACCATCACAAGTTCTATGACTTGTATAATATGGGTAAACAATATAACATTCTGGATTTTAAAAGAAATTGAAGGAATTGATCCAATTCGTTAAGTTATATAAACTAAGTTACATAAGTCAACCGTACGCGCATAGGCGGTATCGGGTGATCGGATGAGTCAATGTCAAGTTCATTATGCCAAAATATGATTATTAGATTACCATATCAGTAGGTATTCCATTTTATAAGTTGTTAAAAAATCATTTTATGCTCATAAGGGCATTTTGGTCAATATTATGGCATAATACATGAACTTGCATAAAACCCGGCAACTGATTATGATCAAGTAGTATAACCTCAGAGGGTTATTCTATACACAAACACGATCACAATGCAACTTCAAATCAGTAGCTAACTTGGCTAAATCGGGTCAGAATCGAAAGTCAAAGCAGAAGTCAAACTGCTTGACTTCCGGTTGCAAACCGAACTATAAACTGGAAATGACAGGCTGAACATGTTGTGACATGTTCTAATATACTTTACCAACTGATATAGTGTAAAAAATATGTGTTTAAACATTTATAAGTTCATTTTATATGTTTTCCGAAAAACTGCGTTTTGACTTTTATTTAAACATAACTTTGACCCGTCATTTGACCAATTTAACGTGATCTTCAGGAGGTGTCCTCATAGGGGATTATCACCTACCTTATTACGATCATGTAGCCATGTTCAATTCGAACATAGGCTTAGCCGTAATGGTCATTACCGAAACTCAAAGCAAAAGTCAATTGCTTGACTTTCGCCTAATTATTTAGCCTAATAAAAGAAAGGAGCTATGAAAGAACACTTACTAGTGTTCCTGGAGAATAATGAACTCAGAATGGGGGCCTCTATAGATCAAACGCCACTCCAAGAGTAATAAAGAAGAGAATGAGTGAACGAGCAAGGAATGAGGCACACTTTGACTGCTATTTATAGTTAAAGAAGTTATGTAGGATCTTGCCAAGTGTTAAGGGGTGTTCTAAGATCATCACATGTGTTCTATGAGGTGTTACAAACTGCACAAGAGTGGCAAAATGCGAGAGATGTGGCAGCAATGCAGACTGCCTTGGTCTGCAAGTGAAAACTGCCAGCATGCTGCCTTACGAACCGTAAGGGTCTCAGGCTTACGGTCCGTAAGCCTGATAAGCGCCCATGGTTTTGAATTGCTTACGGACCGTAAGACATAAAGTCTTGCGGTCCGTATGGGACTGTCAGATATAATGAACTATTAGCCTTATGGTTCGTAAGGCTTCAAGCCTTGCAGTCCGTGAAGGTCACTCAGAGGCCAAATTATTGGCATGTTGACACAAATGGTCCCTCCACATTCGTACTTCCACTATTTTACACAATTAGTCCCTCTCGTCTAATTATCTTGGCATTTCGAGAGTTGATTGGACACGTGTTGCCATAGGATTCGATAAAAATTTCTGAGGTGTTAAAATCCTCACCCCTTAAAAGAAATCTCGTCCTCGAGATTTTATTCAAAAAGATAGGGGAACTTTTATCTTATATTAGACTCAACCTCCTATGTATATTCTGGGCCATGATGGACATCCCATTTGACTTTCACGATGGGGATCATTTTCTTTCGGAGCTTTTTAACCTATCAATCCTCGATCGAAATCGGTTTCTCAATGAACCTCTGAGGCCAAATTATTGGCATGTTGACATAAATGGTCCCTCCACATTCATACTTCCACTATTTTACACAATTAGTCCCTCTTGTCCAATTATCTTAGAATTTTGAGAGTTGATTGGACACGTGTTGCCATAGGATTCGATAAAAATTTCCGAGGTGTTACAATTATCAAATTTGATACGATCCATCATATGTAACAAATCACAGATTACAAAAAACATGAATTTTTTTTACATATACCAGTATGTACTAAAATATAAGGATAATTGCATGATATATTGATACGAACCTGTGGGTCGACCCACTTCTCGTGGGCAGCTCCATATGGGTATTTGACCCATTTTATTATTAGCAGGATATAGTTTTTGTGGGAACAAGAAAGTAGTTGGCGGTTTTCTAGCAATTAATTGTTAAATAGGGCAGAATAGGTAGTGTTTTAGGGGTCAATGTTTTTATATAAAATTAGGGTTCTTACCTTGTAATTAGAGATCGAGCCTATCTCGAATTTTGCTACTTATGTAATCATTTCTTCCAGTAATCAAAGTTTTAAGTTTCGAGGTTCTATCAATTGTTCCATTGTCGGGAAATCAAATGGTGCCTACAACCCGGAATTTGACAGATCAACTAGCAACCATTGCAGCATAATTAGACGCCATTCTTGCATCTTTAAGGGATGATGTTGACGAAATCAAGTCTCAGGTGATCAGAGATGGTTGTAGCAGTGAAGAATCAGACAATTATTTGAAGAACATGGTGGAGAAGGGAATAAAAAGATGCCAACTCATGGACTGAATGATTTCAAAGAAGGACCGAAGGCTGAAGTGCTTATCCCAAAACCTAAGACTGTGTATAATGCTGCTAACCTTGCCTTAGAAGATGAGTCCAAGATCGGTTCACCTAAACCTTGTAGAAATTTTACACAAAGCCCAAGCCCAAAAAATGTTTCGGACTATACTAAAAAAGTCGCTCTTGTTACCCACAACCCTACACCCAAGCGCCCATTCCTTCTAATGAATGTGTTGTGGTTTTTTCACAAATTCAGCCTTATCAACATCCTAAAAAAACAGCAACCTAGGTCTTGTGGCATTATCGTATCCTTCTGGTCTCCCATGCATCCTAGTTGAAACCCACACGAGTTGAAGTTTCTGCAACACCTTTAGCTACGCTACCGACAACCAAAGCTTGGGAAATTGATCTTCAACCTCGGTATATCATTGAATGGCTTATAGCGTGGCAATATGTTTCCCTTTTGTCCGACGTGAGCACAAGTCGTTTGTCTGGGTGAGATGTATTTATACGAACCCAGGGTTTAGATTCCCGCCCAAATTAAATGGTCCACAAAACTCGTAGAATAGTGGGGGAGTTATTTTAGTAACTATTTAATTATAATTAGTATTAATAGTAGGTTTTTAGTTTATTTGAGGAGTCAATGTTTTTATATAAAATTAGGGTTCTTACCTTAAAGTTGGAGATCAAGCCTATCTCAAATGTAGCTAATCGTTATTTTAGTAATCAAAGCTCTCAGTTGGGTGGTCAATTTCAACTGTTGTAAAAAATTGTAAGAGATGAGATTGTGAGTGGGCCCACTGTCAACCAAATTGAGAACTTCAATAGAATTAAGAGTTCCATAAAGCTTCATGGTTGTAGTTTGTGACTCACCAAGGGTGACATGAAGAATAATTTTAGCAATATCTGCATTAATGGGGGTGTCTTCTTCTGTCACCAATGCTAGGTCAGGTTTGTCGTCTAATGCCTTTTCTCCTGAATCCTTGCACTGATGGCCAAGACTATATTTATGTCCACCCTTAAAGCGGAAACATGGAGATATCGACCATGTTTCTTAGTCTCAATTATGTGTGGAGAGGGTTTATGCAGGAATTGGGAAGACTGATTACTAGATGGTCGACTAGGTTTAAGGGTTGGGGTCGATATGAATGTTTTATTGGGCCAACTACAAATTTTAGGCTCAAATTTAAGGGCCAGGCGCATGGCTTATAAACAATATGAGGCTTACGGATCGTCACATCAGCCTTTAGCTCTTCATTGAGCCTATTTAAAAACACACCCAATAAACATTTATCTGGCCAATTAGAAAGCCTAGCTAATTGGCGTGCAAATTCCTGGCGATATTCTTGAGCTGTTCCGTCTTCTTGATACTGCACAAGTATTCATCTGGATTGTAAAACTCGTCATCTTCATATCTTCTAGAACGACCGCTGGACTTGTTCTTAAACATAGCGTGTGTCTTGAGAGTAGCTATGTCATCCTTGAGAGACTCCATTGATTCGATACGAGTTGCAATTGCAGCCAATTGAACTGCAATCGGATCTGGGTTAGAATTGTTGTTGTCTTCAAGTTTGCTCTGGGTAGAAGGTGCCATTGATATTATTCCTGGCGGCAATGGAACCAAATGTCAGATCCCAAAAACTGAAAGCTTTGATTACTACAATAACGATTACAGTTAGCCACATTTGAGATAGGCTTGATCTCCAATTTTAAGGTAAGGATCCTAATTTGATAATAATAAACATCGACCCCTAAAACAATAACTTATTTAATGGCAAATTTCTTTTATTCCCTGCTGTCTGTGAGACTTGAACCCAAGATCTCCCCCTCCCAAGGTGTTAAAAGCTTTGTCTTTGCCAATGAATATAACAACCCTCCTAGAACCTTTAACGTAACCCTAAACATCTTAAAATATACCTCGTATACGAGAAACGGACCCTATATACCTTAATATTTATAAAAATCAAAGAAAACAAAATCTGGGAGTTGCTCGCGGGGCGCGACCCCCTTAGCCACGACTATCGCGGGCCGCGACTAGCTTGGTTTGCCGGTCAAGGCATTGCGCCATGTGTCCCATGCGTGTCAAGGCTAGTCTGCTGACTAGTCAATGCTATAAACACCACGAAGGCTCTCGCGGGCCGCGAAGGCCGGCCCTATCTTCCTCGCGGGGCGCGAGCCGCCATCCGTCAGCCCTATAAAAGGGGTGGTCGAGCTCATTTGATTCTCGTTCAAAATCTGAATTCTCTCTCAATTCTCTAGGAAATTATAATACTCGGGTATAATCCCCCTATAAAGCGAAGCTCTGCCTTGTTGTAAGTATTATAACCCTGCTTGTTACCCTACACGATCGATCTAGGGCTCCGTAACGCATGTCAAGGCTCTGCCTGACTCAGTCTTTGGAGTTCTGTCTTGTGTTACACCCGATTGATCTAGGACTCCATAATGCATGTCAAGGCTCTATCTGACTCAGTCATTGGAGTTCTGTCTCGAGTTGTACGGTTAGTGTGATTTGGGTTATTTTACTAACACGTGTACATTGTTTAATTTTAATAGATATACCAGGAGATACAACAGGAAGCTTTAGTTTTACCTAAGTAAACAAAGTGAGTACATCTGCTTTTTGTCACCTTTTTGTAAGTATATTTTTACGAGTCAAAATGTTTTACCAAAACCTCAAATGTTTAAATAACACTTAACAGAAATTGAGTATTTGTGATTCTACAATTACTGCTGGTATGTTGGGGTTTTGTATACATTACTTGAAACTCGTTACTATTGGAATAGTAGCATGACCACAAGTCAGGATTGACAGTACCAATGGGGTAATTGGATAGATATAAACAAATGTAATTGCGGATGCCCTCAATACTGTAAAGTGATAAAACTGTTTTGATTAAACTGGGATGCACTCGCCCATATTTCTTGCTGATAAAACCTTTTTAAAACGCGTTTCGGGTAACTTAATGTGAAGCTAATAGAAGCTAGCTGGAGAGCATTGAAGGCTTGGAAAAGTGGCTATAAAAGTTACCTAAATAAAAAGGAGTTTTGTTTTCAATATACTAGGGTTTATCCCTATAAACATATTGTAATGGAAACTTGGGTTTTATCCCATTTATTGGTTATAAAAAGTTTGGTGTTTTAACTCCGATAAAATATTTCCTAACTACGGTCCTGATGTCTCATTTCTGCTGCCAAATTAATAAACACCGATACCAACCGCTCTGCGTGCCGCGGCCGCCCGTCTCCCGGGGCAGGGGTCGGGGGTTGCGACATAATGTGGTACCAGAGCTACAGCCACTGGTTTAAGCCAATGAAGTGTTCTACTGACACTTAAATTTTGTGTTAGGAAATAACTTATGTGATTATATTAAATATTGTTAGGTCATTTGAGATCGTTGATACTTGTTTTGGATTGTTTTTGTTATGTTCTAGTAGCTTTCTATAAGTCTAGGGGTCAAAGTTGTAACATTTTGTAACTATCAAGACTGACCTGGCGTATTTAAGATGCCAGCGTATTTATAAATACGCTGGCAGGGTCAGTAACTATATATATGCTTGTTATGAAACCCTAGTCAAGCTTTTGGCTAGTTTTTGGTGAAACCTTGTGTTGTTTACTCTTTGATTATTGTGATTGTCCTCATCAGATTTCCAGGTGCTTAATTGTGTTCTTACTTGATTGGAATCAATACAACACTTGTTGTAAATCATCAAACCATTAGCTTCATCTTCATCTTTTGATTTCTCTTAACTTTCTCAAGTTCAAACACCTAATCAATAGGTGTTTTGGATTAAAACAATCAACCACTGTGATCCGGATTGATATTGGGATCTACAATTTGGTATCAGAGCCTAGTGCTCTTGATTGTTGTGTTTTTGTTAAGATTCTTTAAGTTTTGAAGGTTTTTTTCAAAAGTTTCAAGGTTTTCAAATTTTTGGGCTTAAAATGGATTGATTTGGTGTGTTTAGTCGATAGGTTTTTGTTAATAAGTGATTAGGTAATCATTTGGGACATTTTGATACAAAGAAACATGGTTTTTGGGTCGTTTTTGAGTGATTAGAGGGTTTTTGTTCGTGTTAAAACCCTGGTTAGCGTAGATAATTTTGACTCTGGCATAGATAAATTTGAATGTCAATAAATTATCTTGAATATCGCATAATTAATAATTACGCCGATTACTCACAAGTGTAGTTGCTTTATTACCACCGAAATAGTGTTCTTGACCCATCAGCGAATTCATCGAAGGCGACTTCGAGGACAGTGATAAAGAACCACAACGTTTTTATCACGGTGATCGGCGAAATTAGCCAAACTAACGTGTGTGTTGTTTGTCTCAGCGGAATTGGCTTATTTCGCTCCTGCAGGTTCAACGATCTCATCAACGAAGTTGTTCATTCAGCGAACTTGGGCTCACACCTGCTCCGTTAGCGGCGAAATTGCTGTTGTTTTCGTGGTTCAATTCTGTCTATTCGACGAATTTGCTTCAGTTACCGGCGAATTTTTTCTCAGTCTCACCCAGCGATTTTATTCTCTGATCAGCAAAACTAAATCAAAATGTCTTTGAATCAACTGAATCCAATTACTCAAGCTGAACTTGAGACCGGAACTGCTACAAGGCCACCAAAACTGAAAGGATCGGCTGATTTTGGTACTTGGAAAAATCGAATCAAATCGTTCTTCGAATACACTGACTACAATCAATGGATTTCCGTCACCGTTGGACCCCATGTACCAACGGTGGTTCGAGGAGATGTGATAGTTGCTAACACCGACCCCATAACCTACACTGAAGAAGACAAAGCCCTAATCCAACGAGACCGCCGTGCACATGCTGCTTTAACCATGGCTTTGTCAACCGATGACTGTAACATGTTTGAAGAATACACCACTGCAAACGAACTCTGGCTGGCTTTGATTGACTACTACGAGGGAAACGAAGAGCTGATTCAAAACAAAAGAGACATGGTGCAAAAAGAATACTACATGTTTGGTGGAATTGGTGGAGAAAGCCTTTCTGATCATATCAGTCGCTTTCTGAATATGATGACCAAGATGAAGAAGACAGGAAATCCTATCACTAATCGTGCTGCCATAAAGAAACTTTTGGACTCACTTCCAAAAGAATGGAGCCTGCGATGCATGATGATCAAAATGGATTTCCTCAACAGCACAAACCCTATCACTTTGTCCGATTTGATTAACACTTTGAAAGCTTTTGAAATGGATGTCAACAAATGTGAAATGAATACAACTGGTTATACTCCAAAGTCTGCTCAGTCTACTGCAGGATTGAAGAACGTGGCTTTTCTTGCATCTGAAGGTGTCAGTCAACAAGCTTCAAACACGACTTACTTTAACGATTCCGCAAGTGCATTAAAGGCTCCACAATCCAATGAAAAGACAGCTGTGGTCGGTGACACTCAAGCTTTGAAAGTTTCAACTGAAAACTGGCACTTTTCAACATGTTTCTGAGTAGCTATGAAGCATTGATGTTGGGAGAGCTCAAGAAGGAGATTTTTTACTACTGAAGACATGTATCAAGTTGATCCAGATGATATGGAGGAGATGGCTATGATTACTCTAAGGCTGAAAAAGTTTCAAGACAAGACTGGGAAGCGTCTAGCTCTTGGAAAGGCTGGTTTCGACAAATCTAAGCTGCGGTGCTACAACTGCAAGAATTTGGGTCACTTCAAGCGAGATTGCCCTCTGTTGAAGAATGGAAATACTGAAACTGCTCCTAATTTAAGACAAATTGCTATTGAAGAAAATAACAACAACAACAACGCTGCTCCTAACACACCAAAAGCCTTAGTTGTTGAGGACTATGATTGGGCTGAAGAAATTGCTGAAGCTAAAGAACAAGTTAACAAAGCACTCATGGCAGAGATCTCGAGCGAGTCGTCATCTTCATCGTCAAAACCCATCGAGAAACAGGCTGTTGGAATCCCTAAAGGAGATGATGCTACTAACAAGGGTCTGAAAAGTATTCTCACCCCCTCCAAGCCTGAGAAAGACAAGAAGTCTGAAGAAGCTGAGAAGCCCAAGGAGCAGGTTCAGAAAGAAACAACTGATGTGAAGGAAGAGAAAGCGAAAGCCTCAGCTGCGGCCATGAAAACCGAATCCTCAAAAGAAAAGGCAGACAAGGATTTGGTAAATAACATTCCGCATGAATTTAAAGTTAAACTATGCTCTCAATCATGCGTAAATGTCGTGGCACACTATAAGTCTCTCAACCTTGAGATTATGAGGGACAAAGATAAGGTTTTGAATTTCAATAAAGAACTCAAAGAGAATGAGGCTGCGTATCAGAGAAAGTTGAACTCAACTTTAGCTGAAATGCAGACTCTAAAAGAATTCGTTTTCAGAAAATATTTTATCATTAATGATCTGACAGAAAGATTAGAAAAATCTCTGAACGAAAACAACAAATTGCAAATTATAATAGACAAATGGAATGTCAGCCAAAAGGCTTTTATTGACATCAAAAAGTGCCAATGACCAACGTATGTAAAAGATGGGATCGGGTATAAGGATAGGCAAGGAAACGAAATAAAACTCTTCTTTCCACCACATAGCAAAAACTATGTGCCTATGCCGATTCCTCATCCCGACAATGATTTGATTGATGAAAAAGGTCCTATTGCTCAAAACAATTCTTTTGAAAATGAAACAACCACTAATATTTCTGAAAGTAATGCAGATTCGTTTGTGTGTAAAGAAGATGTGTGCGATGAGGACGAAGACTGTGGTGGTTCAAAAATAGGCATAGGTTATTCAGGCGACAGTTATTCTACTGTTAACTGGTTCTCCTGGAACTGTGATAAGAAAAACAATATTCGGGATGAATGTAATAATTTAACTAAGACGGATGACTGTAATGGCCATGTGTGTGACACCCCAGGAAAACCATGCAACTTAACTAGCTTCCTCAGTGAGTACGTACCAAATTTCAGGACGAAATTTCTTTCAACTTGGGGATAATGTGACAACTCGTATTTCAGAACTTATCTATGTGCTTAGTGTAACGTATGTGAACTTGGTGTGATTATCTGATATGTTAATTTAATGAATGTTTATGAGATTTTATGTTTGTAATATGTGAATTTATGTATGTATATATACATATGACTCGGATCGCACAACACAATCCAGTCGCACAAGCCCTTGTTGGGCCACACTCCTTGCACTCGAACCACAAAGGCCAACCGTAATGGTTTTGGCCCACTCCCTCTATACGCATAACACTATGGGGAACGGGTATACTCCTCATAACTTGCAAAACACAACACACACACAAAACCCTAGTTCTCTACTCCTCTCTCTCTCTTGTTCGACGGCAATCCTCATAGCCGAAGCCTCATCTCGTGAAGCTTTCTTGATCGGATCACCTTTGTATTACCTTCTAATCGATTAGTGTTTCACTGTTATTGTTTTGTTAAGATGGTATTATGGGTGCCATGATTTTATGTGATTACTAGAATTGTTTGTGTGTATGATGAGGTTCTAGTGAAACGGATTGTATGATGATGATCCAAAACCGAATAGATGTTAATCGACCATCATGTCCTGTTTTCGGATTGTTTGCTTAATGATTTGGAGAATGATATATGATTGCTTATGATTGTGAATCACTAGGGTTGTTCATATAGATCGACTCACTTGTGTAGGGTGTTTAAACCGATTTAGAGTTGATGATTATGTGATGATAATCTTGAATCGGATGCATGTTAATCGGCTGAGATATGTTTATGTTAGAAGGAATTATTGTGTTGTCATGTTGGGATGTATGATAGAAATCAAGAGCATGAGCCGGATTAATGCTATAATCGTTGTTATGTTTTGTATTAGGGTTCATAGAGATTCAATGCTAAAAACCCTTGTTTGATCTAGAATTGTATGAATGGAAACTGTTAATTTGTTCAAACGAATTGATTTGGAATTAGTAATTGATTGCATGAAATTCGGAAATTATAACTGATCGCACAAGACTCCTTGGTCGCACAAGATCAGATCGTACAAGATCTGATCTGATTGCACAAGTCCAGTCGCACAAGAATTGTTCAGTCGCACAAGCTGAACTGGACCGCACAAGACTAACACAAACTGATTTGGGCCGCACAAGTTATTGGGCTTATTCATAAATTGGGCCGGGTGAGTAATGGATCGCACAACATGATGTGGGTCGCACAAGGCTGTGCTGACCGCACAGCATGTTGGGCTGGGGTGTTTAGTTGGGTTATGTTAGTGGATCACACATATGGTTCGGCCCAAATTTTTGAATCGCACAAGCTTGAATATGTTATGTACTTGACTGTTAGTGTGTTGCCATGATCAATACGTGTTCGTAACTTGCTAGCTTATGTGTAAACATACGTGCATTACTTGAACCTTGACCTGACTTGAATGGTAACCATGTTAGGACGTTGTTGACCCCTAGCAGCTCGATTGACCTTTCGTTTATCTGCCGAGCTAACCTAAGGTGAGTTCACACTTTCTACAAAGCATGGGATTCCCAGGGGTTGGGAATGGGTTAAGGAATATGGATTCCTCGTCCTTCTTGGGTAGGACCGTACGGGTTCAGGAATATAATTCCTCGTCCTCATGGACAGTTAAATTTCACTAGACCAAAACTCTATCACGAAGTCCCTCCTTTTTATATCCACTTAATCGTCGGGCCAATGGCGAGCGGGTCATTAGTTAGATAGCGCTATTTAGGTCTGACAAGCCTCACACCGTGCCGTAGAGGACGGGCGTGAACTAATGGATCTGGGCACGTCAATGATGATAGACATTGACAGTTCAGGGCACATAAACATGACTACAGTCAGCAGTCGATATGGTAACGAGTCTAGTAGTATAAACATGGGGTAGCCCCCATGGCCGTAGAGCCAGATAATTTAACATGGGGTAGCCCCCATGGCTGGATTGCCAGAGTAAACAGGATTAAACAAAACACGTTTTCAACTATGGGGTAACCCCCATGGCAGGGATGCCAGTTAAAGGAAACCATTTTTGGAACAACATAAAACAAACACCCAACTGTGAACTCGCTCAACTTTGTTGTTGACTCGTTACTACATGCTTTGCAGGTCACTAGGTTTAGCAGGAGCTTGCATGGGGAAGAGTCGTTGTGGAACATGGACATTGAGTGTTCATGATGAACTTAAACATTATTAACTTATGCTTTGGTTTTGATATTATGCTTCCGCTTGCAACTTAAACTATGTTTTGATTTGGACACCAATTGTATTGCGTTGGGTTTTATGTTTACTTACATGCTTGTTCAATATGATTGGTGGCTTGATCCTAGTCAGTCACGCCTCCAAGCGGTGATACTCCGCATTTGGATTTTGGGGGTGTGACAATGTGCCTAAATTTAACTCTCTGGATGACTGTAAGGGCCATGTGCCTACATTTAATACCTATGATAATGAACATGTGATGTTTGAATGTCATGATTTAAATTCTGCATTTTGTGATGTTAAAACTGTGTGTGAACCTCCTATATTTGTGCCAGAATTGAAACATAATAGTTTTGGAAAATTCCTCACCGAGGAAATTCCAGAATTTATTCCTTCTCGAACAGGTAAAACAGATTCAGAAGAGGAAGTCACTGAAGAAAGCAGCAAAGAAGATTCAAACATCTCTGCCTCAAAAAAGGAAGAAGAAATTTCAAGTTCTGACGAAGATCAAGGATCAGAGAATTCAGGTGAAGATCAAAGTTCCAAGATTCAAGTGAAGAAATTTCAGACGAGTTAAATGAAGATCAAAGCTCAGAAAATTCAAGTGAAGATCAAGTATCAGAAATTTCATCAGACCCCGACAACGATGAAGACTGTCAGAAGATGAAAGCCTTATTGACAAGAAAATGAAGAAAGTTGAGAGTTCAAGCTACACCACATCAGAAGACTCCTCAAACAGCTCAAGACACTCATCACAAACATCATCTTCTAACACGTCCCAAAAAGAAAAGGCCCAAACGCAAACGATGTTTTCGCTGTGGTTATTTAGGACACACAGCGAAACATTGTAAAACAAGAATTTTTCTGAACCAGAATATAACTTTGTTAAAAATTTCACAGAGCAGTTTGATTACTTTAAGAAATCAGTAAAAAATCTGGTTAATTCCACTACTTGTTTTTGGAAACAAAAAGAAGATAATGTGGGACAAAATCATGATAGATCTAAAGTGAAGCAAGTTTGGGTTCCCAAATCAAACTAATTAGTGTATATATTTGTATTTCAGAATAAACTCCAGCAATGGCTTCAGATGCTCATGGAATATATCTGGCATGTAGACAGTGGATGCTCAACGCATATGACTGGCTTAAAGGAATTTCTGAAGAATTTCCGTTTTATCGATGGCGACTTTGTATCTTTCGCTGGAGATGAAAAGGGAGGAAAATCGTTGGAGTAGGAGATGTTGTTTCTGAAGCAATTACTTTAGAAAACGTCAACTACGTTCCAGAATTGTGCTACAATCTCATGAGCGTATCACAAGTCTGTGATAAAGGAATATCGGTGCTTTTCAACGACATGGAATGCCTGTTTCTCAAACCTGAATATGTTGTTCCTACAGAAATGATCATGCTTACAGCTCCACGACAAAACAACACATACGTGCTCAATATGAAAAATGCCAAAACAAATGATCATTTGACGTGTCTAGTTTCCAAGGCTTCAGAATCGGAGTCACTGTTTTGGCACAGGCGATTGGGGCATGTGAACTTCAAAAATATGAATAAACTCTCTAAGTTAAACTTAGTAAGAGGTCTTTCAATAAAAGAATTTCCTTTTTCAGAAAAATGTACAGCATGCGCCCAAGGAAAGCAACACAAGAAATCGCACAAGCCCAAAGCAGTGAATACGATTACTGCGCCTCTTCAGTTGATGCATATGGATCTTTTTGGTCCAATAAGTGTTAAAAGTCTTGCTAAAAGTTCTTACTGTTTGGTGATTACAGATGATTTCTCTCGTTTTTCATGGGTTTACTTTCTTGAAGCTAAAAGTGAGACGGCTGATATCCTCAAGTCATTCATACCCTTGATTGAAAACGTGACCAGACTGAAAGTGAAGTCGATCAGAAGCGATAACGGATCCGAGTTCAAGAATCAAACCTTCATATCCTTCTGTGAAGAAAAAGGAATTCATCTTCAATACAGTGCTGCCAGAACTCCCAACAAAATGGAGTCGCGGAATGAAAGAACAGAATGTTGATCAAAGCTGCGAGAACTATGATGGTAGATTCAAAGCTTCCAATCATCTTTCGGGCAGAGGCAGTCAACACTGCATGCTACGTTTTGAACAGGGTTCTCATCATCAAACCTCACGGAAAGACTGCTTACGAACTTCTCTTCAAACGTAAGCCTCTGATAGATTTCTTCAGACCGTTTGGATGCTCCTGCACTCTTCTAAACACTCAAGAAAATCTCATCAAGTTTGTAGCAGTGGGCGACATTTGCTATTTTATGGGTTATTCATCGACTCAGAAGGCGTATAGAGTCTACAACAAAAGGACCAAGATGGTGATTGAATCATATTACGTTAATTTCCAAGAAGGAAATTATACTAACACTGGAAGTACTCCAGATTGGTTCTATGACGTAGGTGTAATCTTTAACACCTTCGAAATTCCAGAAGTCGCTCCTGAAGCAAAGACTGTAGCAAATTCTGAAGCTGAAACTGCTGAAGTAACTCAAGCTGATTCACCGTTTGACACATCAGACTTCGGTTTTCACTCCTTTCACCACTCGTTTCTCTCCAACTTCAGCTGATCCGATTCTCTCCGTAGATGAAGTCTCTGGTGACACTTCGTCTGAGAATGCATCCGGAAACGGTGCTTCTTCTGTCACACCCCCAAAATCCACACGCGGAGTATCACCGCTTGGAAGCGTGACTGACCAGGATCAAGCCACCAATCATATTGAACAAGCATGTAAGTAAACATAATTCAACCAAACAATATGAAAGGTGTTAAAAAACCAAAGCATAGTTAAGTGTTTAGCGGAAGCATAATTGTAAAACCCATAGTAAGTATTAAGTACGAATTAAAGTAATGTTTATAGCATGGCACACACTGCCATATCCCACAACGACCGTTCCTCCCTGTGCAAGCTCCATAAGTACCTATTGACCTGCAAGGCATGTAGCAACGAATCAACAACAAAGTTGAGCGAGTTCACAGTTGGTTGTTTGGTTATAGTATTCGTTTCGTAAATCGTATGTTCGTTTTGTAAACCATGTATCGTATTAATTTGTATCGCGGCCTTCCAGGCATGTTTGCGAAGATTAGTGGGGGCTTCCCATGTGTTATTAGACCACGCGTATCGACTGCTACGAAAATGTAAGAGGTGCCCTAAGTTAATGTCTATCAGCATTAACCCTTTGCCCATAGTCCATTAGTACACGCCCGTCCGACTGGCACGGTGTGAGGTTTGTTAAACCCTAATAGCGCTATCTACTAATGACCCGCTCGCCATAGGCCTCGGCGATTAAGTCGATAAATGAGGGACTTAAATTTGATAGAGTTGATGGTCTTATGATCGTGTACGTAGGTTTTACGTACGTGCCCTTCAATCCGAGGACAATAGTAAGTATATGTGTACGTAGGTTTTACGTACGTGCCCTTCAATCCGAGGACAGTGAAAAGTAGTTTAATAGTAATGGTTGTACGAGTAGTTATTCAATCCCATTCCCAACCCACCAGGAATCCCATGCCTTGGCTAGTGTGAACTCACCTTGGTTTGCTCGGCAGATACACGAAAAGGTCACTTGAGCTATATGTGGTCAACCACGTCCTAACATGGTTACCATACAAGTCAGGTCTAGGTTCAAGTAGTGCACGTACTAACAAGTTGTATACAAGTATTGATCATGGCAGTTAACATTAACAGTACAAGTATACGAGTTCAACAGTGTTATTCACGTAACCAAACAAAGCCCAAGTACGCGGCCCAATTACTTGGATTTATAACAGTGAAAGTCCAAACAGGTTATGCGATCATGAGGTCTCGAGTCGAGACGAGAGATCTCGAGTCGAGACTGTGCGGTCTCGAGTTGTAGTCTTGGAGTTCTCGAGTCGCAACCAAGACTTGAAATCATGGTCTCGAGTCTTGTTGTTTATGTGCTGGTGATGTGTGGTCTCGAGTCGAGACAGTGGGGTCTCGACTCGCCACCCTTGTCGAGACTAGGTGTAAAAAACTTCCTAAATTGCAGCTCCTTAATTTCGTAACATTAGTAAACAGTTTTTGGCAGTTTCAAATCGGATTAAACAACATTCAATTCAGTAATCATGTATATTCATACCACCCTAATTGTAATCTAATCAAGAACAGCAAATCATCAAATCATTCGAATCAGTGATTTCAATATCTAAGATGCAACCTTAATCATCATCTAATCATGAACAAAAATCAGTTAACATACCAAGGCATTGAATCGGATCATACAACTCAGCGATCTCAATTTCTAACACGCAAATCCTAGTTTTTCAAAAATCATCAAACTGCCCATATGCTTTCAGACCTTGATCATATCCATAACATACAACGCATATCAAGATTAAATCATTAACATTCAAGTTCATGCATAAAATCATATCAACCCTAGTTCTTTATCATGCCATCTCTAACAGTTGACTATCCGAGTTAATCCAGTAAATCATGCAATCAACTATATATATCATACTTTGATCATACATAACAAAGAACACAAACCAAGACAAAACCAAAGATACTAACCGAGAGTTTGAGTGCGCACAAGAGATGGAACGAGAGTGATAGTGTAGCGATCCAAAAGAAGTTTCGAAGGAACAAGGGTTGTTGCCGTCGAGTTAGGGGAGTGATATTAGGGTTTGTGTGTTTCCTTGTGTTTGCAAGTTATGAGGAACAACTTCCTAAGGATCAATGTATGCGTGTAGTAGGAGTGGGCCGAACCCTCCTAATGGGTTGCCCATTCGGTTCAAGTTCAAGAGAAGTGGGCCGAGAGTAGTAAAGCCCAAAGGCTTATGCGTTCGAGTTGCTATTGTGCGATCGGTTTATCATATATATATATATATATATATACATACACACATTCACATAATTCAAACATAAATTCTCATAACATTCATTAAATCAACAAATCGGATTATCACACAAGATTCACATACGTTACATCAAGCACAAAGTTGTGTTCTGAAATACGAGTTGTCACATTATCCCCAAGTTGAGAGAAATTTCGTCCCAAAATTTAGCACGTACTCACTGAGGAAGCTAGTTATCACATCCTCCCCCCGTTGATCTGGAATTTCATCCTGAAATTCCGTAGCTTCAGCCTCAGTAGTGGTTGTACTGTTTGCGAATAGTTGGGGATACTTTTGTTTCATTTGATCTTCGCGTTCCTAGGTGAACTCTGGGCCGCGACGTGAGTTCCAACGAACTCGAACGAGAGGTATTCTAGTACGCTTGAGGACCTTAACATCCCGGTCCGTGATTTCAACTGGTTCCTCGACGAATCGTAACTGCTCGTCGATAGTGAGCTCCTTCAAAGGAACTATGTGGGTCTCATCTGACAGACACTTCTTCAGATTTGACACGTGGAAAACGTTGTGAACAGCACTGAGTTCTGTTGGTAGGTTCAGTTTGTAGGCCACCTTGCCTATTTTCTCGATGACTTCGAAAGGTCCGACGTATCGTGGGTTAAGTTTGCCGCGCTTACCAAAACGAACCACACCCTTCCAGGGTGAAACTTTGAGTAGCACTCGCTCCCCAACCTGGAGCTCGAGTGGTTTCCTGCCCTTATCGGCGTAGCTTTTCTGACGGTCGCGAGCTGCCGCCATTCGTTGTCATATTTGAGCAATTCGTTCTGTTGTGTCTACCACAAGTTCTGGGCCAGTGATCTGACTATCTCCCACCTCTGCCCAACAAAGAGGTGACCGGCATTTACGCCCGTACAATGCCTCAAACGGAGCAGCTTTAATGCTGGTGTGGTAGCTGTTATTGTACGAAAATTCCACAAGTGGCAGATGTTTTTCCCAGCCGTTGCCCAAGTCAATTACACATGCCCTAAGCATGTCTTCAAGGGTCTGGATGGTGCGTTCAGACTGCCCATCCGTTTGCGGGTGGTAAGCTGTGCTCATATCTAAACGTGAGCCAAAAGACTTGTGCATTGCTTGCAATAGTTCTGAAGTAAAACGTGCATCACGATCCGAGATAATAGAGGTGGGCACTCCGTGCCTCGAGACAACTTCCTTAAGATATACGTCTGCTAGTGTGGAGAACTTATCTGTCTCCTTGATAGCCAAGAAGTGAGCAGACTTTGTGAGTCGATCCACGATCACCCAAATAGTATCGTTACCACGTTGAGATCTAGGCAGGCCAGTAACAAAATCCATGGAAATTTGCTCCCATTTCCATTGTGGTATTTCTGGTTATTGGAGTAGGCCTGAAGGTTTCTGATATTCCGTCTTGACTCTCGCACAAGTCAAGCACTTGCTGACGTAAGTCGCTATGTGAGCTTTCATGCTAGGCCACCAATACGTAGTTTTGATATCGTGGTACATCTTATCCGAACCAGGATGTACTGAGTAGCGAGACTTGTGCGCCTCATCCATCACAAGCTCTCGTAGGTTGCCATAGAGTGGGACCCAAATGCATCCTGTTACGTAGTAGGCACCGTCTTCTCTCTGTTCTAATCGTTGCCTTGAGCCGCGTAGGGCTTCAGCCCCGATGTTTTCTGGTTTCAATGCTTCTACCTGAGCATCTCGAATCTGAGAAGGAAGACTAGACTGTATAGTGAGTTGTAAAGCTCGTACGCGCTTAGGCGCAGTGTCCTTTTGACTGAGGGCGTCAGCCACAACATTGGCTTTGCCTGGGTGGTATCTGATCGAGCATTCGTAGTCATTCAGTAGCTCGACCCATCGTCGTTGTCGCATGTTCAGTTCCTTCTATTTGAAAATGTGCTCGAGACTCCTGTGATCTGTGTAGATGGCGCACTTGGTACCGTACAGGTAGTGTCTCCATATCTTAAGTGCAAAAACAACAGCTCCCAACTCTAAATCGTGCGTAGTGTAGTTCTTTTCATGAACTTTAAGTTGGCGTGAGGCGTAGGCTATAACTTTATCCCGCTGCATCAATACACAACCAAGACCCTGAATGGATGCGTCGCAGTAAACCACAAAGTCGTCTGTGCCCTCTGGCAATGAAAGAATAGGTGCACTGCAAAGTCTATCCTTTAAGTGCTGAAATGCTAATTCCTGTGCATTTCCCCATCGATAAACAACGCCTTTCTGCGTTAGTGAGGTGAGAGGCTGTGCAATCTTGGAGAAGTCCTTGATGAACCTTCTGTAGTAACCTGCCAAGCCCAAGAATTGGCGAATTTCCGTTGGTGTACGAGGTGCAGACCAGTTCTTAATCGAGTCTACCTTAGATGGATCCACATGAATCCCATCCTTGTTCACCACATGGCCTAAGAAATGGACTTCACGAAGCCAGAAGTCGCATTTTGAAAATTTGGCGTACAGCTGTTCTGTTCGAAGAAGTTCCAAAATGAGTCGTAAATGCCGCTCGTGTTCCTCCTGACTCTTAGAATAGATCAGGATGTTGTCGATGAATACAATCACGAATTTATCCAAGTAAGGCTTGCACACTCTGTTCATAAGGTCCATGAAAACCGCAGGTGCGTTTGTCAGCCCGAAAGGCATGACCAAAAACTCATAGTGTCCATATCGAGTTCTAAAGGCTGTTTCGGAGACGTCCTCTTCTCGGACTCTCAGCTGGTGATATCCTGATCTCAAATCAATCTTCGAGTAAAAGCTCGACCCTTGCAACTGGTCGAATAGATCATCGATGCGTGGAAGAGGATAGCGATTCTTCACAGTCACCTTGTTGAGTTCACGGTAGTCGATGCACATTCTAAAAGTACCGTCTTTCTTCTTTACGAATAGCACTGGAGCTCCCCAGGGCGAAGATCTAGGACGAATAAAACCCTTATCCAAGAGTGCTTGTAGTTGCGTAGAGAGTTCTTCCAACTCTGATGGGGCTAAACGATAAGGTGCTCGAGCTATAGGTGCTGCTCCAGGAGCTAGCTCGATTTGAAACTCGACCTGACGATGAGGCGGAAGACCAGGTAATTCCTCAGGAAATACCTCAGGATAGTCGCGTACAATCAGAAAATCTTCTATCTTCTTCTCTTTCTTCGAGGTGTCAATAACGAGAGCCAGAATAGCAGCGTGGCCCTTACGCAAACATTTCTGGGCCTTAAGGAAAGAGATGATGCTCACAACAGCACCACTCTTGTCGCCACGAATCATGAGAGGTTCATCACCTGGGCGAGGAATACGAACAATCTTCTCGTTGCAAAGAATCTCTGCTTGGTGTTGGGATAACCAGTCCATCCCTATGACAACGTCGAAACTACCCAGAGTGATAGGAAGGAGGTCGATTGAGAACGCGTGACCAGCAAGAACAATATTACAACCCTTGACTATGTGGGTGACCTCTAAACTTTTACCATTAGCTAACTCTACAGTGTGCTTGGTGTTCAAAAGTGTTGGGGTACGTTTAAGCATTTGACTAACTTTTAGGGACACGTAGCTAGTATCAGCACCCGAATCAAATAAGACAGTAACGTAAAAGTCGTCGAGAAGGAACTTACCCGTCACCACGTTGGGATCATTCCTCGCTTCACCTTGGCCAATAACAAACACACGACCCCTTGCACCATTGCCGTTGTTACCCCCGTTGTTTCCATTCCTCTGATTGTTATTATTGTTATTGTTCTGGTTCTGAATCAGCTGGGGACAATTTCTCTGGATGTGGCCTTCAGCTCCACACTGATAGCATCCCTTGTTGTCTCGTTGTTGCTGCTGCCGGTCTTGTGGAGCTGGTGGTTGTTGTTGCTGGTTCTGATTCGCAGGTCGTAAGCTCCTACAATCCTTAGCTTCATGACCCATCTTGAGACACCTCTGGCAACGACCCTTGTTGCACTGACCACTGTGGTGTCTGTTGCATCTGTTGCACTTTGGAAGGTTTCCTCGATATCCACCCTGTCCTTGACTACCGGAGGATTGCTGACCAGGGCTCTTGTAGTCATCAGTTCTTCTCTGCTGAGACTGAGACTGAACAGAAGTTGAACCTTTGCTCGAAGCTCCATCCCACTTACGTTTGTTGTCGCCGGGAGTTTCAGAAGTAGCTGTAGCACTAATACGCTTTGGTAACCTGTTCTGCTCCACCGCCTGATCAGTGAGGCGATGAGCCAATTGTACAACTTGCTGGATGGTGGCTAGATTGGCTAAAGTCACATGACTTTGAATCTCGGGCACTAAACCCTTAAGATATAGTTCGATGCGTTTGATGGGAGGATCCACCATAGTAGGACACAGAATAGCAAGCTCATTCGATCTTTTCGTGTATGCTTCAATTTCTGACCCCGTCATCTTGAGGTTGAAGAATTCGACTTCCAGTTTGTGAATTTCATCACGGTTGCAGTACTCTTCCTTGATCATTTCCTTAAAGTTGTTCCATGGAGTGGCGTTAGCAGCAACCAACCCCAGCATTTGAACCTGAGCGTTCCACCATGTGAGCGCTATACCCTCGAGGGTACCGGTAGCATACTTCACCCTGCGTGCCTCAGGGCATCCACACATCTCGAAAACAGATTCGAGCTTTTCAAACCAGTGGAGGAGTCCAACTGCCCATTCAGTGCCACTGAATGTACCAGGACGACAGTCCATGAAAGTTTTGAAGGTGCACACAGGAGGCTGTGCAGGTTGACCTGTCGTGAGAGTAAGAAAGGACAAAGTTTAACACAAAGGTTGGATTCATGAGGGTAGGATCCAGAGATCCTAGAGTGAGTCGGGATGGCAGGGTATACCTCCTTCCTGAGCAGCTGCAAGTGCCGCAGCAACTTGTTGGTTAATCAGAGCCGTCAACTGGGCTTATGTCATGTTAACGCGTCCAGACATGATCTTCATATCAAGAGAAACATGAGTGAGAGAGGTTCGCGAAAGTGCGATGACAGAAGAGAGTAACCACACACGTGTTGTCAATTACAGTGACTACGTTTATCTAAGCATACCATAAGCAAAGTTCTACGTAATCTAGTAAGTAGGCAATAAAACATAAACCATATCACCTAGAATGTCGAACCTTGCACGTGGAGTGAAGCGTCGTTGTGGATCGTAGAGCACTGTACAGGTTATAGTCTGGTTTTAACAAAACGTTTTTCCCTTATTAAAACCAAGTTCTCTTTAACCAATGGCTCTGATACCAATCTCTCACGCCCCCAAAATCCACACGCGGAGTATCACCGCTTGGAGGCGTGACTGACCAGGATCAAGCCACCAATCATATTGAACAAGCATGTAAGTAAACATAATTCAACCAAACAATATGAAAGGTGTTCAAAAACCAAAGCATAGTTAAGTGTTTAGCGGAAGCATAATTGTAAAACCCATAGTAGGTATTAAGTACGAATTAAAGTAATGTTTATAGCATGGCACACACTGCCATATCCCACAACAACCGTTCCTCCCTGTGCAAGCTCCATAAGTACCTATTGACCTGCAAGGCATGTAGCAACGAATCAACAACAAAGTTGAGCGAGTTCACAGTTGGTTGTTTGGTTATAGTATTCGTTTCATAAATCGTATGTTCGTTTTGTAAACCATGTATCGTATTAATTTGTATCGCGGCCTTCCAGGCATGTTTGCGAAGATTAGTGGGGGCTTCCCATGTGTTATTAGACCACGCGTATCGACTGCTACTAAAATGTAAGAGGTGCCCTAAGTTAATGTCTATCAGCATTAACCCTTTGCCCATAGTCCATTAGTACACGCCCGTCCGACTGGCACGGTGTGAGGTTTGTTAAACCCTAATAGCGCTATCTACTAATGACCCGCTCGCCATAGGCCTCGGCGATTAAGTCGATAAATGAGGGACTTAAATTTGATAAAGTTGATGGTCTTATGATCGTGTACATAGGTTTTACGTACGTGCCCTTCAATCCGAGGACAGTAGTAAGTATATGTGTACGTAGGTTTTACGTACGTGCCCTTCAATCCGAGGACAGTGAAAAGTAGTTTAATAGTAATGGTTGTACGAGTAGTTATTCAATCCCATTCCCAACCCACCGGGAATCCCATGCCTTGGCTAGTGTGAACTCACCTTGGTTTGCTCGGCAGATACACGAAAAGGTCACTTGAGCTATATGTGGTCAACCACGTCCTAACATGGTTACCATACAAGTCAGGTCTAGGTTCAAGTAGTGCACGTACTAACAAGTTGTATACAAGTATTGATCATGGCAGTTAACATTAACAGTACAAGTATACGAGTTCAACAGTGTTATTCACGTAACCAAACAAAGCCCAAGTACGCGGCCCAATTACTTGGATTTATAACAGTGAAAGTCCAAACAGGTTATGCGATCATGAGGTCTCGAGTCGAGACGAGAGATCTCGAGTCGAGACTGTGCGGTCTCGAGTTGTAGTCTTGGAGTTCTCGAGTCGCAACCAAGACTTGAAATCATGGTCTCGAGTCTTGTTGTTTATGTGCTGGTGATGTGTGGTCTCGAGTCGAGACAGTGGGGTCTCGACTCGCCACCCTTGTCGAGACTAGGTGTAACAAACTTCCTAAATTGTAGCTCCTTAATTTCGTAACATCAGTAAACAGTTTTTGGCAGTTTCAAATCGGATTAAACAACATTCAATTCAGTAATCATGTATATTCATACCACCCTAATTGTAATCTAATCAAGAACAGCAAATCATCAAATCATTCGAATCAGTGATTTCAATATCTAAGATGCAACCCTAATCATCATCTAATCATGAACAAAAATCAGTTAACATACCAAGGCATTGAATCGGATCATACAACTCAGCGATCTCAATTTCTAACATGCAAATCCTAGTTTTTCGAAAATCATCAAACTGCTCATATGCTTTCAGACCTTGATCATATCCATAACATACAACGCATATCAAGATTAAATCATTAACATTCAAGTTCATGCATAAAATCATATCAACCCTAGTTCTTTATCATGCCATCTCTAACAGTTGACTATCCGAGTTAATCCAGTAAATCATGCAATCAACTATATATATCATACTTTGATCATACATAACAAAGAACACAAACCAAGACAAAACCAAAGATACTAACCAAGAGTTTGAGTGCGCACAAGAGATGGAACGAGAGTGATAGTGTAGCGATCCAAAAGAAGTTTCGAAGGAACAAGGCTTGTGCGTTCGAGTTGCTATTGTGCGATCGGTTTATCATATATATATATATATATATACATACACACATTCACATAATTCAAACATAAATTCTCATAACATTCATTAAATCAACAAATCGGATTATCACACAAGATTGACATACGTTACATCAAGCACAAAGATGTGTTCTGAAATACGAGTTGTCACATCTTCCTCACAGTCGAACGTGGATGAACCAACTCAGGAAGATGGACCTCCGGTGATTTACGTGGACGAAATCATCCACACAAACACAGGCTACAAAACTAATCGAAATCATCCTCTTGAAAACGTCATAGGTGCAGTGGAAGATGGAGTGCGTACATGTGGTCAGTCATACAACATCAACAAAGGGTTATATGCAGTGTTTCTCTCGTAGTATGTGCCTCATGACATCGAAGAAGCCATCCAAGATTCAAGTTCGGTACAAGCCATGCAGGAGGAACTCTCTCAATTCCGAAAGCTCAAGGTTTGGGAATTAGTTGATCTGCCTGAGGGAAAGTTTCCAATAGGTACTAAATGGGTATTTCGCAACAAGATGGACGATCGCGGTGTGGTATTCAAAAACAAAGCAAGATTGGTGGTGCAAGGTTTTCGACAAGAAGAGGGAATTGATTATGAGGAAGTGTTTGCTTCGGTAGCAAGGTTGGAGGCAATCAGAATCGTTTTAGCGTACGCATCATTCAAGAACTTCAAAGTCTTCCAAATGGATGTGAAAAGCGCTTTTCTATACGGTAAGGTAAAGGAAGAGGTCTACGTCTGTTAACCACCAGGCTTTGAAGATCCACACTTCCCAGGTCGTTATTATAAGTTGTACAAAGCCTTGTATGGTCTTCACCAGGCTCCTCGTGCTTGGTACGAGACTTTGTCTACATATCTTTTGGAGTGTGGTTATACCAGAGGGAAAATAGACATGACTCTCTTCACCAAGCGGATTGGAGATGACGTCATGTTGGTGCAGATATATGTGGATGATATCATCTTCGGATCGACAAATGAGGAGCTGTGCAAGGAATTCGAGACAGTGATGAAGGCAAAATTTGAAATGAGCATGATGGGAGAACTCACATTTTTCTTGGGATTGGAAGTAAAGCAGAAGGAGGATGGCATTCTTATTCATCAAGCAAAATACATAAGGGATACTCTTGCAAAGTACAATATGAACGATTGCAAAGTTGCTAGCACCCCGTTCGCCTCACAAACCGAGCTTACTCTAGATCCTCAAGGAAAGCCCGTGAACAAATCCTTCTATCATTCCATGATAAGCTCTTGATGTATTTAACTGCTAGCAGGCCTGACATTATGTGGGTCGTCTGCCTCTGTGGTCGTTTTCAGACAAATCCCAAGGAGTCTCATGAAACTGCTGTGAAGCGCATCTTCCGCTATCTTAAAGGAACACCGAAACTTGGTCTTTGGTATCCTAAAGATAGTAATTTTGATCTTATTGCTTATTCTGAGAGTGATCATGCAGGTTGTAAGGTTGATCGTAGGTCTGTCTCAGGAGGATGTCAATTCTTGGGAAATCGTCTAATCTCGTGGCAAAGCAAGAAGCAGACGACAGTGTCCACCTCTACTGCTCAAGCTGAATAAACCGTCGCCTACAGTTGCTGTTCGCAAGTTCTTTGGATACAAAATCAGTTGCTGGATTATGGAATCAACCTCATGAAGACTCCTATATTCATTGAGAATGAGGCATGTCTAGGAATTGTGAAGAATCCCATCCACCACTCCAGGACAAAGCATATAGAGATTCGCATTCACGCAATTCGAGATGCTTATGAGAAAAGATATATTCAAGTGGTGCCAGTGGATACAACACAGCAACGGGCCGACATCTTCACAAAAGCCTTTGACAAAACCCGATTCAACAAGTTGGCAACCTAGTTGGAAATGGTTAATTTCCTTGAGTGGAAATGAAATTTTAGCGTCTATTACAGTTTGTATATACTCCATCCTTTGTTAAAAAAAACTTTCGTTTAAAGTAAAACAAGTATCTTAAAACGTTGCCCACCAAAAAGATTTTCTGTCTTTTGAAATTTTCATTTTCGGGCAATGGACTTGCGAAAATAAAAATTTTAGGGGGGAAGAAATTGCAGAAAATCAAAAGTTGGAAGCTTGTGTCAGACACCTGTTAAAAGAAATGATAGGAAATTGCTAACACGTTATCATTTTTTGAAAAACAGAAAACAAAAGGAATCGGGGTACCAAGCAACGACGTGTTAGTAGATTCAACAATACCGATGAGTAAACTGCGATTAGGCGGAAAAAGATAAAGTCTACACAAGAATTCTGGCTTTCCACAACATTATGCATCATTGTGGGTAACACGTTGCAGCATATGGCTTAATGGTCTTAAATCTTGCGTTGACAGATTGCCAAAGTCCGAGATATCGGGTCTTTATATTGGTTATTTATTCGGGATATCATAGTCGCTCTTCTGCTGCATCCAGATATATGCTGACCTAGACACGTCTATGATATCTTTTCAAAAAGAGCCAAAAACGGCCAAAACCTTAAAATGGAATAGTTTGGTCTCTCTGTTGTTCGAAAGTACTGACCTGTTCACCAAACTATCTATCATCAAATCGTACCGTTTCTGGTATCTGTCTCAGCCCTCGGTATATTTTGGTCTCTCTGCTGTACGAAAGTACTGACCTGTTCACCAATTATCTATCGTTGAAAAGTAAAACGAATGAAACCAATATACTCACCTACTATGAGGAACCTTTGTGCATACCTTGATCGCGGGGGTATGTCCTGATGTGGGACTCACGGGCGTAATGATTCTATATCCGATAGCTTGTGTGGGGGCCATAGAAGTCTTGTCAATATTACCAAAACATGATAAACACGCTCACCGAAAGCATGTTGAAAGAAGGATGCATGGATTTAAGCGGACAAACATACTGGCAGTTTTTCTTGTGCCTTGATTTGCTAAAAAGAATTATTACGGATCTGAAAAGTGTTGACAATATGATCTTTTGCAGGAAAGTCGACGAGCGTTTTAAAAGAAAAAGAAAAATCAACGAAAAAGGAACCTCCCGGATTTGAAAAATGAAGTTCGGAGTCCAAAATTGCCCAAGTTTTCAAGAGTTTGTGAATATTTTCTAAGTTTCATTGCATTTTAAATTAAATGGGCATGTTTTTTTCAAGAAAGTTTGAAATTTTTGAGCATATTTTGATTTGAGTGTTTGAAAAGGTGTTCAAAACAAGGGGGTGGCAGAACTAATCAGCCAGCGGAATTATAATTCCGCTGGTAACCAACCATCCCCTATAAAAGGATCTTAACCGTCATTATTCAAAAGTTTTCAAAAGCCCACTCATCCTTCTCTCTCATTATCGCCGATAACCTCCACCCTTTACATTCAATCTTTTTCTGATCTTTAAGCTGTTTACACAAGATCTAGGGTAATATAATGTGGTTTTGACAATCATTTCATATCATTATCTATCTTGAACCACTTATACATCTAGTGACTTGGTTTTAGAAGTATTTTGATAAAGGGTTTCTAAAACCACAACAGATCCTAATACGGGAAAAGGGAAGGTAACTTGGGTAATCGACCCTGCTAAAGTGGTTACCAGAATCAAGATCCCACCAGAAATCACTGTCTCTCTAAATAATTTCAAGAAGTGGTTTTATGACAGTCAAACAGGGGAAGCTGTGATCCGGTCCAACACGAATGAAGACATGAAGATTCTGGATCCTATGGACGTCTTTATGTTCGGACTGTCTGACCTGAATGTGCTGAACTCTAACCGTATACACGTTGGAGCTGGTAATGCCAATCTTGAAGATGCCATGCTGTTCCAAAGAGCAGTCGAGAGAGCATGGAGAAGAAAGAGAGAAATGCTAGATATTATCGACAAGATTGAGAAAAAGAAAGAATCAACTGAAGCAAAGAAGAAAGAAGAAATGAGGAAAAAGAAGAAACTTGACAAAAAGAAAGACAAGTCTCCAACAAAGTCAAAAGACTCCTCATCCACTCCTCTTCAAGAAGATCAACAACCTCCGGCCTCATCCACATATGAGGCCATTAGGGAGGAACCTCAAACAATCAGTGAAGCGATCATTATTCAAGAAACTCCACAAACAGAAACAACCGATGCAGTTTAACCTCCGCAACAAACGACAACAACCGCAGAGATCCAACAGAAGAAGCTACTAGCGATCCAGAAGCAACAACCAAAGAATGAAAGATTCGCCAAGTATGCAACGATCTAGGGGGATATTGTTAGGTCATTTGAGATCGTTGATACTTGTTCTGGATTGTTTTTGTTATGTTCTAGTAGCTTTCTATAAGTCTAGGGGTCAAAGTTGTAACATTTTGTAACTATCAAGACTGACCTGGCGTATTTAAGATGCCAGCGTATTTATAAATACGCTGGCAGGTCAGTAACTATATATATGCTTGTTATGAAACCCTAGTCAAGCTTTTGGCTAGTTTTTGGTGAAACCTTGTGTTGTTTACTCTTTGATTATTGTGATTGTGCTCATCAGATTTCCAGGTGCTTAATTGTGTTCTTACTTGATTGGAATCAATACAACACTTGTTGTAAATCATCAAACCATTAGCTTCATCTTCATCTTTTGATTTCTCTTAACTTTCTCAAGTTCAAATATGTTTTGTGTTATTAATCCGGATCACAGTGGATTAAAACAATCAACCACTGTGATCCGGATTGATATTGGGATCTACAAATATGTTTTGTGTTATTTGACAAATTGTTAGTTTACAGTATGAGTGAGCAAGGTACATCTGACGCTTATCGTCACTTAGCTAGTTCCCCAAAAGATAAAGGAACCTCATCTCAGACAAATCCCTCAGGATTCTCAACTGATACAGAGGAAGGGATATTTATCTTTAAGGCACAGTCTGAGGAACCATTTCCTTCCAAAAAAAAGGGGATGGTTTAATAGGGGAGCACATGAGAGGAGGAAGAGAATAAAGAAATTACAACAACAAAGAGCGATAGTAAAGGCCAATAGGGAAGTGAATGCCCAAACTCAGGAAGCAGTCAATAGGCCACTGTGGGAAGAGGAACTAGATAGACAGTTGGCAGATTTCCATATGCTAGCCACTACAGCAGTAGACTCTAACCTAAACCAAATAGTTGAACCACCACTGTTACCCTTATTTCTAGACCAACCAATGCTAGAACCAAACCAGGAAAACCAATTCCCGATACCTGTATTCGACCCTAACGCATTACCTAGAATCCCAACCCCAATCTCTCAAGAATATGATCCCTAGTTAGATGACAATAGGTCGTACTCGGCCCTATATACTCCTGAAGAACCAGTGCCAGAACCACACTTAAACCCTCCAATGAGTCAAGAATGTGTGCAGGAACTCCGTCAGTATGGTGAAAATTTAGTGAACGAAGGGAATAGAATCCGACAGATAGGAGAGAAACTAGTTTGGAAATATGACGAGAATGAAATGCAGTACTGGATGAATGACACCTAGAATAATACCTTGATATATGTGTAATTTTATTTTAATAAAAAAACTAAAATAGATAGACTAAAATAGATATCAATGCATAACTATTAGTGTATTTAATTTTCAGTTGTACTTTGTAATCGACGCATATATATATGAAAAGAGTAAAAGTCGCAATGTTCGAAGTTTTTGATCAATCTGTTTGTGTGATTGTTTATATCAAAATCTTATTCTGTGATAATTAATACCTGATGAATGTTCACAATTCAGATGGACAACGAAGTAAATCAAGAAAACGAGAATAATGAGAATAACGGAAACCAAATAGATAACAGTGCCATCCAACATATAGTAGCACAAGGAATTATAGATGCTATGCCTTATATTATCAAGACTGTTAAAGAAGCAGAAAATAATAAATCTGCAAATGGAAGTAAACGACAACATACTGAACCAAGTCACAGTGTGAATGATAATAACGGACCAATAATCCAAGCTCCAATTCCTAAAAGAAGAAGAACCGTCTCTTACGGTGGTTCTTATAAAGAATTCTTGGCCTGCAAACCAATAAAATTCTCAGGCAATGAAGGAGCCATTTCAGCCTTGCGCTGGATAGAAAAGACAGAAGCAGTGATAAAAATAAGTAAATGCACAGATGAAGATAAGATTATGTTTGCTTCTAATCTTTTAAAAAATGCAGCCTTAGAATGGTGGAATACTATTCTTTAGTATAGAGGAAGTGACAGAGTTTATAATATGGAATGGACTAACTTTAAAGAGATAGTCGAAAGAAAATTTTGTCCTCCTCAAGAAAAGGAACAAATCGCTAATAAGTTCTTAAATCATAAAATGACTAGAATAGACTGCAAATGTTACACTACCATATTCTTTGTATATACTAGAATAGTGTCAACCTTAGCCTCACCTTAGCCGGTATTAATCTCCCGTTACATTTGGGGATTAATTAGTGAGATTAGACACGTAGTCAAGGCAGCTAGGCCGCAAACCATAGAAGAAGCAGTAGAACTAGCCAACACCCTGACTGATGAATTGATACGCACAAAAGAAGAAAACCAGAGAAAGAACCTAGCTCAAAGGCTTACCCAATAATTTCGCTACGGTAATTCCAACAGTGGGAAAGGAACAGGTTCTTCCTCTGCACCTTATTGCAAGACTTGTAAAAAGAAGCATTATGGGAGATGTGCAAGATATTGTAATTTTTGCAAAAAGCCCGGACTTAAGGAAGAAGAATACCGATCAAAACCTAGCAATAGGATATGCTTTAATTGTGGAGAAACTAGGCATATTAAACCGAACTGTCCGAAACTAGCTCTAGATGCAACCAGCAAAGCTAAGACAGCTGAAGGACCCAAGAAGAATGCCAGAGCATTTGTTCTGACAGCTAAAGAAGCCAAGATGATTCCAGATGTGATTGCCGGTACGTTTTTAGTTAATGATACTTTTGCCAAAGTATTATTTGACTCTGGTGCAAACCAAAGTTTTATCAATACTTCTTTCTACAAACTTCTCAATCAACCATTAACCAAACTTTCACAAGACTGTCTGGTGGAAACGGCGAACGGAGAATCCATTAAGATTAGTGACATCTTGCAGGGAGCAAGAATAGAAATTTTGAACCATCATTTCTTTGCTAAACTTTACTTAATGAATCATGCTGGATTTGATGTTGTATTAGGAATGGATTGGTTGGTAGCCAATCGTGCCAGTATTTTATGTGATCAAAAGTCAGTACGAGTAAGTACACCAAGTGGTGAAAAGATCACAATCAAAGGAGATAAGCCAACCAGGTCGACGAAATTCATCTCTATGATGAAAGTTGCAAGTTATGCAAGGAAAGGAGGAATAGTGTATATGATTTCCATAATCATTAACACTAAAGGAAAAGAATTAACAAATATTCTTGTAGTGTCTAAATTCTCAGACGTTTTTCCAGAAGAGTTACCTGGATTACCGCCTGATAGAAAGGTTGAATTTAGAATTCACCTAATACCAGGAACGACACCGATTGCCAAAGCACCATATCGATTAGCACCAACGGAGATGCAGGAACTGAAGAAACAATTGGACGAACTTCTTGACAAAGGTTTTATACAACCTAGTTCATCGCCATGGTGAGCGTCGGTGTTATTTGTTAAGAAGAAAGGCGGATCAATGCGTATGTGCATTGATTACCGAGAATTGAACAAGGTCACGATTAAGAATCGGTATCCACTACCGAGAATCGATGATATGTTTAATCAACTTCAAGGAGCTCGTTTCTTTTCTAAGATCGACTTACGCTCAGTATATCATCAATTGAAAGTACAGGAAGAGGATATTCCTAAAACTGCTTTCAGAACAAGGTACGGTCATTATGAATTTACCGTCATGCCATTTGGTCTAACCAATGCCCAGCCGCATTTATGGACATGATGAACAGAATATGTAAACCATACCTGGATAACTTCATAATTGTCTTTATAGATGATATTCTAATTTACTCTAAGAGTAAAGAGGAACATGCAGCGCATCTGCATACACTTCTGACATTATTGAGAAAAGAGAAGCTTTATGCTAAATTCTCAAAATGTGAATTCTGGTTACAAGAAGTGCAATTCCTTGGACATCTGGTTAATCATAAAGGAATTCATGCGGATCCCACAAAGATTGAGGCGATTACCAAATGGAAAGTCCCTGAATCGACGACAGAAGTAAGAAGTTTTCTTGGACTGGCAGGATATTATAGGCGATTTATCCAAGATTTCTCTAGGATAGCCATTCCATTAACCAAACTGACCTGCAAATCCGTTAAGTTTGAATGGGGACCAAGACAAGAGGAAGCCTTTAGAATTTTAAAGCAAAGGTTAACCAACGCACCCATACTCGCGTTACCGGAAGGAACTGAAGACTTGATAGTCTATTGTGATGCGTCTAAGTTAGGATATGGATGTGTGTTGATGCAACGTCAAAAGGTTATAGCTTATGCTTCTAGACAACTTAAGAAACATGAAGAGAATTACACAACCCATGATCTAGAATTAGGAGCCATAATTTTTGCCCTTAAGATTTGGAGACACTATCTTTACGGTAGTAAGTTTATAGTCTTCACAGATCATAAGAGTTTAAGGTATATTTTTGGGCAAAAGGAATTAAATATGAGACAGAGACGTTGGATGGATATTCTTAGTGATTATGATTATGATATCTAGTATCATGCTGGGAAGGCCAACGTAGTAGCTAATGCTTTAAGTCTAAAGTATCATGAAAAGCCAAAACGAGTACGATCTCTTAAAATAAATCTGCAGATAGATTTAAATGAGCAAATTAGAGAGGTACAGGAAACAGTAATCAAGGACGATGCTGAAGGTTTAAAAGGAATGATTAAGAATTAGAACAAGGAACAAATGGAATTTGGAGATTCCATAAGGAAAGGATTTGGACACCTAAACAAGGAAACCTACGCCACAGAATTCTCAAAGAAGCCCATAAGTCTAAATATATGATACATCCTGGTAGTGATAAGATGTATCAAGATTTAAGAAAGAATTTCTGGTGGATAGGAATGAAAAAAGATATAGCAAACTATGTTGCTAAATGTCTGACCTGTTCACAGGTTAAAGCTGAACATCAGAAACCCTCAAGATTATTGCAATAATTAGAAATGCTAATATGGAAATGGGAATTGATAACAATGGACTTTGTTACCAAATTACCCAAGACATGAAAAGGTAATGATACAATCTGGGTGATTGTTGACAGATTAACCAAATCTGCTCATTTCTTACCAATGAAAGAAACTTTCAGTATGGAACAGTTAGCCAAATTATATGTAAATGAAATAGTTTCATTACATGGAATTCCTTTATCTATTGTATCTGATAGAGATAGCCGTTTTACTTCTCATTTTTGGACAAGTTTCCAAAAAGCAATGTGAACCAGGTTAAATCTAAGCATAGCTTATCATCCACAAACGGCCGGACAAAGAGAAAGGACAATTCAGACCATGCAAGATATGCTAAGAGCCTGTGTAATTGATTTTGGAGGAAATTGGGACGATCACTTACCATTGATAGAATTTTCCTACAATAACAGCTATCATACAAGCATTAATGCTGCACCTTTTGAAGCACTTTATGGATGAAAGTGCCGAACTCCTGTCTGTTGGGCAGAAATTGGAGAAAAGCAACTATCTGGACCAGAGATAGTGCAAGAAACAACAGATAAGATAATTCAAGTCAAGGAAAGACTAAAAGCAGCACGAGATCGTCAAAAGAGTTATGCAGATAATAGACAAAAACCACTAGAATTTCAAGTTGGAGATAAGGTATTATTAAAAGTTTCTCCATGGAAAGGAATAGTCAGATTCGTTAAAAGAGGAAAGCTAAGCCCCAGGTATGTTGGACCATTTGAGATTATTAGAAGAATAGGACCCGTAGCCTATCAGCTACAACTGCCAGAGGAAATGGCAGGGATACATGATGTGTTTCATGTATGTAATCTCAAGAAATGCTTAGCAGACGAATCATTAGTGATACCTCTTAAGGACATAGAGGTAAATGATAAACTTAAGTTTATAGAAAACCCCATTCAGATTGAAGATAGAAAGATCAAGAATCTCAAACACAAGAGACTAGTTCTAGTCAAAGTGAAATGGGATTCCAAGAGAGGACCAGAATACACTTGGGAACTCGAGTCAGAGATGGAAATACCCACACCTGTTCAAGTAGACCTCGAGGACGAGATCTAAAACAAGGTGGGGAGGATATAACAACCCTCCTAGAACCTTTAACGTAACCCTAAACGTCTTAAAATATACCTTGTATACGAGAAATGGACCCTAAATACCTTAATATTTATAAAAATCAAAGAAAACAAAATCTGGGAGTCGCTCGCGGGGCGCGACCCCCTTAGCCACAGCTATCGCAGGCCGCGACTGGCTTGGTTTGCCGGTCAAGGCATTGTGCCACGTGTCCCATGTGTGTCAAGCTAGTCTGCTGACTAGTCAAAGCTATAAACGCCACGAAGGCTCTCGCGGGCCGCGAAGGCCGGCCCTGTCTTCCTCGCGGGACGCGAGCCGCCACCCGTCATCCCTATAAAAGGGGTGGTCGAGCTCATTTGATTCTCGTTCAAAATCTGAATTCTCCCTCAATTCTCTAGGAAATTATAATACTCGGGTATAATCCCCCTATAAGCGAAGCTCTGCCTAGTTGTAAGTATTATAACCCTGCTTGTTACCCTACATGATCGATCTAGGGCTCCGTAACGCATGTCAAGGCTCTGCCTGACTTAGTCGTTGGAGTTCTGTCTCGTGTTACACCCGATTGATCTAGGACTCCGTAATGCATGTCAAGGCTCTGTCTGACTCAGTCATTGGAGTTCTGTCTCGAGTTGTACGGTTAGTGTGATTTAGGTTATTTTACTAACACGTATGCATTGTTTAATTTTAATAGATAATAACCAGGAGATACACCAGGAAGCTTTAGTTTTACCTAAGTAAACAAAGTGAGTACATCTGCTTTTTGTCACCTTTTTGTAAGTATATTTTTGCGAGTCAAAATGTTTTACCAAAACCTCAAATGTTTAAATAACACTTAACAGTAATTGAGTATTTGTGATTTTACAATTACTGCCGGTATGTTGGGGTTTTGTATACATTACCTGAAAGTCGTTACTATTGGAATAGTAGCATGACCACAAGTCAGGATTGACAGTACCAATGGGGTAATTGGATAGATATAAACAAATGTAATTGCGGATGCCCTCAATACTGTAAAGTGATAAAATTGTTTTGATTAAACTGGGATGCACTCGCCTGTATTTCTTGCTGATAAAACCTTTTTAAAACGTGTTTCAGATAACTTAATGTGAAGCTAATAGAAGCCAGCTGGAGAGCACTGAAGGCTTAGAAAAGTGGCCATAAAAGTTACCTAAATAAAAAGGAGTTTTGTTTTCAATAAACTAGGGTTTATCCCTATAAACATATTGTAATGGAAACTTGGGTTTTATCCCATTTATTGGTTATAAAAAGTTTGGTGTTTTAACTCTAATAAAATATTTCCTAACTACGGTCCTGATCTCTCATTTCCGCTGCCAAATTAATAAACACCGATACCACCCGCTCTGCGTGCCGCGGCCGCCTGCCTCCTGGGGCAGGGGTCGGGGTTGCGAGAATGAACCACCACCCCATTGGTTCTTAAACACTACCTAGTCTGCCTAGTTTAACATAGAAGAGAAGAAGGTAATTAACTTCTATAAAATCGCCCGCTACTTTCTCCTAGAACTGTTCCCCCCAAAATTATTTCCTAGTAATAATAAAATGGGTCAATACCCATCTGGAGCCGCCCACGAGAAGTGGATCGACCCACGGGTTCGTATCACTCACACAGAGGAATTTAGATGAACGAGAATTAACACAAAAAATATACTGCACTTTTTACTATCAAACTTGGAATACAAAATAACACAATGAACCGACACTTTACTTGTTCTGGGCTGCCCTATTATATTACATATTGAATGGGCGTGATACTAACTTTTTTAACGGCTTAAATTACACCAAATCTGCCTTTGGCGGGGCTCGAACCATTGACCTCAATGGGAGCAACACCTTAACACTGTCGGAAAGAAGACAATAAGTCATAGTATAGGGGCTAGATGTGTAATATGGTGTTCTATATAAACACCCTCCTTATGTAACCCTAAAACAACTTTTATAATCAAATTCAAACCCTATTACAAAGTTTATTCTCCATACCAGTCAACATAGTATCAGAGAAGTGTTTCTGATTCTTGAACACTTTGCTCATCATCTATCTCAGCCAATCAAACCCCAAAAACAAAACAAAACAAAATCAAACTCTGAACAAAATCAAACCTATAACAGCCGCTGCCTTCCCACCGCCGCCACTGCCAATCTTCTCCGATGTATACCCTAGCCGCCTTCCTTCTTCGCCGCTGCAAATCCTAGTATTCCTTCTTCGCCGCTACAAATCCTAGTCGCCCCCTCCGCCGCTGCAAACCGTAGCCACCACATAAAGTTCCACAAAAAAACATAGACCTACTGACGTCAACAACCTACAGTTGAAACCCTAGATGCGGATTTGTTTCAAGCCTTGGATGAATTTCGGCGTGAAAGTTTGAAACCCTAGCTGCAATTACACAGCCACAACTTTTACTTCCGGTTACTCTAAGCAAAGTTGGTCTAGTGGATTTATTGGAGTCCGGCGACCTTAAATCTTGAACGAGAGTTCAAGTTGCCTGGGTTATTTGATAAATACGCCGGTAAGATAACATTCCTGACGCAGTTCTCCCGGCGTTGTTAGTCCAACGTATTTAAATCTTGAACGCGAGTTCAAGTGTCCAGCGTATTTGAGAAATAAGTCTGGTCAGTTATTTTGTCCGGTAATAGATAGCGTATTTATTCAAAAAAACGGTGTCGTCATATTTGTCACACTCCTTGTCGGAAAAGTTAATATGGCAATCAATCATGAAAAACACAGATCATGGATATTTGATTCCGGTGCCACTTACACCATGACGTTTGAACCGTTGGACATGTGTTCAATCACCAAACCTCAAAAAACTCAAATTCATACCGCGAACAACGGAACAATGCAAGTGAAAGGAGGAGGAACAATTGAAATTTCACCAACTATGAAATTATCAAACTGCCTTTATGTTCAATCATTATCATAAAAATTGCTCTCAATTAGTCATATTACCAAAGAATTAAATTGCACGGTACTAATACACCCTACCTTTTGCCTCTTACAGGATATCAGGACGGGTGTGATTATTGGACGTGGTACTGAGCGCCAAGGATTATATTACATGGATGAAGTGGCTCAACATGGTACTGTGATGTTGGCACATGGAACAGAAAAACCGAGAAGCCTGGCTGTAGCATAGACGTTTGGGACGTCCATCCACTGGTTATTCGCATCTTTTGCTTCCAAAACTCTTCCCTACAAATGGTAAAATAGATTGTGAAACTTGTTTTCTTGCCAAAAGCCATCGACAACCATTTAAACCTAGCAAAGGATTAGTTCATCAAACCTCTTGTTCTCATACCCCCGAACAAAACGGTGTTTCCGAACGAAGAAACCATATTCTTCTTGAAATGACTCGAGCTCTTCTAATTGAATCCCATGTACCTACATCATTCTGGCCGGAGGCGGTTGCAACCTTTGTGTATCTCCTAAATTGGATTCCCACCAAAGCTCTTAAGTTTAAGACTCCTCTAGATTGCCAATCTAAGTTTGCCAGTATTCCCCATCCTCTTACACTTGAACCTCGAATCTTTGGTTGTACAACATTTGTCCACATACCAAAAACCAATAGAAACAAACTTGGCCCATGTGCTGAGAAATGTGTATTTGTAGGCTATGGGATCGATCAAATAGGTTACCGATGTTATAATCTAAAAACTCGTAACATGATCACCACAATGAATTGTGACTTTCTTGAAACAAAATATTTATATAACACCCAACTCAGTGGTCAGGGGGAGAATGAATGTATAGACACTCTGAGTTGGCTAACCCAACTTCCATAATCTGAAGAAGTAACAACAGAAGACCATCACAGTACTTCGAGCCAGTCACCTTCAAACACAGCCACACAATCTGCGGAGCACAGTACCACTGAAGAAACTCCATCCAACTTGATACCAGAGGTAAGAAATACTGAGAACCCTGAATGTCCTATGTCTTATAACTATGAGACAACAGGGGAACACATTGAACCAGCAACAACAGAACATACAGAACAGGTTGAACCAGATGTTGAACAGGTTGAACCAGATGTTGAACAGGTTGAACCAGATGTTGAAGTGGTTGAACCAGTTGTTGAACATATTGAACCACTTGCAGCAGAGACAACCGGAAGATACTTTCTCCCTCCAAGGGAAAATAGAGGAGTTCCTCCCAAGAGATACTCACCAGAAAAGGTGGCTCCAAGGTCTAGATACCCTGTGGCAAACATTACCACTAGGAATTTGTCCAAGTAAGCTAAAGCATTTGCCACTGCCTTGTGCTCTGAAAAAACACCATCTACAACATAAGAAGCCTTGGAGTGAAAAGAATGAAAAAAGGCCATGGAGACAGAAATGGAAGCGCTCAAGAAGAATAACACATGGGAGAAATGTACTCTTCCACCAGGAAAAAAAACAATGGGATGTCGTTGGGTGTTTTCAATTAAGCATAGGCTTGATGACAGGATTGAAAGATACAAAGCATGACTGGTTGCAAAGGGGTATACTCAAACTTATGGGATTGACTACTCTGAAACCTTCTCCCTAGTAGCCAAAATCGACACGATCAGAGTTCTTTTTTCAATTGCTGCCAATAAAGGTTGGCCTCTTCATCAATTTGATGTGAAAAATGCCTTCCTACACGGAGAACTGAACGAGGAGGTCTATATGGATGCCCCACCGAGACTCAATGAGAATTTCAAGGCTGGAGAAATATGTCGGTTAAAGAAATCTCTTTATGGGTTTAAGCAGTCTCCTAGAGCTTGGTTTGGGAGGTTTACCCTTGTTATGAAGAAATATGACTTCAAACAAAGCAACTCTGACCATATTCTATTTTTGAAACGATTGGGCAATCTTGTGACCTGCTTAATTATCTACGTTGATGACATGATACTTACAAGGAACGATGAAGAAGAAATGTCGATGTTAAGAGATAAACTATTTTCGGAGTTCGAGATGAAAGACCTAGGATGATTAAAATATTTCCTTGGAATTGAGGTTCTAAGATCTAAACAAGGGATTTTTATTTGTCAGAAGAAATATATTCTTGATTTCTTAGCAGAAACCGAAATGATTGAGTGCAAACCTGCAGAAATCCCAATGGTGGTTAACCACGGCTTACACATGGAAGATGGAGCAGAACTAGCAGATAAAGAGAGATATCAACGAATGGTGGGAAAATTAATATACCTGTCCCACACTCGTCCAGATATAGCTTATGCAGTAGGAGTGGTGAGTCAGTTTATGCACCAACCCCAAACAAGTCACATGGAACAGTTTTAAGAATCATCAGGTATCTCAAAGGAATAACGGGTCATAGTATATCGTTCAAATAAAATGGGCACTCAGAAATCCAAGCATATACAGACGTCGACTGGGCAGGAGATAAAGGAACGAGAAGGTCAATCTCAGGATACTTTACCATGGTCGGAGGAAATCTAGTCACCTGGAGAAGCAAAAAACCAAAGGTAGTCGCCCTCTCTAGTGCAGAAGCTGAGTTCCGAGGGATTGCACGTGGCCTAGCAGAAATTCTATGGATACGCAACCTCCTAACTGAGATTGGCTTTACTCCCACTACAGCAACCAAAATCATGTGCGACAATAAAGCTGCTATACAGATCTCAGAAAATCTAGTCCAACATGATCGAACAAAACACGTGAAGGTAGACTGGCATTTCATCAAGGAGAAACTGGAGGAAAGAATCATAGAGCTCCCATATGTATCGTTAAAAGATCAACTCGCAGATATTCTTACAAAATCCGTCAACGGAAACGTGTTTAGTAGCTGCTTGAGCAAGTTAAGTATTGGTGATCCCACTACTCAACTTGAGGGGGGTGTCGGAAAGAAGACAAAAGTCATAGTATAGGGGCTAGATGTGTAATATGGTGTTCTATATAAACACCCTCCTGATGTAACCCTAAAACAAGTTTTACGATCAAATTCAAACCCTATTACAAAGTTTATTCTCTATACGAGTCAACAAACACCAATCGGCATGATGTTAACGACCAATAATTCATAAGAATGGCTCGTAACCTTAACCTAACTGACACCTTCAAATAACCCACAATTACTTGATCACAATTCTGACCCACATGTGCCTAACTTAAGATGATTGACACATATAACAAAAATACTACATATTAATCAAAGTCTTTATGATTAATTTCAACATATTGTACCTGATTGTTATAGATTAGAGACAAGCATTAAATCATGGTGATTGCACTTTAAGTTACGAAGGTAGAGAAATAAAGTCCAGGGTTCGTTTCCAACATTCACTGAAAATTCACAGCAGAGTAGAGGAAATAAATTACAGATGTAATTAAGAACATAACATGACCAAAGTTTAAAAAGAAAACTTCATATGGGTCGAAATTCGACACCATATACAATAAGACCAGACATGGTTCCTTCATAGCATATCAATTTCAAATTCATAGGAAGATGATCATCACTAAGCCTATTACCTGAGTGAAATTCCCACACAACAACTTCCATCAACCCGTCTTCTCTGTGATAAGGAACACTTAAATTACCGTGAAAGTTTACTAATCTGGGAGATCTAAAGTAAAAAACTCTAGGCTCTTTATTTTTCCTATGGAGCACATCCCGCACTTTCACTGGACACTGCAAACCAAGACATTTTTGTGATAGCTTGAATATGAGATAACATTCATAACCTGTATTTGGTGACAACTTTTGGGTTTCGATATTGCACTTGATCCCAAATACTTGGTGTGATAATAGCTCAGCAACCTCTAGAAATCTACATTTATGATCCGATTGAAAAATAAGTAAGTGGAATTTTTAAACTTAGTTACTTTGAATGAGAATAAGAAAGTACACAAGTTGGCTCAAAATTCAAACCTGGATTTAGGCTCAACAAGAAATTTCCAATTGAAACACTTCACATTATAAGGCTCATATAAAACCATCTTTGCTGTAAGCATGTGATAGTTGTTTCCGTTTGCTTTGTTTAGGGAGAATAACTGTTTATCAAAGATTTTACCAGTACACATGACATTAAGATATATTTCAGTTTTTCTATACATATAAATATTTTCAAAATAAAATACCTTTTCACCATCTTCTAGTTGGGTTATTTCTTCTTCGTAATCCACTGGTACTTCATGTTTCATCTGTACATGTAAGACATAGTAAGGGGAGTGGGGGCGGAGCGTTATTTTTCCGTGATGGCCAAAATTAACACGTGATAAAAACAAAACTCCCACCGCCACCGAAAATTTCCACGCGTGAAATTGAAATTCCGTTATATTCTTCACGCGTTGAAAACAATTGCCCATCAACTTTTGTTTTGTCTTTTTATGTTGAATTAATAGCAAGTTTGATGAAAAGTGCAAATTAGCCCCTCAATTTTTGTTAGCTATTTTTAAATAGCTTTCCTTTAATTGCAATTCAGGTCCCTCATCTTTATATAAATTTTAATTGCCCATCTCGACGAACCGTTTAAGTCGGTTGTAATTCAACAAAAGCGCGAGATTTCCGAAAGGTGGGGTTGGGAGATGACACCCGTTTAACTTAAGTTTTTTTTTCCAATGTTGTTTTTTATTTTACTATGTAATTTATTTTTTAATTTTAATGAAATTTATAATTTAATGTTTTATTGTTAATTTCTAATTTAAAAAATTAAAAAAAAAGTTGTGAGTGGTGGAATTCCATCACTAGTGATGACCACCGCCACTACAAAATGCTTGTGAGTGATAGAATAGTGGCTGATGACATGGCAGGAGTTGATTGGATATTGTGAGTGATAGAATTCTATCACTAGTGACCACCCCCACTCCCCTAAGACCATGTTATAAACTCAATGATACCTTCATAAACAATAAAGAATTACATGCAGGGTTCATCTCCACAATCTACTTGCTTATAAGTTCATAAACTGATATAGTGATATATGTATATAATATACTACGTACTATATTTATTGTATCCTATAGGCTGACGCAGAGAAGACTGCATGTATGTATATGTGTAAAACAAAATGAGATATCTTTTAATCTGTAATATAAGAAAAAAAAATCAAGAAGTGGAAAGAGTAGTACCTTCAAAGTTGCATCATTGATGGCTCGAAAATGGATGCCTTCAACATAGATTGCACCACTTCCACAGTAGTATCGTGACAAGCTCTCAAGTAGAACCTCAAACTCGACGTCTTTTTTGTGGGGTATGAATCGGAACAGTTCTATCATCATCCACCCGTCGTCTCCACATGTTGCAAAATATGCATGCATTTCACTCCCCATTTGATACTTGAGGTTGACATACATTAGTTTACTTAAAAGTTTTCTTGGATCACAAAATTTGAAGACAAGGTGAGTCCCATAAATCGTATTTGGAGATAAAAATTGAGTTTTTATCTTGATTTGAATCCTTAGATTTGAAATATCCATCATCTTCACCACTCTTTGAAATCTGCATGTGTAAGATTTAGAGTAATTTACGTACATGACACTTAAATTATGTCAAAATCTTGTTTCAGTAGGGAAAGGTATGTATTGACCTACCTTGATTTTTTAACCGATCTCCGCTTTTGTGACCTCTGGTTTTCACACGAAAAGGTTGTCGCCGATACCATTTCATTTCTCTCTCCATTACTACCTAGTGACAAGAACTATCACACAAAACAAATGAAGTACAATCTTTGTTAATTGTGCGTATGTATATATAGTATTTTAGGCTTTGTCGTAAGAGTGAGTTGTGAATTACCACTTTGCCCTCTGGAAGGAGGATTCCTTTGGAGAACATGTTGCAGAGTTCTTTGTTGCTTAAGTTTGAGTAGATCTCTGGGGTTTTTGACATCTGGATTATTTCTTTGTAGTCTTTAGGCAGTTTGACCTCCCATATTTCAATATCCTCCTATATAAGTTACAAAATTATAAAACATTCTATCAATAAAGGCCTTTTAAGAAAATCGCCAACTTATCAATAAACATGAATTGATATTTTGTTGACTAAGATTGAGTTTGGAAATAACTTATTGGCTTATTGAAGAAGCCAATAAGTCAATAAGTCATTTCCAAACAGGATGGATTTGGAGCTTTTCCAAAATCGCTTATGGGACTTATTGGCTTCCAAACTCAATCCCAAATACCCCTTAATTCTTTAATAAATAACAATATGTGAAACAATGAATACTTACCTGGAATTCTAATGCTTTCTTTAGTTGTAATATCACCTCACTTGCCGTCGGCCGCTTTTCTCTCTTACCATGTAAGCACTTGTACGCAATCTTCTGGTAAGTAGTCAACGATTTTGGCACGATTTTATCTTTTATGCACTCAAATACCAACTCGTCAACTTTTCCTTCTTTATGGCGACGCTTAACCAAACTGACAAGAAACCTACGTACATCTTGATATTCAAGTAAAATGGCCTTTCGTCCGCACATCATCTCAAAAAAGACCACACCAAGTGAAAATATATCGGATTCTCTGGTTAATAAACCGTCAAGGTAGCTAATTGTGTGACCAGCGTTATCGACCACAAAGTCAATTTCGTTATTTATTGGAGTTATCATGGACATCCCAAAATCTGAAATTTTCGCCTTCCAATCATTATTTAGTAGAATGTTATGGGATTTTATATTATTATGTATCACAGGAGCTTGCGTAGAACCACCTCCATGAAGGAAATCCAACCCAACTGCAACATCAATGCCGATCTTAAGTCGTTGCATCCACGTAAGACTAGCATCTTCTAAATGCCTATCCAAACTTCCGTTAGAGGCATACTCATAAACTAATATTTTCTCGCTATTTTCGTTACAATAGCCTACAAGAGAAATAATATTTTCGTGCTCATACTCGAAAAGAATTTCAAGCTCTCTAAAAAAATGTTTTTCTCCTTGACCCGACCTCTGATCTTTTCGCTTTACAGCAACGAGGGTAGGTCCATTAGCGCGTATCATTTCTCCTCTGTAAACCTTCCCGGACCTACCCCGCCCAATTTCATTATTGAAGTTTTGTGTGGCCAATCTTATGTCTTCAAATGATATTCGAAGGCAGTCCTTATGAGTTTCCTGTTAATTGTAAAACATTCATTTTGAGGATTATTCAACAGTAAACGTATTTTATCAACAATTTAAGGACAGCAAGACCGAAGTAGGGGGGGGGGGGGGGGGGGGGGGGGGTGCTACTTAGGGTTATAATACACATCAGCAAAAAAACTTAACTAGGCGTTAACTTTTAGCTACTATGTGATCCATGATGGAAAATATATTAAAAGTTGAGACTGTCACAAAATATTTCTTAAATTGGGATGGTTTCCAGCCAATATGTCAAAATTGGATTATTAAAATCCATTTTTCCAAATATATATATGTATATATATATAGGGAGGAGCTCATGCGAGAACCACCCTTATTGCGAGAACCAATGTGAACACAACCTAAAATAGCTAAAAAAACCTAAAAAAAACCTAAAAAAACCAAACCCCCACCCCCCCAAGCTAAAATGCTAAAAACTAAACCCCCAAAAAACCTAAAAAAATCTAAAAAAAATCTAATTTTTTTTTTTAATATTTTTTATGCTCAAATCGCTACTTTTAGTGGCAAAAAAAAATTTAAAATTTTTTTTTTTAATTTTTTTTTTTTTTGCTTCGAAAAGTAGCGATTTTTATATAAAAAATATTTAAAAAAAAAATTGTGTGATTTTTAGCTATTTTTAGGCATTTTTGGTTGTGTTCACATTGATTCTCGAGATTCTCGCAATAAGAGGTGGTTCTCGCATGATCTTCTCCCTATATATATATATCATAAAAACAAACTTTTTTACTTTTTACTCTTTATTAGGAGTATGATAGTGTTATATTTAAGAAAAGTTAAAAACGTTTTGAACTAGGTGCTTTAGGGTTTGTAAAAGTTGCGTCTAACTATAGCGCCCACCCATGTACAAAGTATGTTTACTCTATATAAAGGTGCGTTACCATCGTGGCCTCACTGCATATAATTTAGCCTTTTGTCAAGCGCTTTTAGCCACTCTTGGTACATGTGGCACCTCGTAGCTAGTTTCTCAAACTTCTTAGGAATATAATACTTTTTATTATAGCTAGCTCATGTATACATAATAATAAGGATAAAAAGGCATAGAAATTAACATGTGGGCATCATGTTTTGGACTTAGAAATGATGTTTTGGATTGTTTTGGCATGATGTTACACAGAAAACATGAAAACATGAAACTTAACAATTAAAACACAATGCAATGTATTCTATGTTTAAAACTTAAAACACTTTGCCAATAACATTAAGCAATGTGTTTAAGTGTTAAGTAGTGTGTTTTAAATTGCATGTCTATAATACATTGCTTTGTGTTTGAAATGGTTATTTTTGATGTTTTTCTATATAATACCATGCCAAAACATCTTTTTTCTGAGTCCACATCATGCCTACATAGACTTTCACACTTCTTAGGAAAAATATTATTTGTAGACTATATATATATATATATATAGTGTAAGGATCAAATATAAATAAGTCTTAACATACAAATTGAGCTTAACATAAGAGTAAATGAGGGTTTTTTTTTTTTTTTTTGAATTTTTTTCCCATCTACTTAAGTATTATATTTAATTGTAAAATGTAAAAAAATTAAAACTCGTGAATGTATAGTAGAGTAATTATAATTACTTTACTAGTGTAAAAACACGATTTTTTTACATTCTAACACTAATATACGTGCATGATAAGATGATAAAAAAATTCCCTCCTTCATTTCTCCCGTTAAGTCCAATATATGTAAAGACCTATTTGTATCGGAACTTAACTCTCTTTCTCTCTCTCTCTCTCTCTATCTATCTATCTATATATATATAGGTAGAGGATCCTGTAAAAAAGGCCTAAAGTGTGAGAAAGGTAAGAAAGAATCTCAGTCATTAGATCTTTGATCTAATGGTTGAGATAATAGGGACCAAATTGTAAAATATTTTTATTAATTTGGACTGAATTGAAATATCTAGGGGCAATTGTGTCTTTTTATACCCATTTTGTAAATCAAAATCCCTAAAATTTCTCTCTCTCTCTCCAGATCTCTCTCTATCATACGTTCAGAATTTCTCTCTCCAAGACCAATCGGAAGATCAAAACAACAGCGGCAGCGGCGGCGGTGGTGGTACGAGCGGCAGCGGCGGTGGTGCTGGTGCGAGTGGGCAGCGGCGGTGGTGCTGGTGCGAGTGGGCAGCGGCGGTGGTAAAACCAAAACCCCAAATCCAATCTCCATAATCGCCGGCGATCGATTCAACGATGATGGTGAGCGTGAGCTTCGCCGTCGGCGTAATCGCCGTTCTGATGCTCTTACACGCTGCTTATCAACTATTTAATGTAACTAACTCACTTTCATCTCTAATATTTATTGTTATTATATTCAATCGTAGATTAAAAACTCAAAAGCTTTATATTTAGTTTCTGAATGGTGTTATAGGGTGTTATATTCTTGGACTGAATGGTGTTTTTTCTTTTTCTTAATGGTGTTATTTTTTTCTGAATGGTGTTATATTGTTTACTGAATGGTGTTATTTTTCTTAATGGTGTTATTTTGTTTCTGAATGGTGTTCTTTTTCTTAATGGTGTTATTTTGTTTCTGAATGGTGTTATATTGTTTACTGAATGGTGTTATTTTGTTTACTGAATGGTGTTATTTTTTGTTTACTGGATGATGTTATTTGTTTCTGCATGGTGTTATTTTGTTTCTGAATGGTATTATTTTGTTTCTGAATGGTGTTATATTTTTTGTTTACTGAATCGTGTTATTTTATGTACTGACGGTTATAAGTCCTTAAATCAAGGATTTTCTCTCTCTCCAAATCCTTAAATCAAGGATTACCATATTTGAATTTTTAATGCATTTACAATCATACCCTTTTCAATTAATTTAGATCTAATGGTTGAGATTCTTTCTTACCTTTCTCACACTTTTAGTCTTTTTTACAATAACTCCACCCTATATATATATATATATATATATATATATATATATATATATATATATATATGAATTCTAATAACTTATAAATGATATATTGCTAATATTATCAAAAAGATTCGCTATTAAATTGCTTTATAATAATTCAAGACGACATTGTCATAAGTCAAACATCTCTTTTAAATTAAATAAATGTGAGAGTTCTAACCTCTAATTGTAAAGCTTTCTCAAGTTGCTTGATGACGACTTTCATTGTTGGACGTTGTGCTTGTTTTTCTGCCAAACATTCATACCCAATTTTTGAAAATGTATGCAAAGAATCTTGATTGGGACCTTTGGTTAGCGTAAACGAACTTTCTTCCTTTAACCTAGGATCTACCATTTCCTTTAATGTTCCATTCTCAAAGTGTTGTCGTACAATGGGTGCAAGACCCCTTTCATTTTCATTAGTGTATATGGAATCATAAGCCAATCTACCGGTCAGGATCTCAAATAAAACCACCCCAAAAGAGTAGACATCTGATTCTTTTTTAAATTTACCCGTAATCTCAAATTCTGGGTCTAGGTACATTTTTGTGCCCACAACATTGTTTGTGTTAAGTGTGCTCCTCATATGATGGAGTGGGTGGAATTTGGATAGTCCAAAGTCAGAAATCTTTGCCTCCCAATTCTCACCCAATAGAATATTAGCACTTTTTATGTCACGATGGATTATCTTTTGTTTGTAGTCCATGGGGGTATGAATGTATTCCAATCCACGTGCAACATCAATGCATATTTTTAATCTTTGCATCCATGTAAGGTTAGTCATCTTTCCGTCAGTTCCCAAATAATCATCAAGGCTTCCATTAGAAAAATGCTCATAGATGAGGATCATATGATGATCTTCATGACAGAAGCCAAGAAGAGAAACTATGTTAGGATGCTTACAATTGCTAAGTGTTTCAATTTCTGCAATGAACCCTAGTTCTCCTTGTGTGTCTTCTCTATTGATAATGTATTTTATGGCTACCGTCCTACGTCTCTTAGGTAGTTCTAATTCTTCATTGCCATTCATCACAGAGGAATCAAAATGTTCAAGTTCTGCTTTGTACACCATACCATACCCACCTGATCCAATGAGATATTTCTCAGCAAAATTTTCGGTGGCCAACTTGATTGCGTCGAGTCCAATCTTCAAGTGGTCCAAATCTTTCCCCTGTAATATTAGGTGTCAAGGGAAATAAACCCATAAATGATAGTAGTTAAGGTGCAAGTATATAATTATTTAGAAGTATTTAGAAGCAGGGTAATTTGTCGTTAAAAAAACTTAAAAATAAGTGAATTTCTAGATGTGACAGAATTGTTATAAAATGTTAGTCAAGGTGTAAAATAAAACAAATTGTAAAAAGAAAATGACAAAACGTTTAAAAGATAAAGAGATGAAAGGATAACCTATCTATTATTTATATTAAAGCAAAACAACTTAGTGCCACTTGGCATTTTCTAAAACCTATTATTGCCACGTGGCCACTTAATACTTATCACAAAATTGATTTGAGCGGCATTTGCTTAAACCTATTTCCGCCTCTTTAACATAAATGCTGAGAAACAGAATTCAACTTTCCATCTTTTTTTGAAATCATCTTCCAAAATATGAGAAAGATAATTCAAGCTTCAATATTTTTTTCAAATCATCGATGTAATATGATTGAGTTCCCATGTTTAATTATGTTTCATCGCATAAGCCGTATATCTATAAATCCATATGAATTCTGGGGTTTCTTCTCATCGATTCTTAGGGCAAACGATTTATCAATCGCATCTGTTTGTTCACATCGATTTGGCATTCAAACGATCTGTCAACCGTTTTTTAAGGTACGATTTTTTATCACTGGTATGCATATTTTGTATGGTACTTAATCTGTAGCAAATTTTAGGGTATTTTTTAATATGTGTTTTGATCCAAAATATGATTCAGTTTCGATTTTGTTTTGATTTGCTCCGAATATCATAAGTAAGCATATGGATCTTTTCTAAATATTCAAATCTGTAAGAATTTTTATTGGAGTAGTTTACATTTTTAGGGCTTATTCTGATCTTAATATCACATATGTTTGTGTTGTTTTTGAAAATTATGCAACTATGATGCTGTATACATTTTTAGGACTTATTTGTTAATATGTTATTCCGATGCTTTTAATTTTTAGGGTTAATTAGTGTTGAATTAAGATTAAGATCTGCAGATTATTCAGTATAATTTTTTAGGGCTTTTTTTTAGAGTATTTTAACTGAATCTTTTTTAATCGTCAACCTAGAGATTGATTGAGGTATATTACAAGGATGTTAGATTCTGTGAATTCTTAAAAGATTTGTGGTTACAAACTAACACATTTATACAAAAACCTTAGTTCTAAACATTGCTCATATTGCCTTATGATTGATTGAAACTGTAGGCGAACAAGGAACATATTGATTGAATCATGTAGACCTGTATACTTAATCTTTATTAAAAAATATATTGAGGTATAATACAAAGATGTTACACTATGTGATTTCTGCAATGATTTGAGGTATAATATAAAGGTTATATTTTTCAAATAAATTTCATATGACGTGCTTTGTTTATGTAACCTCTTATTGTAGGTATTTCGTATGGCTGAAAGTTCATCAAGGTAATTCATTTGTAGAATCTGTCTTTTGTTTTCATTTTTTATTTCTCATGCTAACCTTAACATGTTACACTTGATTAACATCGTAATCTTTAAATCAGTTTCAGAGGACCCTGTTTTTGTAGGCACATGAGTAAAGCAGACGAATTTATTATGGTAAATGACAAATTATTACATAACTTTATTTTTATTTTCTTTATCTTCTTATTAAATACAGTTTGTCATTATTGTATTGTTTATATTTTTTCACTATAAATATAAATCTTTTTGTTTTTTTATATTAGTGTATTCCAGATGACGCTGCATCCAAACTATGGGGTGTATATAAAGGTCCTTCGAATGTTTCGATACACACCGAAGATGGCCGACTATTTAATGTTGGATTAAGCGCTTCTAAAGGAAAGATATTCTTTTTTCATGGTTGGTCCAAAGTGGTTGAACATTTACGACTAACCATAGGGTGTTTGTTACTATTTAATCCTATAGATTCTACTACGTTTAAGTTAACATCTTTCGTTGATGGGGTTAGTCATACCACTTTTTGGACGTATCTGCTCCCTCCATCATCTCAATTTTATGTAAGATAACTTATATCTATATTTTTAATATTGTATTGATGTATTAGTTTACTTATATTAAATTTACTTTTTGCTGATTTGTTTTTATCATTCCCACAGGTCATTCCTGAATCTATCCTGCCAAAACACTATGATTATTCGTCAAATGATGTAATCTCTACTGTATTTATAGACAACAACACGTTTAACGTTCTCATTGAAACATTTGACGGAGAAGTAGGTTTTTCCGTTGGTATTGACGTAATTGTTAGTCAGTTACAGTTGAAGCATGGTTGTTTTCTGTTTTTTACAAAATCTTTTGGTAATTTTTTCCACTTAAAAGTATTTGGGAAAAACGGTCTTGAAATGAATTTTTCGGATGTAGACGTCGATGAGGTAAGTTTCATATTCGTACAGAATTATATATTTTATACATGTTAATTTAATTTTTGTTATACCTTTAATTTGCAGGCTGAAGTTGCACCTCTTGATGTTGAAAATGAAAATGATGAAGAAATACCTGGCGGTGTAATAAAGTTTGTTCGTACGGCTGGTGAAGATTATTTTGTAAGTTTGAAAATCATTTTACATACTGCTAAAAAACAAAAGTTATCCGTTTTTTACTTAATAAACATTCTTCTTTTGTTTTTTACAACAATACAGAGGATTCCTGATCCTGTTTCACGCATGGCTAGACTTCATGAAGGTTTAAAACATTTGACCGTTAGATTTTTGCATCTGGATCCGCCAATGCAGATTACCAACGGTACCAGACGTGAAAGAAGAGGCAAGACTGGTTTTCGATACGCTTTAACCTCTTGGAGGAAGTTCATGAAAGCCGCTCGGATTAATGTCCGTGACCAGGTTCACTTTTCCTTTGATGAAAATGATCAGGTTTTGAGTGTTGAGAGGGTTGTACCTTTCGTTATGCGTACCAATTAGTTATAAGACAATTACGGCATGTTTTTTGCCTTTCAATTTTTTTTGGTTTTAACATTGGTGTTGGTTTTGAATTTCAAGTTTTTATATAATTTTAATATCTTAACTTTACTCTATGTTTTTAGTTGTTTTTATTCCCACTACATGTATGATGGATGAAAAATGATATAGACACTACTATTAAGGACACATTTAAATAGGTATATTCTCATAGTAACATTAATATACTAAGATTAACATTAACACTAAGATGAAGATTGCTGATTATTTTTTAACAAAAAACCCTTATTCCCCATGGTTTTGGAACGTACATCCAGCATCCATAGGAGTAACATAATAGGGTATTATTTTGCTAAAAGTATACAACCCCAGAATATTACTACAACAATTTGATTCTTTCATTACAAGCCGCTTTACAAAGCAACCATTAATAGCACATTTCCAGCTGCTATATAACAGGTTGCCTTATACTGTCCATTCAATATAAAACACCTATAAACGGGTCCAAATCCCCATATTTATAATTAGATACTTTAAGAATTGAGTGTCAGGTAATTGGTACACTTGACTAAAAAAACCTTAAAATGAGTATGTTACAAGATATATTGGACTGATTTTATGTTATCTAGGATGTTGATTATTAAAGTACTGAATTACGTTTTATTTAAGAATAATATGTTGCGAACGATCCAAAAACAAATATATGTTTAGTATTTGAAGTTATATTTAACATTTGAACTGATTTTTATTGTTTTATATGTTGGTGAGTCGGTATTTAGTCCTTGAACTGATTATTTTATTATTTTTTTGTAATAGTTAGACTTCAATGAAAGTTACTGAAGTGGGAGTTTAGAACTTATATTTGATGGATCGAGCAGGTAAGTTTAATCACATTATTTTCACATTAATATCATGTTTACATAATATACTACATTATACTTTAAAGAAATCCACTGCTTCTGATGTTGTACAACAATCACTGTAATCCATCTCAATGTAAACCATCAATTTATTATGATGTTGTACAACAATCAATGTAGTCCGTTTTCACAATGTAGATATTCAAAAACGAATGTTTCATATATTTTGTAATTTTAATTTGTTAACTATGATTTGAATGTGATTTATTTATTAATTAATTTATATAAATATAACTACTAAATTAAAGTTTTAAGTAATTTTAATCGATTATATACTTTTTATATTATATATACATACTCATCATAATCATAAAGTTGAATCTTTTTCAAATTAACGTATATGTAACTTGAATTTGAAATATGGTAATGATTTAGATATGGTAATGATTGTGAAATTATTATAGATTAATATTTTGATTGAATATAATTCGTAATTTAATTATTAAGTAATTTGAATTGACTATATACTTTCCAAGATTAGATTAATATATTAAATTTGAATTTTCGTTCTAAATCAAGATCTTTTTAAATTTTCCGAAATTGAAAATGAAAATTGAAATATGTTAATGATTGTAATTTTATTTAAAATAATAGATTGACTGAATATACTTCGCAATACAACTAATAAAATGATTGTACAAATCTTTACTGGTTTATATATTTAAGGGAAAAATAATGACTAAAAATAATCGATTAGCATAAATACCATTTTCGAAGTACATTTTCATTCACAACTTCGTTTCTTCATTCTAAGAAACATCATCCTTCACTCATCCAAAATGTATGAGTTCTGTTTGAGTTTCAATACTTATTTCATTTTGGTTTCTATGTAGTATTTAAAATGTGATTTGTGTTTATCTTATTTTATATGTCCATTCAATTATTTCATTTTTGCATGCTATGTAGAATGGAACAACCAGCCATCACGTTGCTGAAAAATTTGAATCTCAACCAGGATGACTATACCATCAAAGTTCGCATTGTCAGACTATGGACTCGAGCAGCCTTCAATGATCCTCGAAAGGTTTATTGCATTGATATGATTTTAATGGACGAAGAAGTAAGTGTACATAAAATTGTTTATAATGATACTTCATATACATATTTTTTACGTTCTTTTTTTGGATTAATTTGTTGTACTTATTGTATATATTAGGGGACGAAAATTCAAGCCTTTGTGTTAGCCAAGACTGCAAGAGAGTATGAACATTTGTTGAAGGAGAAGCAATGTTTGTTCATCCGTAATCCGTCATTAGGCGAGAATCGACAGAAAGTGAAGTATGTTCATAGTCCGACGAAGATTAATCTTAACAGCAACGCAATAGTTTCGGTTTGTGATGAACCTGTTGGTACTGAGTGGGGATTCGACTTTTCTCCTTTTAGTTCTGTTGTTGAAGACCCGACTGACGACAACAAGTCCTTTAAAAGTCCTATTGGTATATTGACTTTTTTTTTTAATATATAATACCGATATGTAATTTATATGATGTTACAAATAATTTTATGTTAATATTGTTTTATTTGTAGACGTAATTGGTTTTGTCGTTAAGAGTTTTCCTTATGATCTAAAAGAGGATACGAAAGACGGGAAACAAGAAAAGAAGCTAACATTCATGCTTCAGGATTTAGAGTTTGTTAATCCTTTTTTTGTCTACTAACTATATGTAACTCAATCACTCCTATTCTAATTTTTTTGTTTTTGTTAATATTTTTCATAGAGGGAAGCAAATATATGTTACTCTTTGGGATGCTTATGCTGAACAGATATTGGATTTTGAAAGGGATAATCAAGATGAAAAAAATGTCGTTGTAGTTGTTCAATTTGGAAAATACAGGTTCTGGGGAGGTATACTCCTACATTTTTATAAAATATTTTTTTAATTACACAATCTGTTGTTAACAATTGTCCATCTAAATTAATTTGAGAATTTTGTGTACACTAATAGGGTATCTTTATGTATCAAATCTCTACACTGTCACTCGCGTGTTGATCAACGCTGAAATTGATGACATATTAAGTTTTAAGAAGAGGTATGTTTTAACATCCCCATATCCCGAGTTTTTGAAGGACTTCACAAATAACGTTGAATTTAATGTTTTGTTAGGTTCCTTTCAAACATTACCCCTGAAACGTCTTCCACCTTTTCTGGATTGAGTTCCTCCAGAATAAAGGATCCTACTGAAGAGTATATTTCAGATTTTCAGTTCAGTACTATTGGAGCTTTAAATCAAATTTCGGAGGTACTAAAAGTCTAAGTTTTACCATGTTTCTTTACTTGACATATCATTAATACGTCATTTGTAATATCTTTTGTACAGAAAAAGTTTGTAATTATTGTCGGAACTATAAAGAGTTTTGCTTCCGAGGACTCTTGGTTTTACAATGCTTGCAGAAATTGTAATCGAGCGGTCACCACAAAAACAATTTCAAAAGAAAAGCAAGATGGTTCCGATGGTTTTGAAGATATTGTGGTTCTGGAGTGTAAGGACGATGGCTGTAACAGTAAGACTGTTTACTCCGTTCCGAGGTAATATTACTTTAGATATGAATTTATTTTTTACATGTTTATGCGTTACATTATTGTTGTATAACATTTAATTAACGTGTTTCAGGATCAGGGTTCCGATACGGGTTCAGGATTGTACAGGGATTGTGACGCTCACCCTATTTGAGCGTGAGGTGCTTAAGCTGTTGAAGGTTAACGCCAGTCAGCTGTTGGATAAGAACCTTGATGTACGTTATATTTTGTTGTTTTGTTTTACAGCTGTCGATTATTATTACTTACTTATCATTAAATTGCTTTTTGACAAAATTATTATTTTTTGTATATCACTCGCCAGTTAGCTGACGAAGGGAATTTTCCGCCTGAACTCAATGCTCTACTCAACAGGAAGTTTGCATTCAAGATATCCATCGGTTCTTTTAACATAAAAAACAAATCGGATGGTTACTCTGTTTCAAAATTAACAGACAATCCAACTGTGATTGCCGAACTAGATAAAATTTTTGATGTCATTCAGGTACTTGAAAACCTATGCACTGCTGTTTTGTTATATTTTAATGTAACTCTAACCAATTATATAACTATTATATTTCATATTTCAGCCTGTTGACGAGGAGCGTGTGAATGTTGTTAGCTCTGACATCAAAGCAGCAGATGAGGTCCCCGTTAATGTGTGTAATTTCTATCTGGTTGTTCATTAAAAATACTTTGATTTTTTTTTTTTTTTTTTTGTCTTTGAATCGTTATTTGTGTTCCCTTTTTTAAGGATTCTGTCTCAAGTACCAAAGCCGATGAGACACCTGTTTCAAATTTTACTAAAGGCATGTTTAAAACACCCGATGAAGATGTCAACGGTACCTCAATTCGTGTAATGGAAAACGAACTGAAGCGGAATTTGGACAGCATCTACGATGCTGATGTGATGTCTTCGCAGTCGTCTACAAAACCCCGTAAAGCTAGCAAGGAGGTTGTGGATGATGATGGTGTCACAGTGGGATTACTGATTCCCAAGGTTGAGAAGTAGTTTGTGGCAACTAAGAATGTTTTGAACATCTCATTGGTTTTTATTTATTCTTGGAGTGTTTGTTTGTTTTTTCGTAAAACATATTAATGGTTCCCGTGTTAGAACTTTTGTGTTTTTTATCCTTTTGTGTGGTTGCAAGTATATTAATAAGAGATGTTCCTTTTGCATTTTCGTATGTATGTCATTGGTTGTGTTGATAACATTTTCCAATCATTATTGCTTTGTTATGATATTGTATGTTTTTTTTAAAGTATGTCTTTTCTAAATGAAGGAAACGGCAGAAGTGGAATCCGTTGATTTGTTTTCTGACTTGAAAGAAGATGGTGTTTGGTATTCTATTATCTTTGTTAGCTTTGAATTTGTATGGCATGACAAAGACTTAGACAGATTGATTGTTGTGCTACTCGACCAACAGGTAACTTCAAAACATGTTTACAATAGTTTCCAATATATAAGTTACTTTTAACTTTAATTTATTGAAATTCCTTTTACATGACTTTGTTTAGAGGCAGAAGATTGCAGCAATTGTGCCTACCAAGTGTTCTAACTTATACCCATTTAGTAAGATGCTTGGTGGTGTATATTCTCTGTCCCAATTCAAAATCGAAAATCTCATGTATCATGAATATCCAAGACATGAAGGCTACATCATTGTCTCAACAAACAAAAAGATCGTATTTAATGAATTTTCAAAACTAACACCTTTTTTAGTTGATCCTCCTAAAGGTTTTGTTTTCTACCCGTTGACACCATGCATTAAAACATTAGCTCATGACAGAAGACGTGAAAAGTATATTGTTGGTAAGTTTAATTTCTTTTAACCTTTATTGCTTACATGTTATTGTTTAAAGTTTAATTATATTTGTTATCTATTAGTTATTATAATATATTTTTTCACTTATTTGAATAATTATGTTAATAGTTGTACCTTTTGTAGATGTTGTTGGAAGAATAATATGTGGCGAAAGAGACAAAAAGAAACATATGTTTCGGTTATTCGTACAAGATTTCAAGTAAGTCAACTGTTTTGGTGACTACACATTATCTAAAACTTACTATTTAACAATAAATTAAAATCTAACAGAGGACATGTTATTGAAATGGAATTGTATGACATGAGAGGATTGGGATATGTTACAACTCGAATGAATATAGAAAAAAAGTCTATAATATACGTTGCGAGGGTCAAGTTGGTTTACTGCAACACCAGTAAGTTCTTTAGTTTGTTTTATTTTGTTTCATAACATTTAAAAATACACAATTATTTGTTTAACACTCTATAATATAATTTACAGGAAACATTTTGAGATCAACGGACTTGACTAACATCATTTTTTCGCCTAAAATTCCGGAAGCACATCTTATTGGTTTTAATATTCGATCATCTATTCCATGCGATTGTATTGTAAAATGACCCGTTCATTGTTTCATGTTACATGGCATTCTTTTTCTTATTTATATATACTTTTTAAAGCTTTCAATGAAATGTTAAAATGCAATGTTATTTGATGTTATGATTTACATATTTCTTATCTACATCTACATTGGATAAAAAAGTTGTAACTTTTGAGATTCATACAAATAATATTAATTTCTTAACAAAAATATGGGGTTTACGGTTTTGAAGATAACATTTTTTTTTAATCATAAAGATAAAGGAAAATATAAGTTCGGTTGGTAGTTCCAAGTATAAGAAGCGTTTACATGGAGACAATTGCGGACAACACAATATTCCTGAAGATCCGAAAGTTTTGAACTTTACACGTAAAGGGGAATACAGGCTGGTATTATTTTTGCTAAATAAATCTTTAAATTTACATTATCAATTCCAGATGAGCAGCTTAAAAACTACGTTTTGAGTGAAGTTGAAAAATTCTTAGCTAGAAACAACTCATCACTCAAAAGATTTGAGACAATGCCGTACCCAGATAATGCGTCTATGTCTGATTCAGAAAATCGTTTGATTAACGAGGAGCGTATCTACGACCAAACCAATGTTCAAGTTGAATTTAATAATCAACTTAATTTGCTAACTGAGGAGCAACGGTCAGTTTTCCAACAAATAATCAACGCAATTGAGGGTAACAAAGGTGGGGTTTTTTTTGTGTACGGCTATGGTGGGACCGGGAAGACCTTCTTATGGAAGACATTATCTGCGGCAATCAGATCAAAAGGTCAAATTGTATTAAACGTTGCTTCCAGTGGGATCGCTTCGTTGTTATTGTCTGGTGGCAGGACCGCGCATTCCAGGTTTCGTATTCCATTGAATCTTACAGAGGATTCAGTTTGTCATATAAAACCTGATGGAGATGTAGCTAGACTACTACACGAAACAAACTTGATTATATGGGATGAAGCGCCTATGGTCCATAAGCATGCATTCGAAGCGTTGGATAGAACAATGAACGACATTTTCAATATTGACACTTCCAACAGATCAAATATCCGTTTTGGAGGAAAGGTTATTGTTTTAGGAGGCGATTTTAGACAGATCCTTCCTGTTGTTCCAAATGGTGGAAGACAAGAGATTGTCAATGCCTCAATAAGTTCGTCTTATCTGTGGAATACATGTAAGTTGCTGAGGCTAACAAAAAACATGAGGTTAACAGTTGGAAGTTCAGCATCGGACGCTGAAGAAATAAAACAATTTGCAAAATGGCTTTTGGATATAGGTGAGGGAAATGTTGGTGGTCCAAATGATGGAGAAGCATCAATTGAAATACCAAGCGACCTTCTGATCACTGATACATCGGACCCCATTTCAACTTTAATTGATTTTGTGTATCCTTCAATTCTTGAAAACTTCAACAATCAGAATTATTTCAGTGAGAGGGCTATACTTGCACCTAAGAACGAGGTTGTGCATGAAATTAATGATCGGTTGTTGTCACTATTCCCAGGCGAAGAACGAGAATATCTTAGTTCAGACAGTCTTTGTCAGTCTGAAAATCCAAATGCTACACAACAAAAACTATACTCTCCTGATGTGCTTAACGGTCTTAAAGTATCCGGCTTACCTAATCATAGGCTAGCACTAAAAGTAGGCGTGCCGGTGATGCTATTACGTAACATTGACCAACAAAATGGTCTTTGCAATGGTACACGACTACAAGTCAAAAAAATGTATAACCGTGTAATAGAAGCCGAGATAATATCCGGAGGGAACATAGGCACTCGCACTTATATACCAAGGATTTGTTTGATACCTTCTGATAAAAAAATTCCTTTTGAGTTTCAAAGGAGACAATTTCCGTTGGCTGTTTGTTTCGCAATGACTATTAACAAAAGTCAGGGACAATCACTGTCTAGAGTTGGTCTGTATCTTAAACAGCCAGTTTTCACCCATGGTCAGCTGTATGTTGCTTTATCGAGAGTTAAAACCAGACAAGGAGTTAAACTTCTGATTTTGGACAATGACGGCAAACCTACTAATAAAACGACAAATGTAGTTTACAAAGAAGTATTTCGTGAATTGTGATCTCCATGTACTCATTCATCGTTCGATCATTCATTCCATGTAACTGTTCCCTAAAAATCATAATAACATTTTTTTGAAGTCATTTAATGTTTATTTTTTGTTGTTTTTTAATCAATTTTGTTAATGTAATAAAAAACATGTATACTCATACACATACTTACATATTAACCTAAAATTATACATAAATAAAGAGTACGTTCACTTATAATTCGCTATCCATTATCTTCCATAAACACAATATTACACAAATTTGCATCATCATGTATCTCGAGATATTACATTATTTGTCTCATTGTAGTTTACTAATTTATTATTACTTCAACGGTTGTTTAATTCAAACGATTACATCAATAAATTAAAGTTATTCATTTGTGTTTTAGGCCACCCGCGAAGCTCGCGGGTTCTTAAACTAGTTCTATATTAAACAAAAGCAAATAAAAAATAGAGTATTATTGTAGATAGTTATAAAAGAATAAGTAATAATTTGAAAACAAAAAACGAAGTAAATTTATTTATTAATTTATTTATTTATTTATTTACTGAACATACAAAACCAACGGCCGGTAATAGTGTTTTTATCAATGATGTAAAATGGAACGATTGGTGTAAATTTGTATAGTCTTTGGGCCGTCTTTTTGGGCTGGGCTTGTTGTTTTTAATGAAGTTTTCCTTTAAAAAAAATAGTGTTTTTATGTTATTGGTGGAAGGGGGCGGCCGTTTCTATGTTATTGGTGGAAGTGGACGGCACCAACAGGTAGATGCCATATGGCATCCACTCAAGTAATATTTTTTTTTGTTTTCGTCACACGCAAAGTTAGTTTATATAAATGAGTGAAGTGGTGTGATTGAAAAGACATCAACTATTAAACACCTATACCTGGGTTTAAATCCTGGGTTGAGCATTTCAAATTTTTTGTTATTTTAGCTAAATTAAGAGTGTATAGCTAGAACCCATTAACTTTAATAATTTACCTTACTAACTTTATTGTCCTCAAAGTTAAAAATAAATGCCTTTCATTTTCCTTTTGTTCTTTTTTTTTACATTTACAAACTTTACTAAAGTTTAGATGTGTCGTACCAATATCGTAATGAACTAAATCGATAATGAATAATGCAAAAATTATATGTAAAAATGGCGCAACAACGTGCACAAATAAAGTTCGAATATACCGTACCATTATCGTAATGAATTAAATTGATAATGAAAAACACAAAAATTATATGTGAAATACGGCGCAGCAACACGCGTTGGCTAAAAACTAGTAGATATACATTTGTGGGCCCATTTCAACCTTTTGTAATCTTTTTTCGTTTTAGTTTTGTTCTAAAACTTGTAAAATTAGGCAAAGTTTTATGTTGTCACAAACCCACAAACTAAGGGCATGTTTGGCTAAGCTTTTTGAAACAATTTATTGACTTATTGGTTTTTTGAAAAGTCATAAGCTCCAAAATGATGTTTGGCAATGGGAGTGTATGTGAGGGGAAAAAGCCAATAAGTCAATAAGTCACTCCATACTGACTTTTTCAAAAAGCCAATAAGCCAATAAGTCAATAAGTTGTTTCAAAAAGCTTAGCCAAACATGCCCTAAAACTACCATAACATGGATTTATTCGTAACTTGCTTTTAAATTGTCATATACGATTAAACCAGAATGAAGCTGACAAACGTATAAGCTACCACATAAATCTAAAACAAGCTCCCAAATTGAATCCAACATCAACTATGTCTCAGCACCCTTGTCGACATACCATAACGTCAGTTTGCGTTGTCTCGCTCCCAAAGACTTCCACTTGAAATATACCCTCTTCGATCGAAAGCTACTCGCACTTAGAAGTAATCATACTGACTTTGTACTCTATATGTACCTTGATTGTAGGACTGTTCACGAGCCGAACCGAACCGATCAGACCTTTGCTCGTGCTCGGATCGTTTACAAACCGATCCGAACCGAACCCAGCGTTTTTTCAACCGAGCCAAAGTCGAAAGAGCGTCTTTCAATCCGAGCATTTTTCGAACGAACGTCGAGCGAGTATCAAGCGTCGTAGAATAAATAAGCAAAGTGACGATGAGAGTGCTAGTTATTAGAATAAAGTGCAGTTTTCGTCCCTGGTGTTTCGTCCAATAGAACACAAGTAAAAATTTAACAAATAACAAGGAATACAAAAACACTCAAGTAGTTCTATCGAGATTAACTAAGCGGGAAGATAAATCGTCGACCGATTGAAACATTCCCTTGTTCTATCGGAAGTATGAAATTAAATGAATCGATTGAAGCAAAATCCTGACGAGTTGGCGTCTTGGCGAGTGGCGATGGAGAAATCGAATAACGATGGCCAATGGGGGATTTTTATTAGGGTCTTGCACTTCTGAATCAAATGGCGGGCTGAGACTTGAGTATTGATCGACGCTTCACATTTTAGTATTTGAAATTTTGACTCAATTACTCAAATGGACATTTAAGTATTGGATAATGGACTATTGGTATTGAATTTCAATTCTAATTACTTAAATGAGCTCTATTTGGATCTTGGACCGAACATTATTAATGTTGGTCTCTAGTTATTTCATTAAAAATGATACACACACAAACACAAATATATATATATATATAGGATAATGCTAGGGAGAAAACCCTCTATTTTGAGAAAACCCTAGAAAACCCAACCTCCCGAATTTATTTATTTTTTTTGAAAAAAATAACACATGTAATATACATGTTTTTAAGAGTTTTGAGCCAAAAAATCAAAAAAGCGCCGAGTGGTTTTTTAAAAAAAAAATAAACAAGTTTCAGCAACTTTTTCACTAACATGTGTTAGACAAAAATTTGCTGAAACTTGTTTATTTTTTTTAAAAAAAAATCACTCGGCGCTTTTTTGATTTTTTGGCTCAAAACTCTTAAAAACATGTATATTACATGTGTTATTTTTTTCAAAAAAAAAGTCGGGAGGTTGGGTTTTCTCAAATTTTTAGGGTTTTCTATCTAACCCTACCCTATATATATATATGTAGGATAAAGATCATGTGAGAAGTAGTAGGCTAATTGAGAAACTTGAGAAACATTCTAGGCCACACATTTTCCCTAAGCAAAAAATAAATGTAAAAAAATGCAAACTTTTTTTTTTTGGAAAAATCAGAGCTTTTTCTTTAAGGTTTTGTTTTGTTTTTTTTTGGAATTTATACACATGTGTATATTGTTAATCTTTTAACTATACATATGTGTATATTGTCAATTATACATATATGTATATACATGTTTAAAATTGAAAAATAAGTGTTATTTAGGGTTTAGCATTAGGGTTTAGCATTAGTATTTAGGGTTTAGTTTTAGGGTTTAGCAATAGTATTTAGATTTTAGTATTAGGGTTTAGCTTTTGGGTTTAGCATTAGAGTTTAGCTTTAGCTTTAGCTATAGGGTTTGCATTAGGGTTTAGCTTTAGGGTTTAGCATTAGGGTTTAGCTTTAGGGTTTAGAATTAGGGTTTAGTTTTAGTGTTCAGGGTTTAGCTTTAGGGTTTATTATAAACATGTATATACATATATGTATAATTGACAATATATACATATGTATAGTTAAAAGATTAACAATATACACATGTGTATAAATCTCAAAAAAGAAATTTAAAAAAAAACTTAGAGAAAAAGCTACGATTTTTCAAAAAAAAAAAAAAACAAATTTGCATTTTTAACCTTGTTTTTTTACATTTTTTGCTTAGGGAAAATGTGTGGTGCAGAATGCTTCTCAAGTTTCTCAAATAGGGTGGACTTCTCTTAGAATCCTTACCCTATATTATGTGTGTGTATATATATATATATATTAAAAAATAAATCGAGCCAACCGTGCTGAATCGAGCTGAGCGGACCTTTGCTCGTGCTCGGTTCGTTTACAAACCGAACCGATCCGAACCGAGCATTTTTTTAATCGAGCTGAATCAAACGACCAAACTCGGAGCATTTTCCGAGCGAGCATCGAACGAGCGTCGAGCAATTTGAACAGCCCTACTCGATTATGATACCTAATGAATTACTGAAATCAATATTACTTTAAGTACATTAAGGAACAAAAAGATTAAAATTAAGAGGTGAGTTGTCCTAAAGGACATGGTGTTGTGGTAAGGTGCATCCCTTCTATACAAAAGGTGGAGGGTTCAATACAAGGCGCTATCTGCAATCACGGACGTATGGGGTCGTCTTTTGCCATTAGGTTACCCCGGGTAACCGGGCTTTTATTCGTTGGTCGTTCAAAAAAATACAAGGCGCAATTATAGGAATTTTTTGGAGTAGGTTAGCTTGTTAAAATAATAATAAGGCTGAAGGGTATGGGGCTCATGGTTGGGATATGATTCGCCACGTAGGAAACATGAATAGAATGCTACACAACCCTCTTGCCTGATCCACCATGATTCGCATGGATTAAACAATGGCAACCATGGTACTCTTTTCCGTTTTCCAAGATTTCTTTCCTTTTTTTTAAACAAAAATAAATTAAAATATAAATGGGATAGTGGTTTGGGTCATGACCACACCCTTAGGATAGTGGTTTTGGATGGTGAATTAGAGATGAGTGACATAACGTTGACGTGAAGGGTTATGGTGGCCATGAAGGTCATGACCACACCTTATAGCCTAAGAGGTGAGATTGAAATCAACAATATGTATGGTTCGGTGATGATGGCTAAAACACTTGGTTAAATTGATGCGCAAATTTCGTGTGGGATTGTGGGCTTTGATTTGTTTCTTCATATATACCTCTTCTTGTTTCGTGGTTCAATAGAAAACAATACAAAAACACTATTTTCATTGTGTGGAAATCACCAAATCAGCTTATTAATCTAGAGATTTGAAGATATAGCTAGACATTGACTTTTCCTTTTTCAAATGGTATAAACCAATGAACAAGACATTGACTTTTCCTTTTTCTTTCAAATGGTATAAACTAAAGATTAATCCCTCACATCCTAAGTATGAGGGTTGTTCGGTAAATAGTAGATAGTTTAGTTTGTTATGTAAATATATTAGTTATACAAGTGCGAGGACCGGAGGTGACGAAATGAAAGTTTATAACCTACAACTAAGAGAAGCGACGCCTCTTTGGAGACGCGATTGTTCATGATTGGTGGCAATAGATCAAACAACATCAAGGGATGTGACGATTCTTGAAGAGACGCAACGATTCTTGAAGAGACGCGATGGTTCAGTATGTATAAATATGGTTAGAATTTTCAATTTTATTACATCCCTGTACACATAAAATCATTCAGATATATAGAAGTTTGGTTAGTTTTCATTCTTATTCTTGTTCTTGTTTCTTATAATCAATATCAATAGTGAAGATCGGGGCCAACAATTGGTATCAGAGCATCAGGTTCTAGGCATCGCAATCAAGGAATTGAAGGAAGTCATTCCCGATTAGGTTTCAATTTTAATTTTTCAATTCGCAAGTCAGATTCAGTTTTTCTTTGGTTAAGGAGACGAACCAGGGTTATTCAAAATTTAGGGCTTTGATTTCGTGGTTATAGTGCGAATTAAATAGTCACATGAATTCGGTTATTACGCGTTGTGGTTATACGCGGGTTAAAAATTTAAAAGTTTATTGAATTCAAGGAAATTGAATTTTATCGGTACAGTTGGTTCGTATTGGTGGTCGGAAAATTTTAAGAAACAAGAAAGTAAGGTTGTTTGATTGCAAGTTTTGTTAAATTGAAAATCATTCGGTCAGAAATCATGTCAAGAACAATCAGACCAAATCAACAAATTGTAATTCAAAAGGAAGGAAGTTCTCTTTCCCAATTACAATGCCAATGTGAATTCTACAAATTACACGGTTTGGTCAATTCGCATCAAAACAATACTAGAAGCGAATGGACATTGGGAAACGATTGAACCGACAGAACATAGACAACCAGATGTAAAGTAAGATAAGTCAGCAATCGCATATTTACTCCAAACAATACCGGAAGATGTTGTATTATAAGTTACAAGTTGTAAAACTTTAAAGGAAATTTGGAACACGTTGAAAACAAGACAAGTTGGCGTTGATCGGGTACAAAAGGCTCATTTGCATACACCCATGTCAGAGTTCGAGTTATTGCAAATGAAGGAAGACGGCACTATGGACTCTTTCTCCGCAAAGATAAACAGCATTGTTACAAGGGCAAGTGAACTTGGAAAACACTGAGTCAACCGACTCTGGTATTCAAACTCCTAAACGCCGTACCAAATAGATTCACTCAGATTGTCGCCTCCATGGAACAATACTCCGATCTAGAAACAATGATGCTAGAAGAAGCAATCGGAAGACTAAAGACTTATAAAGAAAGGATAAAGTTAAAGAAAAAGGCCTTATGAACAATCTAAAAGAACTCTTGTATGCGGGCCATGGACAACATGTTGGAAATCATGGATGAGGGAGTCGTCACGAGGCCAAGGGAGAGGCAATTATCAAAATAGGGGTGAAGGACACGCCTCTTATGAGTCGGAAGGAACCGACAAACCACAAAGGGATTATAGCAAGCAAGAAACACCGGCTATGAGAGATAAGTCAAAAATCACTTGCTACAGATGTGAGAAACTTGGGCACCTTGCCTACGAGTGCCCAACCAAGAAACCAAGGAAACTGAGACACTCTTGGACGAAACAGAAGGAGATGATGAACCGGCACTTCTCATGCGCCTACTCGTTGAATAGAAGTAGAAACATGAAATTTGGTCTTGCGATACGATCAAAGGGAAGGACCGTGTGATGCAGAGATACCTGTGAAAGGTACAATAAAACAATCCGGTGAGTGGATCGGGAAAAAGTGAAGAATCCAAGAGGGAAGCAATCAATAATGAAGAACCCATTGTGAGAAAAAAAATCAAGAAGACACATGTATAAAGGATATACATAATCCTATGATTGGGCCAGAAAAAAATTATTGTGTGATACAACCGCTAGAGATCTGAGTTAGTTAGATTGTCTAAAATCTATGTGAGATGGATTCAATTCATGTGAGGAGCAAGGTTCGTGAGGAGCAAAGTTCGTGAATAAAAGGATCCATGTGGAGTGTTGGATAATGTTCGTGCAGTTTTGTGTCTGTAGCTTGTTCTTACTTCGTTGTAATGTGTACGGTCTTTGTTTATGGTCTATATAGTTTTGGTCGAGTCGGCCAAGTCAAGATATCCTCCTATCTTGACTTAGCGCGACGTTTCTTTTGTTAGTGATGTAAAACAGTTTGCAGTGTGCAACTCTTAGTTGATAGTTTGTGTTTGGCTCTTACTGTATATTGTCTGCAAGTTTCTGTCTTAATATGGTTCCCCACGAAGAATCCCACTCTTCGTGGGATGACATGTTCACGAACAATGGATGATGAAGTTTGTTCACCACGAAGATTGAGTCTTCGTGATAATTGATGATGGTTCGTTGATACAGTCCACGAAGAGTCCAGTCTTCGTGGGTCAGTTCATTATTCGTGGCCCAGTAACCTTCTTCATAGGGTTACTGGGTATTGGGCCTATATAAGCAGATACTTGTTCCACATTTCAGTTAAGAGAGTCCTGTGAAAGTTGTAAACACTGTGTGTATGTGTGTACTGATTCTCTTCACTTAATCAAAGTCTGTGAATCTTTGGTTACTTGTGTTTGCTTTATTTTGCTTTGGTTTGCATAACTACGTGGATTCCGCACTCGTTGTTGTGTTAACAAACAAGGAAGTAGGTTATCTTGATCCTTCAAGTGGACCTACAAGTGGTATCAGAGCTTTGGCTCTATTCCTTGTTAAAAACCAAGCAAAACCTTGTGTTTGAGCAAGTTGTGAAGTTTCTGGAAGTGTTTTTGAGTTTGAGAACAAGAAAATCAAGTTTTTTTTCTGAAAAAGTGTTTAAAACGTAGTGAAAACTTGTTGTTTGAAGATAATTTTTACAAAAACTCAGTTAAAATACATTGAGACATGTTAGGACTTGGTTTTTCTTAAAATTTCTTTCAAAACTTGAGTTCGTCAAACTTTCTGGTAAGTCGCTTAACTGGAAAAGTCACCGGATTTTGGTTGGTAAGGATAAGATTCAAAGGATTTTCTGGAAAAAGCAAGATTTTGAATGTTTGTTTTTTAACTAACTTGGGATATCCAGCTACCATCTTTCTCAAAATCAGAAAAAGGAAGTTACTAAAAACAGGGGAATCTCACCAACCACTGTACGAAAACTGTGTACACGAACAATCAAATTGACGAAGACTTGTTGGACGAAGATTCATTCTTCGTGGTGAATTCATCTCACAAAGAGTCAAGTCTTCGTGGATTCTCAGTGGTCAACGAAGAATCAATCTTCGTTGACCCAATCTTCGTGGACAGGTCTTCGTGGTCTACTCATTGTTCGTGGACTAGTATTCGTAGACTAGTCTTCATGGAAATTTAAGTCTTCGTGGTATCATTCTTGAATCATTTTTCGTGGACATTTAAGTCTTCGTGGTATCATTCTTGAATCATTCTTCGTGGACATTAACTTGTATTTTTCACAGAAGGCTTATAACGTTGTCATAACATACAAATTTGTGTATTAACTTAAACAGTCTTTTATAAAACTTCATAATGAGTTCAAACCCTTGGAGTTGGAGTGAAAACTCAAGTATGCCACAAGATCCTTCACAATGGGTGAAAGGATTGATACCGAAAAAGGAAATTACCGAACATCAATGGGCATGTGTCGCGAATCAAAACACTAGCATTCAAAATCTTCTCTTAAGCGAGAGTGAAACGGGAAGCAACAATCGTCCACCAAAATTGAATCACATGAACGATTATCCATCATGGAAAAATCGTTTTCATACGTATGTTCTAGGGCAAAACACCAAATTGTGGACATGTTTTATCACACCGTACAATGTAGCTCTCGAAGAAGCAGGTTCCAATGCACAAGCTTTGGCGGGATTGAGCGAAAATGATAAAAAGGCTTACGATCTCGAGAAGAAAAGCACTTCATAAGGATATCTATCATCAATTTGCGTATTGTACAAGTACAAAGAACTTGTGGGATGTGTTGGAAGCTAGAGGTTAAGGAAATGCTGCAACGAGAAAGATTTTCATGATTTGTTGAAGAAGGAGTTCGAAGCATTTCGGTTCATGGAAAATGAAACACTGTATGACATGGCTACTCAATTCTATCACTTGCTTAGTGAGATGCACTCATACAAGGTTTTTGCTACACAGCAAGAAATGGTCATGCGTTTTGCTGATGCTTTGCCACCCAAGTGGAGTCAGTTCATTGACTTGCTGAAGCATACTGGTGTTTTGGATACGGTGAGTATTTATGAATTCGTCCAGAAGCTTGAGAACAAGGATGAAGAGGAAATTCGAAAGGCTAAACGACTTCCAGTTCCACAAAACCCCGAGATATACTTTGGATTTCTTAATGTGGGAGTTAGTACTAGTCAGCAACAACCGAAGCGTCAAACCGCATTTGTATCAAGTACAAATCCTTATGGTCAACCAGTTCAACCATCTAGTGCACTTACAGATCCTTATGGGAGACCGTTTGATCCAAGTGCCTATCTACCACCACCCAAACCAGCACAACCCCCTGGTCCTCCCACATATCCTTATGGAAGACCATTCGATCCGAACGCCTATCTTCCATTTTCACAAGTTGTTCCTCAACAAACTGAACAACAACCCTCTCCATTCACACAAGCTACTCTACAACTACCTTGTCAACCACCTCCTCAACAAGCCTTTTATGGGAACAACAACACTCAATCTTCAAACTCCAACACTGTCAGGTTTGATACCTCAAACTTCACCAAAGTAAGTGTGGAAGGTGCTAGGGAACATATAGAGCTTCTAAACACAATGGTGAGTGCCTATTGTGGATTAGTCTTCGGTCAAATTGGGAACATTAATTTGACAGATGAAGACTATCAACAAATAGACATGGAGGAAATGGAATTGATGGATATTAAGTGGGCGTTTGCAAGTGCAGTGAGAAGAGCTAAGGACTACATGAGAAGAACGGGTAGAACAAGTTTGGAGAGCAAAAGGGATACTAAGTATGGTCTTGATAAGGATGTAGTTACGTGCTTCAATTGTGGTGAGAAAGGCCACTTCAAGCGGGAATGCACTCGACCGAGCAGACAAGGAAATCAAAATCCTTTCCAGAACCAGTCAAGCTCATCCAATGCCAGTCAAGTAAACAATGAAAGGTGTTAGGATCGGAGGCTCTCATGATAGTGTTTGTTTGTTTAAAATGAATGATCAACGAATATGAAAACATGTTAGGTGCAGCGGAAATGAAAACAAACTTTGTAAACACAATCAAAGGAGAAAATAGTTTGATAAACAATTGCTTCACATAGAGTCAAAAGATTACAAATCAAAGCAAAAGATTACAGACATGCTTACAAACTATACTCCCCCTCAGCCTGATGCCCCAAGGTTGGTTGCACACAAGATGAAAGGATTAGACATGAGGAGAAGAACCTACTCAGTCAATCAAATGTAACAGTACAGGGTACTGTTACATTTATAGGCAAACCAAACCACTGAGGTATCTCAGCTGACGTCACCATGAAAGCGACGTCTAACAGCCTAACAACCTGTATCTACTGTCCTTACACAAACACTGCTAACCTAACCACTGACTATACATAAGACAAACAATTTACTAAACAGCTGCTTTCTCTTTAAGTCAGAGCTTTCCTCAAGGTTGATCAGTCCTTGACTGGGCAGTGCTTTATCATCAGTAGATAGGACCAGCAGTGTTGGATACTTCAGGGTTTTCATCAACAGTAGAAGGGACAACAGCAGTTGAATATGAGCAGCAGATAGAGACCATCAGTTGTTATAAATCACTTTCAAGGGGAGAGCAAAGTGTAAACTGCTGCTTATTGTGAATCCTCTGTTGTGACCTGGTTTTGGCTTTACATTATCTGTTCCTCTGGTAGGGTTCAATCCCAACAATCTCCCCCTGGAACAGATAATGCCAAAACCCTTCATTATTCAGGACCTTTATTACTCATCAAGAGTGCCTTAGCTTGATCTTTGAATTCAGCTTCAAATTCATGTGCACTCTGGTCATCCTCATCCCTACAAAGTGTAAGTTCAAGGAGATCCTGCAAATCTTGAACACTAAGGCCTAGTGCTTCTTTCCTTGATATGTACTTCACTACGCCATTGGCTCTGACCAAGGTCAATACGTGAGTCTTTTGATCAGACATCCACTTTAGTATTTTTAAGCCAAGTGGGTTTCTTGGGAGAGACTTATTTGAAGATGAGTTGAGGGATAATGGCCTTGAAAACACCTGCAGACTTTCAGACATTCTTTTGAAAGCTTCTTCAATGACTTCGTCTGTTGCAGCTATATCTTCTGCAGTTTCTTGTTCAATAAGTTCTTGTCTTTCAGCTTCTGTCTTGTCTTTAGCAGTGTTTGGAGATGCAGGTTTGTTTAATGCCTTAAAAAGGCTTTGAAGCTTTGTTGAAGTTTCTTCTTTCAGACCCATTTTCGTGATGGTATCTTTGAAGTACTCTGCTTCCTTTTCTATTACCTCTTCTTCAGTCAGTTGTTCTCCCTCTTCTTGATTTGTTACAAAAGTAGACCGGAACAGTGTGTCGAGGTTTCCCATCTTCTGTTCAAGCTTCATCATTTGTTCTTGCTTCTTAGAATTGCCTGAAACAGTTATCTTTCTTTTCTTCAGCCTTTCGTAGGCTTCATCAGTCTGCTGTCTTGACCATTTTGATATGGCTTCAGCAGTATCCATTTTTGCATCCACCAGCTCCCTTTTCTTTCGTTTATACTCAGCAGTGAAGTCAGCAATGAGCTTTTTGAATTTGTTCCAGTTTGGAGCATTTTTCTTCTTTGTAGGATCATTCTTGATTCTGTCAATCCTTTCAGCCTCATGCTTTAGAGCGATTATTGGCCATTCTTCAAACTGTTTTTCTTCAGCAGGATAGAATTTTTCTTTCATAATGTAGGCAAGATATTGTTTTCTAAGCTCTTTGCGTTGTTCAGCCTTTTCTTTGATTAGTTCATGTGCGAATTCTTCCATCTGCTTTACCTTTTCAAGGAAGAAATCCAGTCTTTTAGCAATGCCTTCTTCGCTTAACTTTTCTTTTTCACTGTCAACCTTGGCTTTTACTTTAGCCTGCCTTGCCTTGAGTTTAAGGTAATCATCCATATCCTCTGGTGGCATGTAGCCTATGAGTGAGGATAATCTCCTTTTTGAAGGATCTTCTTCTATATAGAATTGCCTCATCTCATTTTTGATAGCTTCAAGTTCCAGTGGATGTTGTGCAGCATTAGGATCATGTGTACTCTCTTCGGCAGGAATTGGCCTTCTTTTTCTATTGAAGAGCTTTGGTTGTGATGTAGAAAGTGTGAGAGCAGTGGTGGATAACTGACTAACAGCTGTTGAGACAACTGGTGTCTCAACATCTGCTGTCATTACAACTGCTGATATGTCAGCAGTTGTCTTCTGCTTTTGAGCAGGGGATGGAAGTGGTGAGGTAGCTTTTGATGGTGGTGATGGTGGTGGTGGTGGTGAATCATCATCTGATATGAGAGTCCTTCTTCTTTTTAATGAAGAAGGAGCAGATGATGTTTTGGGTGGATCAGTGGTGCTAGATTGGATAGCAGTGGTTTGTGACAGTGATTGACTGACAGTGGTTGAAACAACTGGTGTTTCAATCACTGTTGTCATTACAACAGATGTTGTAACATCTGTTGTCTTCTGTTTTATGACAGGAGGCAGTGGTGATGGTATGATTGTAGATGATGATGGTGGAGCAGTAGTTGTAGTGGTGTGTGGTAGAGTGGTGTGTGTTGATGACATGGCAGCTGTTTGGCTACTGACAGCAGTTTTTGTAACTACTGCTGTATCAGCTGTTTGGCTAACAGGTTTTGAGACCTGCTTTTCTTTTTCTTTTTCTTTTTCAGGTTCAATATGAAGGCCATGCTCTATTCCCTTCTTCTTCATTTGCTTCATTATCTCCCCCTTTTTGGCATTATCTGCAAGGGGGTCATCAAAGAATAGTAAAGTGGAAGGAGCCTTGCCAGTGGCAGTTTGGATACTGGCCTTAATAGCCTTGATATCTGCTTGAGTGTCCTTGAACCTTGATTCCATCATGTTGGACATCATTTGTACTTGAATAGCATGCTTTTGAGCAGCCATTTGTTGCTGTTTTTCAAGCATGGGTTGGAAAATATTCCAAAGCTCATTTGCAGCAAATGCATGTTGTGCAGATGCTTGAGCAGGAACAGCAGTGGCTTGTGCTTTCTGAGCTTTTAAAATCTCTTGCACCATCTCCTTTATTTCAGCAACTGATTCTTCAAGTTTGTCAACTCTGCCCGTCAATTCCTGATATCTTGAATCATCACCTACTTTAGTAGGATCATCTGAATCCCCACCAGCAGTGGTTATATCAATGTGTGTCTTAGGAACAGAGTCCCAAAAATCACCCATTGTTGCCCCTTGTTCTTGGTACTGGGGACTTCTTTCTTCAGCACTTGATAAACCTTTGATGTTACTAGTGGTCAAAATAGGCTCACTAGTGGTTAACATTGGTGCTATTGAAGAAATTGCCTTCAAGGGAGTCTGATTTATGAAACAACTGGCCAACTGGAGACCTGTTGGTCCACCAGTTGTAGTTGCTGCTCCACTTGAACTACCACCGAGAGTTACTTGTAACTCAAGGGGTGTAACCTCCTCAATTGTTGCTGGGATAGCAGAAGTAGTAGCATCAGACCCAGTCACTTGTGGATGTATGCTCTCAGTGATAGGTGATAGAGAGGAACTGGTTTGTGTCTGAGCTATAGCAGCTGCATGCAACAAAAGGTAGCATGGATTCTGGCATTATGATTGGTGAGGGGATGGGAGTTGAAAGAGACATGTCCTTGGGATCAGGACTGAGGAAGATGGATCCAAGTGGATTCAGAGCTTCATATTGTGGTGTCCCTGTGCTTACAACATGATCCTTTTGTGAGGATGCAGGAGGAGTTTTAGGCATGGGTTGAGATCTTTCTTCCAACTGCTGTGAGGAAGTAGCAGCAGTGGTTTGTGGTGACTTTTGTGTTGTCACGGGCATTTCCTCTGGGATCTCATCTTCCAGAGTTGCCTTTGTTTTGGGTTTGGTGGGTTTTCTGGATGTTTTTCTTTTTGGCTTTTTGGTAATATCAGGTGTGGGTTTCAGAGCAGTGGTTGTGCTGCTATGATCACCTGGAGCAGTGGGCTCAGCAGCTGATACCTGAGGAGCAGTTGTAACCGCTAAATTCTGCTCAGGTACCCCTGCTTTTGTTTTTATTGGTGCCATCATCCTTGAAAATGTTTCTTTTGTTAAGCTTTTTATTTGACAATGAACACCTTGTTTTGGCAAATTTTCATTTTCCTTTACAAATTTTTGTTTAAAGTAATAACTCAAAAATCTTGGAAAAAGTAAAAATGCTTTGTTGTCAACATTTTTCACTAAGTCATTGAAGATTTCCTGGGAATAGTTGTAATCTTTGTTATTCAAAATGGCATACCCCAGGCATTGAATCTTCAATGGTATTTCATTAAATGATGTTGTTTTATTTGAAACACACATCAAAAGTGTGTGAAATAAAAATCTTGGAGCAGAAGGAAAATAACCTTTTTGTAAGGTATCAACCTTTGATTGTTCTGCATATCCCCTTTTTACTAAATCAGTTTTCATCTCGGCTTTCTCAAAAGAGAGTTTACCTTCCTGATCGTTGAGATTAAAGACTTCGGAGATCGACTGTGGGGTTATTTGAACTGCTTTACCCTGTATTGAGGAGTTAATGGCTATGACTTTTCCGTCTTGTTTTTCAAGCGACGCCTTTTTCCAAAACTCTCTCTGGGTTTGCAGATAGATGGGAGCATTTGCTGTCAACAAAGTTTTGTACTTTGATGCAGATAATGTATCAATGATGGTGTCAAAGGTGTGATTATCAGTAGGTTTTGTGAGTAAACCCAGATAGTTGTGAGATTGTTTGAATGGTATTTCGATGGGTTCTTCGGCCGTTTGAGCGACCTCTTTGGAAGGTGATGGTGATTTAGGTTTTGATTTTGTCATTTTTGCGGAGAAGAACGAAGGAGGATTTTGGAGATTTTGAGAAGAAGGGTTGGAAACTGCTATGAGAAAAGAATTTTGGAATTCAATTCGACAGTGTAAAACCCTGTTTGGGGTTTAGGGCAGGGTTTTATTTAAAAAAAAATGATCGCTGATGTGGCAGCGGTTATTAAGATCTGAGGGCTAAAAACTGACCACGTGTCAAACACTGATGAAGTGGATGAAGTATGGAGAACAGTTGTTTTAAGGGCCACTGACGTTTGAACAAAACAGTGGTTAGGGTAAATGGTACAATTCTGAAGGGCAGGTGTTTCAGCAACAGTTATGAAGATTTTCATTCAAGGTTTTGCCACATGTCAATTTTTGAAAGACAGTGGTTTAGTACCCCAGATGATGAAAACTTTTTACTAAGGCAACTCATTTTCGTTTAATATTCAATTAACACATGAGTACCTTAGTAATTTAAGCACAGTTGGCAATCAACCTTTGATTAAAATTTAGAAGCAAACCTGAGTGTGACATGATCATGACATATGTACCATTTCCTTTTGACCCATTTATGAGGACACTAATACCAAAAAAATAAGGTATTACATCCTGACAGGAGCTGAAACTATTGCCAACAAAAACAAGCAAAAGTTCCAAATATATCATTCCAAAAAATGAACAATATATCCTGGTTATTCGAGAAACTCCTTTTGGAAAAAAAATGGTTAAAGGACTTTCTGAGAACAGCATCAAAAGGATCTGGTATACTTTCAATAAGATAAATAATCATATCATTCTCAAGTTTTTGAAAATGGTCAGTGGTTTTGACAATAGTGGTAGGAAAACTTTGAACACATTTTGACCACTGTTTGGTACCATTTTCTTTGTTAGTTGATTGCAAACATGATCCTCTTTGTAATTCATTCACTGGAATTAAAAACCCTTTACTGAACAGATGAATGCACATAGTTGCTTAACCATTTTTACCCTACTCTTTGACTCTTCAGTGTTTTATGTTTATACTCTTTTCTTCCGACTTCAGAAGTTTTGAGATAAACACACTTCAGAGATTTTGTGAATAATCATTTTGCAGTAATGTTTTGAGAGACTTGGTCATGTTGCCACAACTTTTCAACCAATCTCACACTACACATGATACGGACTATGTTGACCCCTGATTTTCTTAATGTATTTGGACATAGTTGATTTTGTCCCTTTTAGGAACTCAACCTGTTTTCAACACATATGATCTAAATAACTAAAGTTTTAGTTTCCCTCTTTTTGTGTTAACAAAGGTTTTGTTAATTTGAGGTTTGTACTTTAGTATTTAATGAAAACATCACAGATTACACATCAACAGTTTAAATCAATTTAGAAAATAAAAATAATCTCATGGTTTAACAGATATTGCTTTCAGATCTAGAAACCATGAGTGTCTTGTGCATGAATTTACTTGTTGTGTGAAATTTGTGTGTCATATGACATCTTGGTTGATTTACAGAGTTTTTGAATAACCATTTTGAACATGATTTACACAGTACTCTGTTTTTCAACTAAATACAACCAACCTTAGTATCAATAAATTTTGAGCCGAACTGTTATGTCAAATTGATTGTTAGATCGAATTTGACTGTCCAGGCTCTGATACCAATTGTTAGGATCGGAGGCTCTCATGATAGTGTTTGTTTGTTTAAAATGAATGATCAACGAATATGAAAACATGTTAGGTGCAGCGGAAATGAAAACAAACTTTGTAAACACAATCAAAGGAGAAAATAGTTTGATAAACAATTGCTTCACATAGAGTCAAAAGATTACAAATCAAAGCAAAAGATTACAGACATGCTTACAAACTATACTCCCCCTCAGCCTGATGCCCCAAGGTTGGTTGCACACAAGATGAAAGGATTAGACATGAGGAGAAGAACCTACTCAGTCAATCAAATGTAACAGTACAGGGTACTGTTACATTTATAGGCAAACCAAACCACTGAGGTATCTCAGCTGACGTCACCATGAAAGCGACGTCTAACAGCCTAACAACCTGTATCTACTGTCCTTACACAAACACTGCTAACCTAACCACTGACTATACATAAGACAAACAATTTACTAAACAGCTGCTTTCTCTTTAAGTCAGAGCTTTCCTCAAGGTTGATCAGTCCTTGACTGGGCAGTGCTTTATCATCAGTAGATAGGACCAGCAGTGTTGGATACTTCAGGGTTTTCATCAGCAGTAGAAGGGACAGCAGCAGTTGAATATGAGCAGCAGATAGAGACCATCAGTTGTTATAAATCACTTTCAAGGGGAGAGCAAAGTGTAAACTGCTGCTTATTGTGAATCCTCTGTTGTGACCTGGTTTTGGCTTTACATTATTTGTTCCTCTGGTAGGGTTCAATCCCAACAAAAGGGGCATTGTAGCGGTTAACAATCCGGGTAAATCAAACCAGTCGGGGCCTTCCAATTCTAATAGGGCCTTATTAGTTCATACAGATGAAGGATGTGACTAGCCAGTTCAACTGGGAAATCAAGGAACGGAAGGAAATGGAGGAACTGCTTGTTACGCTAAGATCATCAACTATATCAAGCATGTTCACAGTGAGGAGTTCTCTGAGGATGATGACAGTTCTGGTTACAGTGGTAGCTCGGATGAGGAAAGCTCCAATGCGGGTGGTTATGGTTTAGATTCGGAAGTAAAGGAAAATCTTGATGCTAAGGTTGACAGTTTGCTGAAAGAAGCTGAGGAACTGAAAGAAGCCGAGGAGTTGAAAAACCAAAAATATGTACTGATAAAGAAAGCTGAAGTTGCATCAAAGGAAATGGAGAAGTTCTTCACCGAGGATGGATCCTTTTCTTACCAAACTGCCTTTATGGAAAATGTTGCAGGTTCGACTAGTCAGGTACGCACCGAAACTCCTAGTGTATGCAATGATTGTGTAGAATTGAAACATAAGCTAGAAGTAGTTACTAGTCACAATCAGGGGTTGGTAGTTGATCTTTCGAAATGTAAGGAGGCAAACATGGCTTTAACTCATAATGAAAAAGATTTCAAATCTGTTATTGAAACACTTAAGAAAAGTGTATCTGAATTAACAAAAACAGTTTTGAACAAGCAAACGGGTATTAATAATTATATTAATATCATTGAAGAATTATAGAAGGAGTTAGCCATTGCCAAATGCGAGCATGATGCGATCAAGCTCAAATTAGAGAGTTATTCTAACTCCCGATATGTGCTTGATCATATCATCGAGGTTCAGAAGCTGAAAGGAGATGTTAAGTGCATTGGGTATAAGTCGTGTCTACCTCCGTTGAGACACAATTATACCAAGATGCCTGATGAGGAGGAAATTCCATGGTTTGAACCATCTGTACCTCTTAATCCCGAAGAGTTTGCAGCAGGTTTAGGGTTCAAACTGGATTATTCATCAAAGGAATCAGAAAAGACAGAAAATGTGTCTTGTTTTGTGGAACAAAGTCCTCCAATAATTGAGGATTATGTTTCGTCAGATGATGAATCACATGAATCCGATGCAAGTTATAAGGATCAATCTCTTGATAAGAAGAAAGGAGTAGAAATTCCAGTTGAGAATCACATCTTGTGTGATCCTCCTACTCTTGTTGCCCCCGTTGTGCAATCAATTGCAAAACAAGAGATTGATTCGATCAAATCTGCGGATGAATCTGTGTCTACGTTTATGGGAGATAATGTGTTGTACACTTTGATTGGTGACGATAAAATTTACTCAAACAAGGATTTCCCAATTAAAAATGTTAATCCATCAATGATTGAAAGAGTTTTGGAAGATTCTACCAGTAAGTTTTTGGGTAAGGCGATCCCGAGAGTTACAATAACTCAATGTGATCCTATTCCAAAATCTGAAGTTAGAAAACAATACGGGAATCAAAAATTACCAACTAAGGAACAACCAATCGCCCCTAAAGGTAAACAACAGGAAAAACGAGCTCAAAAATATAAAGTTGAACCAAAGGGAGCTCGAAACAAGAAAAAGGGAAGGGATGTTAAATTTGTGGCCTCAAGTGGTACTGACAAAATTGAAACTTTTGAAAACAAATCTAATACTGCTTTTGTGCAACAAGTCAAAATTTTGAAACGTAACAGTGATAACAATTACACTCAACATACAAATGGGTGTGATAATGAAGCAAGTATCTCAAGGCCTACAAGTTCAACATCGGGACATCGAATAGAATCTCCTAAATTCGTTGAAAGGAGATCATGTTTTAAGTGTGGGGAATTTGGTCATATAATCAGAAATTGTACAAACCCACCAAAAGAAAAGTTTGTTGAAAAAGCTCCTCCTGAAAAGGATTACCAATGTCAATCTGTGTCACCTAAACAAGACAAAAGTACTGTCAAGGAACAAGAAACAAAACAAAGACACAAAAATGTTAAGGTAATCGAGAAGGCTTTAAAACCGAATGTTGTGAAAAAGGAACCAAGTTCATCGAACGTGTCAAAACCAGAAGTGTCTAAATCTGTAAATAACAATCAATCTGGTAAACGACAACAATCTTGGAAACCTAAAACCGGTACAGTTTCAGGGGGAGGCACACCATTTCCAAATCATCAAGAAATAGAAATAACATTTCTTGATGATAAGGGTCGACCCAAGACCACTAAGGCTTGGGTCCCCATCTCAAACTTTAGTGTGTTGTGCAGGGTGTTCCAGGAGGAACTGTGAATAGTCTTTAGATTGTTGACAGTGGAGCATCCCGGCACATGACAGGCGACTTAAGGCTCCTGTACGATGTGAAAAAGCATTAGGAGAGGTTATGTTGCCTTTGCTGGCGATAAAGGCGGATACATCACTGGAGAAGGAATGATTTCCAATGGTGTTGTTAGTTTCGACAAGATCAATTATGTGCGTCAAATTTATCACAATCTTTTTAGTGTTTCGCAAATCTGTGACAAGAAGTTCACGGTACATTTTGATGATACCGTTTGTTATGTGCTAAAACCCGGTTTCAAGATTCCCAAAGAATGGATTCTGTTGACGGCTCCAAGAATTAATGATTTGTATATTCTTGATATTAGCAAAGCTATTACCTCGTCTGCACAAGTTACATGTTTTGTCTCAAAGGCCACTGAAAAGGAGTCTATATCTTGGCATAGACGTATGGGTCACATTCACTTGAGGAAAATAAACCATCTGGTGAGAAATAATCTTGTGAATGGTGTTCCAGTCAAGATTTTTCATTCACAAGACGTCTGTGTATCGTGCTGAAAAGGGAAGCAAGCAAAGAAGTCCCATCCAATCAAGAAAGTCAACACTGTCAACATGCCTCTTGAACGTCTGCATATGGACCTCTTTGGACCTATGAAGCACAAGACTACGTTTGGTGATGCTTATTGTTTGGTAGTTACTGATGACTATTCAAGATTCTCATGGGTATCGATGATGGCACACAAAAGTGAGACTCCAGGAATCCTCAAAAATCTGCTCACTTTACTCGAGAACCTGTACACTTTGAGAGTAAAGCGAATCAGAAGTGACAACGGCATGGAATTCAAGAATCAGGTTATGGACGAGTTTTGTACCTCTAAGGGAATTCTGCATAAGTAAAGTTCTCGTTACACTCCTCAACAAAATGGTGTCGCTGAGAGGAAGAACAGAACACTTATCGAGACAGCAAGAACTATGTTAGTGGAGTCGGAGCTTCCTGTTCAGTTTTGGGGGGAGGATGTGGCTACTGCTTGTTATACTTTGAACAGGGTTCTTACTGTTAAAAGGCATGGGAAAACATGTTTTGAATTATTGCACAAAAGGAAACCGGATGTATCTTACTTAGAACTGTTTGGCGCTCCATGCACTATGATTGATCCACATGGCAAGTTTGGTCCAAAGGCTATCGAAGGTTTCTTTCTTGGGTATGCTACTCCAAATTTCAGGGTGTTGAATCTGACAACTAAAAAGATTGAGGAATGGGGTGAAGTTAGGGTTCAAATGTACACTGAATGTGTGAGAGCTCCGGGTGCTCCTTGGATGTTTGATTATGATGGACTGTTTGACTCCTTTAATCTGCCAACTTTTGATGAGGCGTCTGTCGCAGCACAAATGTTGCTTGAAGGTGATGCTGCAGTTGATTCATCATTAGTACGACCAATTATTGTTAACCGACAAGAGTCTGGTTCGGTTAATAATATTGTTCAAAATGAGGAATTTGAAGATGCATCTGATTATAATGTTTCATCGGAAGATGAGGAGTTTCATGATGCTAATGAAGCAACTTCAGCTCCTGTCCAAGCTCTTGTTCAAGGTATTTCTGAAGCAACTTCTCAGGTGCAAGTTCAAGACAATGCTGAAGGGAATGCATCCACATCTGATGCGTCTCCAGGCATCGATTTAGTTGTTGACTTGAATATCAACAATTTGGGTATTAATGCTCGAGTTCCTGATGTTCCTAAAACTCGAATTCATGATACTCATCCTCGGCAAAATATTATATGAGATGTCCAAAGTGGTGTGCAGACACGTAATCAGCTTCGAAACAACCAGAATGTTGGGTTGTATTCGAAAATTAGAGAATCCGGGGAACAGAATGATTGGTCTATCGCTTGCTATGTTTGTCAAGTTGAGCCAAAATCGTGGAAAGAGGCGATGAAAGATGATTCATGGGTTGAAGCAATGCAGGAAGAACTTCAGCAGTTTCAGAAATTGGGCGTGTGGAAATTGGTTGACAGGCCCCCCAACTATAAGAAGATTGGTACTCGATGGGTTTACAAGTGCAAAAAGGATGACTGGGGTGTCGTTGTGAGAAATAAAGCGAGATTAGTTGTCCAGGGATTTAATCAGGTAGAAGGCATTGATTATAATGAAGTTTATGCACAGGTGGCACGTCTTGAGGCGATAAGGATTTTCTTAGCTTATGCGTTCTACAAGAAGTTCACTGTTTATCAGATGGATGTGAAAAGTGCATTTCTTCATGGTGTGGTCGAGGGAGAAGTATAAGTTGAGCAACCGCCTGGTTTTGAAGATCCGATTCATCCTGACAGAGTTTGGCTTCTAAACAAGGCACTTTATGGTCTTCATCAAGCTCCAAGAGCTTGGTATGAAACGTTGTCTACCTATCTGTTGCAGAATGGTTTTCGGCGTGGGTTGATCGACTGTACTCTCTTCATCAAGGAAAGAAACGAGGATTTGTTGCTGGTTCAAGTGTATGTGGATGACATCATTTTCGGGTCTACAAACGATGAAATGTGCAAGGAATTCAAGCGGGTAATGCAAGAGAAGTTCGAGATGAGTGCAATGGGAGAAATGATTTTATTTTTGGGTTTGAAGGTTCATCAGTCTGAGAAAGGGATATTCATTCATCAGAAAAAGTACGTTGGGGATATATTGAAGCGATTTCAGATGGAAGACTCGAAGCCTGCGGGAACTCCTCTGGCTCAGAATCATGGAATTACTCCTGACGGAATCGGTGAACATGGGGAACCTTCTCTCTATCGTGCTATGATGGGATCTCTCATGTATCTTACCGCCTCAAGACCCGATATTATGTATCCAACATGTCTTCTTGCTCGTTACCAGTCCAATCCGAAGGTTTCTCATATGATGGCTGTTAAGAGGATTTTTCGTTATCTGAAGGGTTGTCCAGACACCAGTCTATGGTATTCTAAGGATGAAAACTTTGATTTGATTGCATTCAGTGATTCTGATCATGGCGGTTGCAAGATTGATGCAAAGTCAACATCAGCGGGATGTCAGTTCTTGGGGAATCGTTTAGTCACGTGGCAGTGTAAAAAGCAGACCTGTGTGGCCACTTCAACATGCGAGGCTGAGTACATTTCGGCTTCTAGTTGCTACTCCAAGGTTTTATGGATTCAACAGCAAATGCGCGACTACGGTTTTGAATTCCTAACTACTCCTATTTATGTTGATAATGAAGCTGCTTTACAGATCACTCGTAATCCTGTACAGCACTCATAGACCAAACACATCGAGATTAAGTATCATTTCATACGAGATTGTTATGAAAAGAAACTTATCGATGTTGTTAAAATCCACAGGATCACCAACGTGCCGACCTGTTTACAAAAGCTTTTGATAAATCACGTTTTGATTATCATCTTTTGGTCAATGTCATCAAGGTGAAACCCGAGTATATCATCTTCGGCAAATCGTTTTTGTAAATATTTTCTTAAAAACTAAAAATACAAAAAGATTTTCTTTTTATTTACTTTTTGCATTTTAGGGGGAGAAATTTTAAGAAAAATATAAAAACATCAGAAAATTTCAAAAATCCAAAAATATGTCTTTTATTTATTTACCGCTTTCTGTCTTTCCTTTTGAAAATTGAAAAACCCAAAAACATTGAAAAATCTCAAAATTACAAAAACATTAAAAAATCCAAAACTCAAAAATGAGTTTCTTGGAAAGATAAGAGAAGATGATGATACACCAGTGGTCGGTCAAATACGGTTAAAAATGCAAAATAAAAAACGATAAGCAGCTCTACTAATGATGTATCGGTAGGCTCACAATCAGATTAAAACGTGCAGGTTGATATAAACATAACGAACTGAAGCCGGGTGGGAACCATTCATTGGCATATGGTCTTGGTACCGAAATTTCGTTTGATAGTATGCCGAGGTTCTGAGATATGCGGTCTTTATGCTGTTTTATCATCTGGGTATCATGGTTGAATCTTTTATCGAAAATAACGGGGACGCAAGTCAAGAGCTTCCATGATACCATACACACGTGTACATATTGCATACGACCTCAATAATTGATAAACAATCACATGTCCAAAATCAATAAGTGATAAAATATCACATTTATCCAGGAGTCAAGTTCGTCTCTTTGTCTGCACGATGGTACTAACCTGTTCACGAACTTGCTCCTGTGCCCTCATGCATCTGAAAATCAAGTTCCTCATCAATAAGTGATTTAATCACAAAGGGCTTGTTTTCAATCAGGAATAAGTGAGTATCTCACAAACTATATGTTGAAAACAGATGATAGACAGTATACTCTCCTGTAAGATGAGCTCTCGTGCATGTCTTGATACGGGAATGTGTCGTGAGTGGATGAACACCGGCAAGCAGTATAAATCATACATTAACGCATATCTCCTAATCGTGATTACATCTAATAAGCTGAGTTTATGTGGACAACAATACCGATAATTTTGGTAGGATGCTTATCGTAATTTTTACAAGAAACAAAATCCGTTTTGACAAGACCGTAAGCTGGTATGATCCTCTTACCTTGAAACTCGAAAAAGATGGTAACTTAGTGTACAGGTAGTTAATGTTGTAAATATTTGTTTCAAGTTTTACCTTTCCGCATTTAGATTCTTAGAATTTTAATCTTTGTTTACTTTAAAATTTAATTTTCTTGATTAGCCGAAGTTGTCGCTCGAATTTTTTCTACCGAGAAAAAGCCCAAAACCGACTTGTCTTTAATATCACAACTTCATAAAATCCTTTTTGCAAATCTGGTAAACTTAAAGACAAAATTTATTTAAATTTGTTCATGGTACTTCCTAGTTGGTGTTTGTTGTGTTGGAAAAGGTTCACAAAGAACCAAAGGGTTCACAAGAACCAAAAGGTTCACAAAGATTCAAAGTCAACGAAGATTGATTTTAGTCAACGAAGAATCAGTCTTCGTGATAATTTCTTCGTTGGATAGACTAATCAACGAAGAATCCCATTCTTCGTTGGGCTTTAGTTTGGGCTTAACAGTTCTGAGCCCATCATTGAGTCTTCGTTGAACAAAATAAGTGTTCGTCGGCCCAATTTGAATGTTCGTCAGCCAACTTGACTCTTCGTCGACCCTTGGAGTTTTCGTAGGGGAGTCCAGGTATAAAAGGAGAATGGCGCCTAAAATTCAGAAAAGAAAACCCACAACAAAAAGAACTGATAAATCAGAGGTGGAAATTATGTCGGAACCACGTCACAACATGGCGGCCTATCTAGATCCGGAGGACAAGATCAGTGAATACAAAGGGATTACGAAGTGGTTATGGGAATTAAGTATCAGTCATGCCATTACTCATCAGACTACCGTGTACAAGTCTTTGATAAAAGCATTCTGGGATTCGGCAGAAGTTGCTGAGATTGATGGCAAGGAGGTGATAAGAGGACGTGTTAACGATCTAGACGTTGTTGTTTCTGTCAAGATCCTTAACACAGTATTACAACTTGGTGATGATCCTGAAGCTCCGTATTCAGTGTCGTTATAATGTCAAAGAGGCTGTCTACTTCGTATGAAATTATTGGAGATATTTTGGGAAAGCAGCTGAACAAGTCTTCGTTACCGCTTCGTTACAAGTTTTTACTTCATGTGTTGATTCAGTGTTTGAGTAATCGCCGAAGTGGATACGACATGGCGAACAATGATCTTATTGGTTTAATGGTGGCTTTAGTATTGAACAAACCATTCAATATCTCAAAGTACATCTTCGCTAACATGAAAGAAAAATTGGGAAGAACTAGAAGCGTTACGGGAGGTAGCAAGTTTTGGATGTACCCGCGTTTTCTGCAGATGATTATGAATGTCCAACATCCAGATCTCCCTAAAGAAGACAATGACGTTTTAAAGATTAATGTTATGAAAGAAATATCATTGAAGACCTTTAAAGGATATGGAACTAAAAGTTACAAGGAAAGTAATCCACCACGAAAGTTATTCGAGTTTCTAGATAACAACGTGTATGTGGCACCGGAGAACGACAAGTACATGATAACAGCATTTCCGATAATGAGGAGCCTAGGTTGAAAAAGATGATCGAAGATAAATTCGGCAAGAAAAGTGACGGTGACGATGATGACAGTGATGACGAAGGTAGTGACGGTGATGAGGGTGGTGATGGTGGAAATGTAGGTGTTGGTGCGGCGAGTGCTCGTGGTGGTGATGATGCTGACTCTGGTTCAGAAGATAATCCGCCTGAACCAGGTTATGAGCACTATATAGACGAGCGTGGGATTCGTCAATTGCGTAGGATTCGTACTGATCGGGATCAGGATGAAGACTATGTGCCTTCTGACATAGAAGCAGCAGATCTTCAGAAGAAGAAACAGGCTGTTATTCGAAGAAAGAAGAAGATGAAGAAAACTGTTGGTACATCTTCATCAGCGCATGTGTCTGTGCAACAGGAACAGTTGCTGAACCTGTTCAGGAAGCGGAGGTCAATCCTCAGTTTGCTTTCTCTGCTGAGGAAGCTGCAGTAATGACGGCTTCACTCTCTGAAGCACCTCAACAGCCTGCAACAACCACATCTGCCACTGAAACACCGGTTGTACCTCCACTGGTTGAACCACAACAAGCTGGAACTTCATCTAGTTTGAGACAACAATCTGAAGCTCATCAGCGAAGCTCAGCACGCCGTGGCAGACTATTCTCAGAAATGGGTCCAGATGAAAAGGTAGAATTTCTATTCTCGCAATTACAAGCTGCCGCAGGTCAAATGAATCGGCATTTGGAGTTTATGTCCGCAAACAGAAATACCATTCTCAAACAACAGTTGGAGATCAACACGTTGAAAGAAACTGTTGGAAAACAACAAGCTGAAATAGCACAACTCCGAGCCGAGAATGCTCAGATGAGGGCTGCTGACAATACTCGTGGAATTAAGATGAACCGACTGAAAGAACGAAGCTCTGTTGTTTTACAAACTGCTGATAAGCTGTCAGGAAAGTATGATGACATAATGAAACGGTACGATTCGATGAATAAGACCATAGCTGACAATGTAAAACAAATGACGAGCAGTTATGAAATGACGAGAAAGCGAGTTAACACTCTTTGGAATGAAAGATGCAAAGCTCAGGAGGTGTTGCAGAAACAAGATCACGATAGTGAAGATCCCGGCAATCCTGATGTTCCTACAGCATCTGCACAACCAGAGGGGTCTATGTCAGCTCAGATTGTCAGTGGTTCTAGTTCTGAGCAGGTTGTGACCGTTCCTGTTGCCTCAGGTGGTACTCAAGAGGAACGGGAGAAGTTAGAAGGCATCCAAGTTATTGAAGAAATGGATTTGCAGTTAGCGGTGGTTGAAAGCTCAAGTGGTTTTGTTGGTGAAAGTTCAAAGGGAGTTGATAATGTGGTTCTAAGATCAGAGGATCTAGCGTTATAGGTACGTTACCCTGTAACTGGTGAGGAAGTGGAAGAAGGAGAGATCATTTCTGAACTCTCCAGTGAACAGATTTTGGCATTGAACGAGATGAAGATAGTAGATGATGCTACTATCGACAAGATTCCTAGCGAGCCCGAGGTAGTAAATTTGGAAGGTTTGGACGAAATTGTATTCAAAGGCGATGTCGGGAAGTCAAAGTATGTCAGAGAAGACGGCACTGAGCTCAATCCATTCGATGAAGACTGGCTGAAAGATAATGTGGATGAAATAGACGAAAGATTAAAGAATCGAAATTCGTCTGATGCACAAACAAGTTCATTCGAGGAATGGAGGAAGAACTTTCGTTCTAAGACTGCTAAACCAGCCCCTCCGGTCGCACAAGTTGATTACATGAGTTATGAAAAGAATCGTCCTCTGGGAAGAATACTGAGCTGGATGTTTGTGAAGGAACTTCATTGTGTTGCGGTGAAGCGAGAACACGAAATTCAGTATTTCAAATCACTGCTAAGTATTCTTACCTTGCCATTTTACGATGTAGCAGCGTTAGCACGACTGGAGCTGATAAATCAGTCGAATTTTGAAGGTGCTAAGTTGTTTGCTCGGAAATTGAGGATAGAACGACGAAAGGGTTGGAAGGATGAGTTATACAAACCACAATTCCCAATGTATGAACAGATAAAGTTTACGTTGGATCCAGCGACCAACACAGCTAGGTGCAGGCTCGTGTACAAGCCGGTGAAGGTTTTGGATGGGATTCCGCTTATGAAGATGGAACATGATATTCTTGAGAATATGGCTCTTTGGTGTTATGACTCAGACACACACGAGGCAGTCATCGTCTTCCGGAATGACAAGGAAAATGTTCGTATACTCGACCCGATGTGGATTGTTAACATGTCGGCAGCTGACATCGACAAATTGTTTCGTCATGATATCTTCTATGAAGATAAGGATGCAAATCAGGCTCTACGCTTTCAACGCGTCGTTGTTTCTGTTACTATCGGGGCATTCACGCAGGAAGTTCGTGGTCCAAGACAGGCCACTAAGGGATGAAGACCGAAGACTAAGCAACAGACAAGGGGGAGTTTGTTGGTGCAGTTTTGTGTCTGTAGCTTGTTCTTACTTCGTTTTAATGTGTACGGTCTTTGTTTATGGTCTGTATAGTTTTGGTCGAGTCGGCCAAGTCAAGATATCCTCCTATCTTGACTTAGCGCGACGTTTCTTTTGTTAGTGATGTAAAACAGTTTGCAGTGTGCAACTGTTAGTTGATAGTTTGTGTTTGCCTCTTACTGTATATTGTCTGCAAGTTTATGTCTTAATATGGTTCCCCACGAAGAATCCCATTCTTCGTGGGATGACATGTTCACGAACAATGGATGATGAAGATTGTTCACCAGTTTTCATGTCTAAAAACCGCTTTTCTTTGTCTTTTGTGTTTTCTTTCCTTGTGATCGAAGATTGAGTCTTCGTGGTAATTGATGATGGTTCGTTGATACAGTCCATGAAGAGTCCAGTCTTCGTGGGTCAGTTCATTGTTCGTGGCCCAGTAACCTTCTTCGTAGGGTTACTAGGTATTGGGCCTATATAAGCAGATACTTGTTCCACATTTCAGTTAAGAGAGTCCTGTGAAAGTTGTAAACACTGTGTGTATGTGTGTACTGATTCTCTTCACTTAATCAAAGTCTGTGAATCTTTGGTTACTTGTGTTTGCTTTATTTTGCTTTGGTTTGCATAACTACGAGGATTCCGCACTCGTTGTTGTGTTAACAAACAAGGAAGTAGGTTATCTTGATCCTCCAAGTGGACCTACAGATAATGAAGAGATTCGAGAAGATAAAACTACCCGGAGTTCAAGACCTATAAAACTCAAGGATGTTCGAGATTATGGGGGTGAATGAAGATCTAATCCCTCACATCCTAAGTACGTGTGTTGTTCGGTAAATAGTAGATAGTTTAGTTTGTTATGTAAATAGATTAGTTATACAAGTGCGATGACCAGAAGTGACGAAGTGAAAGTTTATAACCTACAACTAAGAGAAGTGATGCCTCTCTTGGAGACGCGACTGTTCATGATTGGCGGCAATGCATCAGGCAACATCAAGGGACGCGACGATTCTTGAAGAGACGCGACAGTTCAGTATGTATAAATATGGTTAGGTTTTTCAATTGTATTACATACCTGTACGCATACAATCATTCAGATATATATAAGTTTGGTTAGTTTTCATTCTTATTCTTGTTCTAGTTTCTTATAATCAATATCAATAGTGAAGATCGGGGCCAACAAAAACCAATGAATTCAAGTAACACTTGGCATTATGGCACCCGATAGCGATCCAATACATGAATTCGGTTTCAAATGGTATTTCTTATTTTCACAGGCATTTCCTTCAAGCGTGAACACCATTGAAATGCATTACATATTTTATATTTATACAAAAAAAAATTAAATAAAAAAATTTGGCATTTCCTTCAAGCGTGAACACCATTGCATATTGAAGCTGATAAATGGTTCTTTTTGAAGGATCAGACTTTCCAATATGGTTTATTCCTTCTCTCCCATAAGGGCCAAACCAATGCATGAAGTTTAAAGTTTCTAACGGAATCTATTTCGCATAAGATCTTAGACAGGAAGCAAAAAAGTGTGACTGGTGAGTGAATTGATTTAACACACTCGATTCAAAAAGATAAACAAGTATAGAAAAGATCGATTATTTTTTTAACAGCATCCTACCCGCAGTGGCGGGTCCAGAAATTTTTTTCACTGGGTTCACTTTTTAGGTGTTAAGTTTTGGTCAACTCAAACGTTCGAATTTTCGGGTCGGATCGGGCATTATCACTAAAGTCAATATTTTTTCATATCCCACTATTTATCTCCGTCTCTAAAAACACATGAAGCATAAAAAGATGAATAAACAAGCACTATTTGATGCCGGTTCCACCACAAAAGTATCTAACTGAACAACCGGTTCAACTACCAAAGCTCTAACCGAACCATTTCTATTGATTATTAGCTAAGAGATTCTCTTAATCGTTTCTTTTCGACTAAGCTTAATTAAATTAATTACCATCTAATTGCTATGTTCAACAATATAGACCTGAAATTGGATTAAACATTCTAGAATTTAAATTCAGAGTTCAAAAATAAACAGTTCAAATATGAATATGAAACATTAAAAGGACACCTTGCTGTTTGAAATGCCCAACACAAGTCACTTTTAATACTAAAGTCAAAGAACATGAACCCATGATGAGAACCGCATAAGATGATAAGAGATTGAAGTAATGGGCTTTTCTTCAAGATTCAGCAGAACACACTACTCAGCTGATGATACACAGATATGCTTTATACATGTATGATTGAAGCAAAATGGTGTAAATTTCAGACGTTTTTTTCACAGATTCAAAACAAAAAACAAAAAATTGAAAAGGGTTTATTGCAAATTTGTAAACTTCTTTTCAAATCACAACACAAATACCCCCTTCAAACAAGACTCAGCAACAGGGGCACACAGATATGTTCATATAAATGTACCAAAATCATTTGGATTTCTTTTCTGCGAAAGATTAACAGAAATGTCAAAATGATTCATCATAAAGATTTACCTTTTTTCTCCAAAATTTACAAGAAATACACCTAGAAAATCCAGAAAAGATTGGAAAGAATGAACAATGGTGGAGGTGGTCGGAAGGTGGAGGCGGAGGACGGCCGGTGTCGGCGGAGGTGGAGGCGCCGTTGCTGATTCTGACTCTGATGTAACTGAAGGTGGAGGCCAGTTACTTTGTTCTCTGATGTTTTTATGTTAGGGGTTTGTGTTGTTGTAACCCTAAATGGGTTTTAAATTAAAGAAAAAAATAAAAAGAGAAATAAAAAAAAACGGAACAAAAAAAGAGTACTAATTCTGCCATATACAGGATTCGAACCAGGGTGTTTGGGGAGAAATAACGAACACTGAACCAGTGGAGAAACAAGGCTTTTTGTTTATGGGTTCCTTTTATATTTTACTTATGGGTTCCTTTTCAGTTTGTTATATATATTTACACTAAAAAGTAAAAACCGAATGGGTTCCTGGGAACCCGTTCTTTGTTAATAGGTCCGCCCCTGCCTACCCGTTTCCAGTTCATTACCAGTTTCCAGTTCAATTGTCTGCATGGTATATTAAGTACGTACGTTACATAATCCTTCATCATCAAACACTCATGTACCGAAGGATCACATATAGCCACCAAGGTTACCAATGAGGTTGGTGGCACATTGACAAAAGCAAAACCTTTAGGAACACCTAAGTAGCGTTTGGTATGCAGGAATCGGAGCTGGAATGGAATGAACCATTATATGAGGGAATGAAGAAAAAAGTGTTTGGTTGGTCGAGGGAATGGAATCGCCCATTACATAAGGCATTTCATTCCCTCAAAATCATTCCAACCCTACCCCCTGTTTTTTTTCATTCAATTTCCTCTTTCACCCTTTATTAACAAAACCACAACCCACAACCGTCGCCACCACCACCCACCGTTGCCACAACCCATCGCTGCCACCACCACCACCACCACCGTCGCTGCGACCACCGTCGTCGCCACCCACCTCTGCCCCCGCCGTCATCCACCACTACAACCATCGCCACCCACTACCACTTCTGCTGTTACGCACTTCCGCCACTGCCACCACCCACCGGCCGTCGCCACCCACCTTTGCCCCCACCATCACCCGTCACCACCCGCTGTCGCCTTCACCACCCACCGCTGTCACCCACCTCCGCTGCCACCCACCGTCACCCAACGCCGACACCACCACTGCTGTCACAGCCACCCACATCCGCCACCGCTGCCACTCACTTTTGTCCCCGCCATCACACGCCACCATCGTCGCTGCCGCCACCCACCACTGCCACCTCCGACAACCGCTACGACTGCCACTTATCACCACCAACCACCGTCACTCACCACCAACTTTATTCCTTCGTCTTTTCTTGCCTAACAAACAACACAAAGTAATGATTGTTTGCTTTCTCACATGGTAACCAAACAAGACATGGAATGATCCATTCCATTACTTCGTCCATTCTATTAACTCGTCCGTTTCATTCTTTCGTCCATTCCATTACGTCATACCAAACAGACCTCTAGGTTTGGAGGTCTTGGGTTCAAATCACACAAACAGATTAAATAAAATTTGTCCTTCTAAAAATATATAAATAAATAAATAAAATAATTTTAGTATTGGCTTTCAAAGTCCCAAACTTCCGCATCTATTGTAAAAATAAGAATTTTTAGAGAGGTGAAATTTAACAAGTTATAAACTAATTTTTTAAAAGGGGTGTATGAAAAGTAAAACGGGTGTGCATTTAGCCCACCCCTTAATATACAACTAACTCAACAAATCAACAAACAATGAAAATCCTGAATATTTTAGCTCACTAACTATTATTTGTAGAATATCGATCACTTGTGGTCTGGTGGTTGGAAAGACTTGGGTTCTCCTTGGAGACCCAAGTTCAATCCTCACTTGTGTCACATTTGGTGGATAACGGCAATGAAGGCTATTTCTCCCAGACCTTAGGTCAAGAGTTCGAGCCCGAGCAATCCTGGGTGTCCGTGCGTTACGCCAATTATCTCTTGTGGCGGCGCAAGCCCCTGCAACTGGGAGTGGGTGGTATAGTTTACCGGGGAGATCTCTCTCTCAACATCTTAAAGATTCTCATCGTTAAAAAAAAAACTATTATTTGTACACATACAACCGAATTTTCCCTACAAATATGTTTAGATTCTGCTAAATCTTTGAGGTTCCTAAAACTTCATTGGAATCCCATTTCACTTTAGTTATTTTTCTTAATTTGGATAGGGTTGTAACCTTATACATGAAGTTCACCTAAAAAAATAATTTCCTTAATTGCAAACTGATCTTTCTACATCAAAACTCTAAATCTGATTGCAATCATATAAATTGGTTATATTATATGCTTTTAAAGGTTATGGTACTTTATAAAGGGATATTTTTTCTGTGTGTTAGTTGTTACTTTATACCTGGGGTACTTTATAAAGGCATATTTTTTCTGTGTTAGTTGTTACTTTATACTTGGGTTATATTGCAACCATTGATATCTATTCCAATACCTTTTAAAAGTTGTGGATAAAAAGTTCATTACCTTCCAATAGTTGGGTGATATACCTTTAACCGCAAGTGTTGAGTGTTCCTGTGGTACCAATTACATCAACATGAAATGAATTATTAATAAGTTTGTAAATATGAAAGAAAAGGGGGGAAATGATCTTACTCGTGCAACTTGAAGTTCTAATGCTTGCTCAAGTGCGAAGATAACCCGATCTATATTTGGGCGTTGTGCTGGTTGCTTCTTCAAGCAACAATATGCTGCTTCTGAGAATATTTTTAACACTTGCGAGTCCATTTGGTTGTGTAGACCCGGATGGATGATATCATTGAGTGTTCCGTTTCCGTAATGGAATTTGGCCAATTTAGGTAATAACACCCCATTGTTATCTGGGATGTATGCTTTCCTCCCACTCAAGACTTCAAGTAAAACCACACCAAACGAGTACACATCTGACTTGTGGCTGACACCTCCAGACCTTACATATGCTGGGTCCATATACCCAGGCGTCCCACATACATCGTCAAGGACAAGACCATGCCTTCGAGTTGCTGGTTGCATGGTGGAAAGCCCAAAACCAGATAGTTTTGGTTCCCACTTGTCATCTAACAAAATCTTAGAGCTTTTAATATTACGATGTATGACGCTAAAATTGCGTCCTTCCTCATAGTGGATGTAACTCAGCACACGTGCAATACCAATACATATCTGTAATCTTTGAGTCCATGTTAGTGTTAGGTCACTTAGGTATTGGTCAAGACTTCCCTTGACCTCAAGCTTGTATACTGTGATCCTCTGATGACCAAACTCATGACAAAACCCAACAATGGATACCAGATTTGGATGCTTTAGTCTAGAAAGCATCATAATCTCCGTCTTTAACTCTTTGCTTCCTTGCACGTACTTATAATATCTCCGTGCAACAAAATCAATCAATTTTCCAGACCTTGTAAGTTGTCCCTTGTAGATCCTTCCAGATCCCCCTCGTTTGATGAGATTTTCATCCGCAAAACTATTGGTAGCTGTTTCTATGTCTATGAGCGGAATTTTCATGGAATCAAACTTTTTGTCAAAAGAAGACATGATGATCAATTTGTGTTTATCAAGCCAAAGAGATGGCTTTAGGGATAGAAATGAATGGATGTGAAGGAAGTTTATATTGGTCTTATTATATAGGCAACCTTGCTCTATGTTCTTCCGGTGAGTTATATATTATTATTTAACAATGGGTAATATTTTTAATATAATATCAACAGCCATATAGGCGACCAAAGGGGTCCAGTGACCCACCAACCCTCCGGCTAACCAAAGTGTCTATGAACATGAGTTGTTATTGTAGCCAATTGTTTGTGCTTTGATGTTTAACTACAACCTCATAGATAGAGACCCTAGACACAATTTAGATGGTTGTTTAGTTTAGCCAGTTAAATAACTCAACTAAATAATTAATAACCAAATGATAAGGTTTTTAACGACTTTATGAACCTTAAGGACTTGTGAAGAAATAGGGCCAATATGGGTGGGGTTCATTATTTGGTTTAACCTGGAATATATAAAAACCAACTGAATGGATTTGGGTCAAATGATTTTGGGTCGGGTACTGAGTATAAGTTCCATAAATATAAATCCGTATTTGGTTATTTGGATTTGTAATTTATAAGGCTAATTGTATAACTGATAAGCAAGGAAGGAAACAGGAATGAGCCAGAAATCCCTTTGATATCCATTAATGAAACCGAAAGCCCAAAGGTAAGCAATGGTTAGACCTGGCAAACGGGTTGGGTCGGGTCGGGTCAGGTCATGGGTCAAAACGGGTTCGGGTCAAAACGGGTCAATTATAAAAAAGGGTTGTTTTGGTTCGGGTCGAAACGGGTCCGGGTTAGAACGGGTCCGGATCAGAACGAGTCTGGGTCAGAACGGGTCCGGGTCAGAACGGGTTTCGGGTCGGGTCAGGTTTTTTTTTTACAATATAACTTTGGTGATCGTACTGCCCGTAAGTACTATTATTACATGCTTAGTTGATTCACCAATGTCTTGCGCAACACTTTCAGTCCCTTGTGAGGATGAAGCGTTGTTAAGCGACGAAGACGAATCCATGAATACGATCCTCCTTTTCTTGATCGGTAAATGTTTGGCCAAGGCTTCCATCTGCAGTTCACAGAAACCGAAACCGAATCATAATTAAACTTTTCAAGCCAAAACAATCAACATAAACAATCCTTATCAAAACAAGGTGAAGTTCTTCACCTTATCAGATTCCAAAACAAGCGGTTTCAATCCGTTTGAATCCATAGCAAGTAACCGTTTCAAATCCGATATCCAAATCCTCCTTTATGAACTTTGAAGAGGTATGGTCCCAATTCCTTGCCCACATGGCAAGGACCACACCATTTTTTCCATCCTATGTGGCGCTGACATCAACGAGGTCATCCAGAAGCTTCTAGAAGCTTCTGGAAAATAACCAGGTGGCTCCAAAGATGCCTCATCCGACATAAAGGACAACACGTGTCACCAGTCATCAAGCGCCAGCTAGGCCTGCAACGGATCAAAGGAGCAGTCCGACAGCGCCAGTACGACGTCTCCAAAATAGGCAAATACGGGCGCGCCACGTGTACCACTACACTGACCACAGCAGAGGAGACCAAGAGGATATTCCCCTTGGTCGGACAGCTGGCACGAAACCACAGCTGGCGTCGCTGCTCCTCCTTCTTTCACCACTCAGGCTATAAATAAGACCCTTCATCATCCAGGTTAAACGATCTTGCTCTCTATACTCTCACACTTAACACACACTGATTATCCTTCCTCGGAACAGTACTTATTCTCACGCCGGAGCCTGGTTAAGAGGGAAACCCCCATATTCCCCTCTTAACGAGACTAACGGTGTTGGTGTTTTGCAGGAGCCAAGCTGTTCTCAGCGAGTAAGAAAGGAGATTGAACCCACCATTGAAGTAACCCCACAGATTAACCATAGTGTTAACCTGTGTTTCATCATTGGCGCCATCCGCTTTTAGCAAAAACCACTCTCATCTCTTTTCTTTCAGAAACACTCGTCCAAATGGCTGAACAAAACCCTTCTCACCCGGTAGATGGAGACGTTTCTTCTTTTGAACTCGTTTCGGACAACATACACGTCCAAAGGGGCCAAAGGAACGAAATTATCCAAGAAGGGCCGATGACCAACGATTTTCCTAGTATCTTTGGGAGTGCATCCAGGGTTATCACTCAAAACACAACTGGTGCTACTTTCCAAACTCCACCTAGGATTATCACTCAAACCACAAACGGAGCTACTTTCCAGCCTCCGTCAGAGGTAGTCCAACAAACACCCCCACAGGTGCAAACACAGAGCCATGGAGCTGGCCCCTCAGCCCCATCGGACCAAGCACAACTGAACTTCTCTGCACTACTAGGGCTACCCGAAGGAAAAACTCTGGCTTCCTGGTATGCTGAACAAGTAGCGTCCATAAACCTTGTTTATAAACAGCTCAGCGCGCAGCAAGCTCTACTTCAAGCACAAGCCAACCAGTCCGCGTTTGTCACTCCACCGCAAAGGCCTTTGAACGCTCCCATGCCTCAACAGACCAATGCATTCAATTTACGCCCCGAGTCAGTACCTCCACCACACATCAGAAGGCCAAGTGCGCACGACACGCGCGACACGTACGGCGAAACAGAGAGCAATTATGTGCAGTATTCTCACCAACCAAAGAAGCCAATACAAAGTTGTTTAGGCCTGCGCAACATAAACGACGACTTTGAAGACAACGGAGAAACAAACACAGTGTTCAGCAGACTGCCACCAGAGCATGAAGCATACAAACCTCGCAAGCGCGCAGGTTACGATCCAAAAGCAGAACATGATTACACTTTGAGCTATCGTCCAGACGACATGGCTGAGAATTCAAAATTCATCCGAGAGATCGCCACGGCGGCCATAGATAAAACAAAATTGCCACACAACGTGGGCAAATACAACGGGTTGACAGACCCAGATGATCATCTCCAAGTCTTCAACGGAGCTGGAGCAACAGGCGGATGGAATTTACCAACCTGGTGTCACCTCTTCGCTCAAACCTTCATAGGCGCAGCGCGCGTCTGGTTTGACAGCCTACCAGCAGGAAAAATCAAATCATGGGTCGACTTCCGAGAGAAGTTCTTGGCACACTTCTCGCAACAACGACGACACACCAGGGACCCAGCCGACTGTTTGAACATATGGCGAAGAGACCACGAAAGCGTGGAAGATTTCATTACAATATACAACAAAGAATGTTTGGAGATCGGCGACGTAGGCGAGAAGATGATGCGCGCACACTTCATGCGGGCAGTCAAGTGCGATGATTTAATCAAGCGTGTCAAAGGAAGAGACGGAGGACCCAAAGACTGGGAGACCTTCATTGAAGCAGCCAAAACCATCGCGCAGTTGGATAGACAGTTGACCGGTGATGACCACCGTCAGCGTAGTTACAACCATACCGACCGGCACAGCAAGAAAGGCAGAAACCAACCTTGGAAAGCATCCGGTCATAGAGAAAGAAGCCCGGCAAGAGAGGATGCGCGCCACACGATCAACCAAATAGCACACCGAAAAGAGGTGAAAAGAGAAAATAGAGAAAAGCAGTGGACACCCCTAACAAAAACCCCTTCAGAAGTCTTGGCAACCGAGAACCACCAGTTCAAGCCACCACTACAGATGCGCAACAAAAGGGGCCAAGACCCGAATCTTTTCTGTGAATTCCACAAGGACACCGGCCACTTAACCGACGATTGTTTCAGCCTCAAACAAGAGATCGAAAGGGCCTTAAGAGACGGAAAGTTAACTCACCTGGTCAAAGGTGGAAGGCGTGATTACCGTCAGATTCAAAGAAGAGAAGAAGGGCCGGATAACAAAAAAACTCCGGAAATTAGAAACCCACATGGTCCAAGGGGGCCCACGAAGGTCAAGAAAAAACTACAACAAGCGCGCGCAAGATGACTCATGGCGCGAGAAACAAGTCGTTTTCCCTGTTGTAAGAGGAGGCCCACGAGAAAGAAGACCAATAGTCATCTCAGGCGTCATAGGGCATTATCAAACAGATTACATCTTCATCGATCCGGGGAGCACTGCGGATATCATCTACGAACAATGCTTTAACCAGTTCGATCAAGAGGATAAGGCGCGCTTAGAACCAGTTGATTACCCGCTCACTGGTTTCTACAACGAAGCCGTTTTTCCTCTAGGACAAATATCATTCCCAGTGTTGCTCTCAGACGGAAGAAATTCGAGAACAGAAGAAGTCACATTCATGGTGCTGCCAGCACATTCAAGACACGATATTCTGCTGGGAAGAGAATCCCAAGGCGACTTCAGCATGATCTGCTCCGGCCCACACTCAGCTGTGGGATTCCCAACAGAAACGGGAGTAGCCATCATATATGCAAGCAAAGAAGTATTAGCAACAGATGAGCTAAGACCTGCAAAGGCAAGGAAACCAGAAGCACGCCAAGAGGCAGAGAAATGGGTGTTAAACAGCGCATATCCAGAACAGACAGTAACCTTAGGACCTGCAATGTCCGATCTGACGCGTGCGGCGCTAAAAAAACTGTTGTTCCAAAATATGGATGTCTTTGCCTGGACACCAGCAGACATGATGGGTGTTCCACGGCACATAGCTGAACATCGATTAAACGTTTCAGAAGATGCAAAGCCGGTGGTGCACGCCAAGCGCCACTTGGGAGACATAAAACACGACGCCATGAGAGAGAAAGTGATAGAGCTGTTAAACGCAGGAATCATCAGGGAGGTCAGGTATCAAACATGGGTAGCAAGCCCAGTGATGGTCCAAAAGAACAACGGCAGCTGGAGAATGTGCGTAGACTACAAAGATCTGAATAAGGCATGTCCACGCGACTGTTACGCCTTACCAGACATTGATGAAAAGATTGATTCGCTTGCCACATTCCGATGGAAATGTTTCCTCGATTGCTACAAAGGGTACCACCAGGTATAGATGGCCGTGCAGGATGAAGACAAGACCGCGTTCCGCACACCAACAGGGCTATACTGCTATACCAAAATGCCCTTTGGTTTAAAAAATGCGGGCGCGACTTATCAGAGGCTCATGAATGAAACTTTCCACGATGCCATCGGCAAGTATATAGAAGTGTATATGGATGATCTGGTTATTATGAGCAAAGAGGAGAGTACAATGTTGCTGAACATCCAAAAGACGTTCGACACCTTGCGCGGAGTCAGTATCAAGTTAAACCCAGTAAAATGCTCTTTCGGTATGGAAGAGGGAAAATTCCTGGGTTTCATTGTCACGAAGGATGGCTTCAAGGTGAACCCTGATAAGATAAAAGCAATTGAACGCATGCCGTCACCTTCAACGATCAAGGAGATGCAAAAATTGGCAGGACGGTTTGTTGGGATTGAACCCTACCAGAGGAACAGATAATGTAAAGCCAAAACCAGGTCACAACAGAGGATTCACAATAAGCAGCAGTTTACACTTTGCTTTCCCCTTGAAAGTGATTTATAACAACTGATAGTCTCTATCCACTGTCCATATACAACTGCTGCCTTGCAACTGCTGACCACTCTAAAGTATTGATGAAGTTTAAAGGCTGAAGCTCAATCTACTGACGGAACTCTAGCACTGCTGAAGGAGTAAAGCACTGCCCATTCAAGGTCTGATCACCCTTTGAAGAAAGCACTGATACTAGACATCAGTGGTTGACTACATCAGTGGAATGAAGAATCAGTGTTTATACATCAGTAGTTAGAATGTAATCAGTGTCTGTATGGTCAGTAGTCATTGATCAGTTGTTAAAGGTTGTTAGGTTGTTAGACGTCTCTTTCATTGTGACGTCAGCTGAGATCCTCAGTGGTTTGGTTTGCCTATAAATGTAACAGTACCCTGTACTGTTACATTTGATTGACTGAGTGGGTTCTTCTCCTCATGTCTAATCCTTTCATCTTGTGTGCAACCAACCTTGGGGCATCAGGCTGAGGGGGAGTATAGTTTGTTAGCATGACTGTAATCTTTTGCTTTGATTTGTAATCTTTTGACTCTATGTGAAGCAATTGTTTATCAAACTATTTTCTCCTTTGATTGTGTTTACAAAGTTTGTTTTCATTTCCGCTGCACCTAACATGTTTTCATATTTACAAATCGTTCCAAACATACAAACAAACACAATCATGAGAGCCTCTGATCCTAACAATTGGTATCAGAGCAAGGACAGTCAATTTCGATTTAACAGTCAAATTGACATAACAGTTCGGCTCAAAATTCGTTGATACTAAGGTTGGTTGTAGTTAGTTGAAAAACAGAGTATCAAGTAAATCATGTTCAAAGTGGTTAATCAAAAACTCTGTAAATCAACCAAGATGTCATATGACACACAAATTTCACACAACAAGTGATATCATGCAGAAGTCACTCATAGTGTTCAGATCTGTAAACATATCTGTTAAATTATGGGATTGTTCTATATTTTTCAATATTGATTTCAACTGTTGTTTTGATATTTGTGATGTTTTCATTAAATACTAAAGTATGAACCTCAGATTAACAAAACCTATGATTCATAAAACATTAGTGTTTTGTTTTTCTATAAAGAGGAAATTGAAACTTTAGCCATTCAGATCTTATGTGTTGAAAACAGGTTGAGTTCCTCAAAAGGACAAAATCAACTATGTTAAAATACATTAAGAAAATTCACAAAAACTCAGAAGTGTGTTTGTCTCAAAACTTTTGATGTCAATAGAAAAGAGTATAAACATAAAACACTTATGAGTCAAAGTTTAGGGTAATAATGGTCATTAAGCAACTGTTTGTGCTCATCGGTTCAAGAAAGTTCAGGTGACATTAGTGTTCCCAGTGATTGAAATTACAAAAGGACTAGACAAATTTTCAAAATCATCACATAGTAACTAGATCTACAACAGGATCTTCAAAACTCATGTGTCCTTGTGTCCTCATGTTTGTAATCAACTGACAAAGAAAATGGTACCAAGCGGTGGTCAAAATGTTCTTAAAATATTCTACCACTGTAGTCAAAACCCTGACCATTTTCAATAACTTGAGAATGATGTGATTATGTGCTTAATTATACCAGATCCTTTTTGATACTATTCTCTGAAAATCCTTTAACCATTTTTTTTTCAAAGGATTTTCTCGAATAACCAGGATATATCATTCATTTTTTTGATATATTTGAAACTTTTGCTTGTTTTAGTTGGCAATAGTTTTAGCTCCTGACAGGATGTAATACCTTATTTTTGGTGGTATTGTTGTCCTCATAAATGGATCAAAAGGAAATGGTATATTTATTAAGATCATGTCATACTCAGGTTTGATCCTAAATTTTTATCAAAGGTTGATTGCAAACTGTGCTTAAATTACTAGGGTACTCATGTGTTAATTGAATATTAAACGAAAATGAGTTGCCTTAGCAAAAAGTTTTCATCATCTGGGGTACTAAACCACTGTCTATCAAAATTGACATGTGGCAAAACCTTGAATGAAAATCCTCAAAACTGTTGCTGAAACACCTGTCCTTCAGAATTGTACCATTTACCCTAATCACTGTTTTGTTCAAACGTCTGATCTCTAAACACTGTCCACTGCTGAAAGTTAACCACTGATCCCTCATTTTCTTGAAAAGCACTGATACTCAAAATCAGTGTCTTATCCACTGATATGCTATCCACTGATAGTAAAAATCATCCACTGCCATAATTTGTACCGTTGTAACCACTGATGCTTGATACGTCAGTGGCTCTTAAAACAACTGTTCTCCATACTTCATCCACTTCATCAGTGTTTGACACGTGGTCAGTTTTTAGCCCTCGGATCTTAATAACCGCTGCCACATCAGCGATCATTTTTTCAAATAAAACCCTGCCCTAAACCCCAAACAGGGTTTTACACTGTCGAATTGAATTCCAAAATTCTCTTCTCATAGCAGTTTCCAACCCTTCTTCTCAAAATCTCCAAAATCCTTCTTCATTCTTCTCCGCAAAAATGACAAAATCAAAGTCAAAATCAAAACCAAAACCTAAATCACCATCACCTTCCAAAGAGGTCGCTCAAACGGCCGAAGAACCCATCGAAATACCATTCAAACAATCTCACAACTATCTGGGTTTACTCACAAAACCTACTGATAATCATACCTTTGACACCATCATTGATACATTATCTGCATCAAAGTACAAAACTTTGTTGACGGCAGATGCTCCCATTTACTTGCAAACCCAGAGAGAGTTTTGGAAAAAGGCGTCGCTTGAAAAACAAGACGGAAAAGTCATAGCCATTAACTCCTCAATACAGGGTAAAGCAGTTCAAATAACCCCACATTCGATCTCCGAAGTCTTTAATCTCAACGATCAGGAAGGTAAACTCTCTTTTGAGAAAGCCGAGATGAAAACTGATTTCGTAAAAAGGGGATATGCAGAAGAATCAAAGGTAGATACCTTACAAAAAGGTTATTTCCCTTCTGCACCTAGGTTTTTATTTCACACACTTCTGATGTGTGTTTCGAATAAAACAACATCTTTCAACGAAATACCACTGAAAATTCAATGCCTGGGTTATGCTATTTTGAATAATAAGAACTACAACTATTCCCAGGAGATTTTCAATGACATGGTGAAAAACGTTGAAAGTATTGCATTTTTACTTTTTCCAAGATTTTTGAGTTACTATTTTGAACAAAAAGTTGAAAAGGAAAATGTAAATTTGCTAAAACAAGGTGTTCATTGTCAAATAAAAGGCTTAACAAAAGAAACATTTTCCAGAATGATGGCACCAATAAAAACAAAAACAGGGGTATCTGAGCAGATTTTAGCGGTTACAACTGCTCCTCAGGTATCAGCTGCTGAGCCCACTGCTCCAGGTGATCATAGCAGCACAACCACTGCTTTGAAACCCACACCTGACATAACCAAAAACACCAAAAGAAAAACATCCAGAAAACCCACCAAACCCAAAACTAAGGCAACTCTGGAAGATGAGATCCCAGAGGAAATGCCTGTGACAACACAAAAGTCACCACAAACCACTGCTGCTACTTCCTCACAGCAGTTGGAAGAAAGATCTCAACCCATGCCTGAAACTCCTCCTGCATCCTCACAAAAGGATCGGGTTGTAATCACAGGGACACCAAATTATGAAGCTCTAGATCCACTTGGCTCTATCTTCCACAGTCCTGATCCCAAGGACATGTCTCTTTCAACTCCCATCCCCTCACCAATAATAATGCCACAATCCATGCTACCTCTGTTGCATGCAGCTGCTATTGCACAGACACAAACCAGTTCCTCTCTATCACCTATCACTGAGAGTATACCCCCACAAGTGACTGGGTCTGATGCTTATACTTCTGCTATCCCAGCAACAATTGAGGAGGTTACACTGCAGGAGTTACAAGTAACTCCTGTCAGTAGTTCAAGTGGAGCAGCAACTACAACTGGTGGATCAATAGATCCTCAGTTGGACAGTTGTTTCACAAGTAAGACTCCCTTGAAGGCAATTTCTTCCATAGCAACTTCGGTGACCACCAGTGAGTTAGATCTAACCACTGGTACCATCAAAGGTTTATCGAGTGCTGAAGAAAGAAGTCCCCAGTACCAAGAACAAGGGGCATCAATGGGTGATTTTTGGGACTCTGTTCCTAAGTCACACATTGATATAACCACTGCTGGTGGGGATTCAGATGATCCTACTAAAGTAGGTGATGATTCAAGATATCAGGAATTGACGGGCAGAGTGGAAAAACTTGAAGAATCAGTTTCTGAAATAAAGGAGATGGTGCAAGAGATTTTAAAAGCTCAGAAAGCACAATCCAATGCTGTTCCTGCTCAAGCACCTGCTCCACAACAAGCACCTGCTGCAAATGAGCTTTGGAATATCTTCCAAACCATGCTTGAAAAACAGCAACAAATGGCTGATCAAAAGCATGCTATTCAAGTACAAATGCTGATCAACATGGTGGAATCAAGGTTCAAGGATGCTCAAGCAGATATCAAGGCTATTAAGGCCAGTATCCAAACTACCACTGGAAAGGCTCCTTCAATTTTACTATTCTTTGATGACCCCCTTGCAGATAATGCCAAAAAGGGGGAGATAATGAAGCAAATGAAGAAGAAGGGAATAGAACATGGCCTTCATATTGAACCTGAAAAAGAAAAAGAAAAAGAAAAACAGGTCTCAAAACCTGTTAGTCAAACAGCTGATACACCAGTAGTTACAAAAACTGCTGTCAGTAGTCAAACAGCTGCCTTGTCATCAACACACACACTTTCACCACACACCACCACAACTACTGCTCTACCATCATCATCTACAATCATACCATCACCACTGCCTCCTGTCATAAAACAGAAGACAACAGATGTTACAACATCTGTTGTAATGACAACAGTGATGGAAACACCAGTTGTTTCAATCACTGTCAGTCAATCACTGTCACAAACCACTGCTATCCAATCTACCACCACTGATCCACCCAAAACATCATCTGCTCCTTCTTCATTAAAAAGAAGAAGGAATCTCATATCAGATGATGATTCACCACCACCATCACCACCATCAAAAACTACCTCACCACTTCCATTCCCTGCTCAAAAGCAGAAGACAACTGCTGACATATCAGCAGTTGTAATGACAACAGATGTTGAGACACCAGTTGTTTCAACAGCTGTTAGTCATTCATCCACCACTGCTCTCACCCTTTCTACATCACAACCAAAGCTATTCAATAGAAAAAGAAGGCCAATTCCTGCCGAAGAGGGTATACATGATCCTAATGCTGCACAACATCCACTGGAACTTGAAGCTATCAAAAATGAGATGAGGAAATTCTATACAGAAGAAGATCCTTCAAAAAGAAGATTCTCCTCACTCATAGGCTACATGCCACCAGAGGATATGGATGATTATCTCAAACTCAAGGCAAGGCAGGCTAAAGTAAAAGCCAAGGTTGATAGTGAAAAAGATAAGTTAAGCGAAGATGGCATTGCTAAAAGACTGGATTTCTTCCTTGAAAAGGTAAAGCAGATGGAAGAGTTCGCACAGGAACTAATCAAAGAAAAGGCTGAACAACGCAAAGAGCTAAGAAAACAATATCTTGCCTACATTATGAAAGAAAAATTCTATCCTGCTGAAGAAAAACAGTTTGAAGAATGGCCAATAATCGCTCTAAAGCATGAGGCAGAGAGGATTGACAGAATTAAGAATGATGCTACAAAGAAGAAAAATGTTCCAAACTGGAACAAATTCAGAAAGCTCATTGCTGACTTCACTGCTGAGTATAAAAGAAAGAAAAAGGAGCTGGTGGATGCAAGAATGGATACTGCTGAAGCCATATCAAAATGGTCAAAACAGCAGACTAATGAAGCCTATGAAAGGCTGAAGAAAAGAAAGATAACTGTTTCAGGCACTTCTAAGAAGCAAGAACAAATGATAAAGCTTGAACAGAAAATAAGAAACCTTGACACACTGTTCCGGTCTACTTTTGTAACAAATCAAGAAGAGGGAGAACAGCTGACTGAAGAAGAGGTAATAGAAAAGGAAGCAGAGTACTTCAAAGATACCATCACGAAAATGGGTCTAAAAGAAGAAACTTCAACAAAGCTTCAAAGCCTTTTTAAGGCATTAAACAAACCTGCGTCTCCAAACACTGCTAAAGACAAGACAGAAGCTGAAAGACAAGAACTTATTGAACAAGAAACTGCAGAAGATATAGCTGCAGCAGACAAAGTAACTGAAGAAGCTTTCAAAAGAATGTCTGAAAGTCTGCAGGTGTTTTCAAGGCCATCATCCCTCAACTCATCTTCAAATAAGTCTCTCCCAAGAAACCCACTTGGCTTAAAAATACTAAAGTGGATGTCTGATCAAAAGACTCACGTATTGACCCTGGTCAGAGCCAATGGCGATGTGAAGTACATTTCAAGGAAAGAAGCACTAGGCCTTAGTGTTCAAGATTTGCAGGATCTCCTTGAACTTTCACTGTGTAGGGATGAGGATGACCAGAGTGCAAAGGAATTTGAAGCTGAATTCAAAGAACAAGCTAAGGCACTCTTGATGAGTAATAAAGGTCCTGAATAATGAAAGGTTTTGGCATTATCTGTTCCAGTGGGAGATTGTTGGGATTGAACCCTACCAGAGGAACAGATAATGTAAAGCCAAAACCAGGTCACAACAGAGGATTCACAATAAGCAGCAATTTACACTTTGCTTTCCCCTTGAAAGTGATTTATAACAACTGATAGTCTCTATCCACTGTCCATATACAACTGCTGCCTTGCAACTGCTGACCACTCTAAAGTATTGATGAAGTTTAAAGGCTGAAGCTCAATCTACTGATGGAACTCTAGCACTGCTGAAGGAGTAAAGCACTGCCCATTCATGGTCTGATCACCCTTTGAAGAAAGCACTGATACTAGACATCAGTGGTTGACTACATCAGTGGAATGAAGAATCAGTGTTTATACATCAGTAGTTAGAATGTAATCAGTGTCTGTATGGTCAGTAGTCATTGATCAGTTGTTAAAGGTTGTTAGGTTGTTAGACGTCGCTTTCATGGTGACGTCAGCTGAGATCCTCAGTGGTTTGGTTTCCCTATAAATGTAACAGTACCCTGTACTGTTACATTTGATTGACTGAGTGGGTTCTTCTCCTCATGTCTAATCCTTTCATCTTGTGTGCAACCAACCTTGGGGCATCAGGCTGAGGGGGAGTATAGTTTGTAAGCATGACTGTAATCTTTTGCTTTGATTTGTAATCTTTTGACTCTATGTGAAGCAATTGTTTATCAAACTATTTTCTCCTTTGATTGTGTTTACAAAGTTTGTTTTCATTTCCGCTGCACCTAACATGTTTTCATATTTACAAATCGTTCCAAACATACAAACAAACACAATCATGAGAGCCTCCGATCCTAACAATTGGTATCAGAGCAAGGACGTAGACCTCCAAGGCATGTCACAAACAAGTGCACAGCCGGGTCAAATACACAACTAAAGCCTAACAAACGCCAAACAAATACTTCGTGCCCACATAAACACGAAAACATCGAACACAGGACAAACAAACATTGTAAGCACCCCCAAGGCTGAGAACAGCTGGGTCTACACAATAACCTATAACTCGATCACTTCGTATTCACGACCTGACCTGCGCACGAAAATGACAGAATAAAACGTTGTCATAAACACAACACAAACCTGTCAGCGCCATCATTCATTCGTGATACCTGAATCAAAGTAATTATACATGCACATATTATGACGATAACAAAATTCGCATAAAAACAAACAACTATTAGCATAACAAATGTCAGAGCATAGCCAAATATGCACAAGCATAACAAGAAAGTTAAAATTGTTCATCAAATTGTCAAGTACAAGACCAACCAAGGTCATACGCAGCGCGCAGGCCGGAATCCCTCATTCGGGATGACTGGACCCAACGCCTCCAGTCGCACCACCTTCATCGCCAAGCGCTCTTTTCAACAACAAAACGCCATCAGATCGTCGTGCCAATTTCTTCGCAGCCTTAACCACAGCAAACTCCAAAGACGAAAACTCTTGTCTTTTTTCAGCATAGGCTGCACCACAATCCTCTTTCCATAGCTCAAAACGATGCTCTTTTTCCTTATTAACCGCAGCAGCTCTGCCTTCGATATTACCATCCTTACGCCCGCTATTATAGCCCGCTTGCCCCAACTCAAACATATAGTTGGCCAGCTCATAGGAGTTGACGATGCGATCAGCAATCTACGAAGAAACACACAAACAAGAGAAACAGCTCACGAAAGTCACACACAAAAAAAAATGAAAAAGAGAGAGGTCAAAAAGTTACCAGAGGCACTGCGCGCGAGAGCAACCACTTGCAATCAGCTGACGTTTCCTCAGCAAGGAGTTCAGAGGCTTTGCATTCAACAGTCTTCTCCTGAAGAAGACGTTCAGAAGTCTCATACTGCCTCGCAAGATCCTCCAGCTTAGCGATGCGTTCAATGTATTCTTTCTCATTCTTCTCAAACGCCATGCTCGCTTGATTAGCCTCCTCAGCAATATCCTTCTTTTCACCAGACAAATGTACAATGGCGTCACGTTGAGTTTTAAGCTCCACATTCGTACGCTCGCACGCAGCTTCCCAATTCTTCTGCTTATCAGCATTGATTTGTTTTTCTTGAGCGAGTTTCTCCTCTGCATCAGCTAACCTCCACACCAGCCCTTTCTTCTCAGCGTTGAATTTCTCCTTCTCTTCCGCAAGTAGTCTCTTATCATTTTCAAACTCCAACGTGTCCTCCCCCATCAGTTTCCACTCACGGACAATCTCCTGAGTAGTAGAGAAAAAATTAACCCCGGCTTGAACATGATCATCTAACAGTTCAAACCGACGGCGCTTTTTCTGAAACATCCTTTCAGCTGGGGGGAGAGACAACGAGTAGAAGTCATGACAATTTTCAGGGTTATCCATCCGGGAGCCCTGGGTCAGACGCCAGCGGGGGACATGCGGAAGATCATCACAAGCAGGATTTGTCGTATCAAAAGAATCGGCATGCACCTTTTCAAACTGCGGGCTGCGGACAGCACCGGAGGTCGCACCACCACCATCACCCGGTGGGTGTTTGGTATACACCGTTTGATGTGGAGTAGTTTCACTCACCTCCACTTCAACCTCAACATTTTTACCTCGATCACCACCAGCAGCACCGCCCGCATCACCACCTGCATTACCACCACCTTCTCCAACCTGCTCAGCATTCACATCTTTTTTCTTCCCGTCAGGAGTATCATGAGGGGGAGACAACCCAAATGTCCTCGACGGCGGAGACTCTGGAGGAGTAATCTTGGAAATATCAATCTTGTGGCCACTCTTGGCTGTTTTGGCACCTGCTCCAAGACGAGCAGCACATTCAGGGCATAGGAGGACAAACTAGCAAAATTGTAAGACAAGTTGGAAGAAGATAAAACGAATACCAGAGGCTTCAAAAATCTTCTGCAGCAAATCGGAGGGTTTTTCAGCAAAAATACCCATGTCAATATCCGATTCAGAAGGGGCAGGGGGATTCTCTTTTTGAAGTTTAATCTTCTTTGATGCAAGCACAGCAACAGCCTGCTCATCAAGTTTTCGCTTCCTATCCTCAAACATCTTTTTCTGCATAATCTCTGTTAGAGTTGCGCGGTCCTCGGGATCCGACTCAGGACGCTTCTCTCCAACCCCTAAACCGGGCAACGTATCAGAAACGACAACATAATCAAGGATACGATGAGTACGAGGTCGCTTACGAGGTGACCCAGTGGTAGGCTCTTCACCCCTTTTTCCTTTCCCTTCCGGCTTGTCAGCTTTCGCTTTTCTCCTCGTCTCCAACGGGTCAGCAGTTTCAACCGGAACCTCCAAATCATCACCAACAGGCTCGTTCACCGGTTCATGTACCACACCCTGCGCCAGACCTGCACGCGCGGAACGAGAGGTTAGGCCTTCAAAAGATCTGCCAGACCCATCACTCGAGAGAATGATAACTTCCTCTCGAATGGAATCAAATGCATCATCATCACTCTCACTATCTTCACCTAACACAGTGTTGACGTAAGTGGTGAAACTCTCATTACTCGGATGTAGAAACCGGCCACGGATCTAATCCAACCAAGGTCGTTTATCAGGTTTTTGTATCGCCTCAACCATTGCACCCGGCGCCTTAAGATCCAGAACGTTCAACAACGTGAAACCTACTGCACAAAAACACGGAGATAAAGAACAATAAACAAGCAACACAACGTACAACAACAAAAAAAAACATTATGGAACGAAACGCACACTTGCCCTCATGACCATAAACCGGAACCCCCAACGGATGTTTAGGAACCCACTTCATGCTCATACCGGCACCAACCAACGCCATCTCCTCAAGCTGGATTATCGGAGTGGCTTTACGAGTCAACCTCTTATACCAATATTGATCAGCAAAATTTGCAACCACATCAACTTTGGGGATACCCTCATCCACAGATCTGTAGTGCAGGTCCACAGGAACAACACCCCGGCGAATATAAAAAAATTTCTGCTTCCAGTCATGGAGACTCTTCAGTGGCACAGAGCAAACCGGAGAAACGCCGGTACGAGCACTAAAAGAGTAAAACCCACTTGTATATGAAACGGTGTAGAAGGCGTTGAACATCTCAAACGTCGGATCTAAACGGTTTGCCATACAAACGAACTCAAAGTGAGTAATACGAGGGAGCCCGATGGCATTCATCTGAGAGATGTGGAGACCATAACCCCTCAACACATCAGCAGTAAATCGAGTCATCGGAAGCCTAAAGTTGCCCTCCCGGAAGAAAGCAGCATACAAAGTCATATGACCAGGAGGAGCATCCATGGCGGTGGAACCAGGAGTAGGGTACTGAGCACCCCATTCAGGAAGAAAATTCATCTCTCTCACCAAGTTATGGAATTCCTCCTCTCTCCACCCTATTACTGCCTGATCCGGGCCGGGAGGAGTTTTCCCTTTGTTCCTTCTCTTTCTTGAAGAAAGATTTGCAGACGACATGGTAAGAAAGCAGACAATATAATGAAGATGAATGAGAGAGAAGAAGAAAGAAAATAAAGGAAGAAGAGAGAGTTCCGGAATTCAAATTTTGAAAGTAGGGAAGAAAGAGAAAACCACCATATATTTATACCCATCGCATTTAATGCGATGGTTAGTGGGGGCGTCAGAATCCGAAAAAGCGACCAACAGGGAGAAGACACGTCAGAGGAGAGAGAAGGCGGCACCCCCTTTTTCCAGAAAGCAGGTGAACAGACACCTGACACTTCGCCGAAAAGCAACTGACGGTGACTGAAAGGGCAACTGTTCATCTGACACCAGCCAGTCACATCAGTCATCCCTTCCCAAGACAGACAAAGCTTCCTCTTGACGACAACTTTTCAAAGTGCCAAAACCCATGCGCGGCACGGCATGCGTCCATTTGGCTCAACTTTTAAAGTGCCAAAACCCATGCGCGGTGCGCCATGCGTCCATTTGGCTCAAGTTTTTAAAGGGCCAAAACCCATGCGCGGCACGCCATGCGTCCATTTGGCTCAACTTTTCAAAGTACCAAAACCCATGCGCGGCACGCCATGCGTCCATTTGGCTCAACTTTTAAAGTGCCAAAACCCATGCGCGGTGCGCCATGCGTCCATTTGGCTCAAGTTTTTAAAGGGCCAAAACCCATGCGCGGCACGCCATGCGTCCATTTGGCTCAACTTTTTAAAGTGCCAAAACCCATGCGCGGTGCGCCATGCGTCCATTTGGTTCAACTTTTCAAAGTACCAAAGCCCATGCGCGGCGCGCCATGCGTCCATTAGGCTCAACCCTGCAGGCATACCAGAACCCAAGCGCGGTGCGCCATACGCCTATCAAGAACAAATCTGTGGGAGAACCCATAAAAACCTCACGCCATAACAAACACTACATTTATAAGTCCAGAATCCCTCCTAGACGATCAACTCAACTAGAAGGCACACTGGACTGGGGGGACTTGAAGAGGTATGGTCCCAATTCCTTGCCCACATGGCAAGGACCACACCACTTTTTCCATCCTATGTGGCGCTGACATCAACGAGGTCATCCAGAAGCTTCTAGAAGCTTCTGGAAAATAACCAGGTGGCTCCAAAGATGCCTCATCCGACATAAAGGACAACACGTGTCACCAGTCATCAAGCGCCAGGTAGGCCTGCAACGGATCAAAGGAGCAGTCCGACAGCGCCAGTACGACGTCTCCAAAATAGGCAAATACGGGCGCGCCACGTGTACCACTACACTGACCACAGCAGAGGAGACCAAGAGGATATTCCCCTTGGTCGGACAGCTGGCACGAAACCACAGCTGGCGTCGCTGCTCCTCCTTCTTTCACCACTCAGGCTATAAATAAGACCCTTCATCATCCAGGTTAAACGATCTTGCTCTCTACACTCTCACACTTAACACACACTGATTATCCTTCCTCGGAACAGTACTTATTCTCCCGCCGGAGCCTGGTTAAGAGGGAAACCCCCATATTCCCCTCTTAACGAGACTAACGGTGTTGCTGTTTTGCAGGAGCCAAGCTGTTCTCAGCGAGTAAGAAAGGAGATTGAACCCACCATTGAAGTAACCCCACAGATTAACCATAGTGTTAACCTGCGTTTCATCAAACTTCTATAACCCTTTGAAGCTTGTCTACAAGTCAAAACAGGTTCCAAAACACTGTTGACCAGACCACTGGAAATAATAAGTTTCAAATAGTAACAGGTTCCAAAACAATGTTGACTACCTCTGTTGCGAACAGTAACAGAATCTGTTCTGTCCAGCTTCAGTTTCATTTCCTATTCTAATTCAATTATGTTTTATAGATCATGGAAGCAGGTCATTCAACATCAATATTCTATTCTAATCTTTTCAAAGTATAATTATAAAAAAAACAAATGAGATAATAATGATGTTAATCCGCCATCATCATCAACGACAAACGCGGTTTCTTCATCGGAAATGGATTTTCAACCTCTTGTTCATGAACCAACAGTTGACTTTTCTTCCCACAGTCAACGCTCAATCCCTAATTCAATTAACATCAATTAATTGTTCAAATCACGAATCAAGAAGTGGGTTGTTTAGGTCAGACCCTAATTCAAGAGTCTTAGGACTTGCGGGTTACTGTAGGAGATTTATTCAAGATTTCTCTAAAATCGCATCACCATTCACTAATTTGATCCGCAAGGATGAGAAATTTATTTGGGGAAGTGATCAAGAAAATGCTTTTCAAACATTCAAAGAAAAGCTAACCATTACACCAGTATTAGCTTTACCGGATGGAACCGACGACATGTTCGTATACTTTGACGCATCCCAGCTTGGTCTCGGATGCGTACTCATGCAAAGAGGGAAGGTAATTGCATATGCCTCAAGGCAATTAAAAGTTCACGAAAAGAAATACCCGACTCACGACCTTGAGTTAGCGGCTGTGGTTTTTGCCTTAAAGATTTGGAGGCATTATTTATATGGAGTGAAATGTACTATTTTCACCGACCATAAAAGACTTAAATACTTCTTTGACCAAAAGGAGTTGAATATGAGGCAAAGGCACTAGCTAGAAACGGTAAAGGACTATGATTGTGAAATACATTATCATCCGAGAAAAGCCAATGTAGTAGCAGATGCGCTAAGCCGAAAAGAGGGATATACTCCCATTCGAGTACGGTCGATGCAACTTGTGGTAACCTCGGGTTTACTTGAAAGAATCCGAAAGGCACAAATCGAAGCGGTAAATGAAGAGAACTGGAAAAAGGAACGAATAACAGGCCAAGAAAAAGATTTAATAGATGGCGATAACGGGTTTAAAACACGGTTCGGTAGAGTATGGATTCCGAACACGTGTGGTGTTAAAGACCTCCTCTTGACGAAGCACACAAATTGCGATATTCGATTCACCCGGGGGCGACCAAGATGTATCGAGACTTGAAACAAAATTATTGGTGGCCCGGGATGAAAAGAGATGTGACAAAGTATGTCGAAAAGTGTTTAACTTGTTTACAATGTCACACCCCAACCGATGGCGGAATCATCGGGATGTGGCATGATGCGAATAGGTTGCTCGAGAGAATCCGTAACGACTAATTGTGACAATATTTATTAAGGTTCAATATCACATATTATCAAACAAAACATCTTCACAAAGTTGAAATAAACTTCTGTAGTTTCTCAAATAACAAAAACATAACCTGACAAACTTGCAGTTTGATTTAGGTGGGTTTCTAGACACCCTAAACCATTTCAAGCAGTAAATCCATCAACCTGTCACACACGTTAAAATAAAAGTCAATACAATAATGTAAAGGTGAGTACACAAGTTTTCATAGTATAGTAATAAAAGCGTTTACGCATAACCAGCATGTAACACGTAAAAAGGGCGAATCAAGTAAGCTATCGACAATGATACAAGCTAACCAACATGACTGCGAGTTATGGTGTGCGCGATACGAGTTCACCACTGTGAATAAACAGGTGCTGAGTCCAAACTATAGTACTATCGTTGCTAAGGGTGGTAGGGAAAGTAATCACTGTGTAAACATAGCAAACAACCATTCATCGTATCACGTATAACATGCAAGAACAGTTAGCGTTAAAAGAGTTTAAGCGTTTTGTGTTTCGTGTTTTGATAGAGAACGTATGTAACACCCAAAAGTGCGTTAAGCGAAAAAGGGTTCGGGTATACTCACAGTGCGTGTTTAGTATCTAAACACAGATTGAAGGGAGCACCGGATCAGCCTGCGTGCTGGAACAGAAGTGCATAAGTCTTCAAAAGTGCTGAAACGGTCGAGTTGAAGTGTCGAGTGGGAAACAAAAGCTTCGTACGAAGGGAGTGCCTTCGTACGAAGGTGGTGGCTTCGCACGCGTCGCTTGTTTCCGTGTCAAAATTTGAGTGTTCTTCGCGTCTTTCTTCGGGAAAACGAGTGTTCATCCCTCCAGCCTTAAGCTACTGATTAAACTTAGAGTCGGAGAGGTCTTTTGAGAGTTGAGTCACATGCAGAAAACTGGACTGGTATGTATGAAGGGTGCCTTTGTACGAAGTCATGGCTTCGTACAAGCCAGTCTGGCTTCACACACGCAGCTGTTTCAGCGTTTTTGTGCGTCCGGAACAACGTTTTTGCCTGAAAAGAATGTGTTTTCAAGTCCTTTTCATGCTGGTTTCGACACCACTTCGTCCCACTATTCAGTGAACGAAACATATGTCGGCTTTGGTCCGGTTTAGTGTAAAAATCGAGTTTAAAACAGTTTTTCTTTGGATTAAACACTTGGTGAGTGCGAAATCATCAGATCTCTAACTTGGAAAGCCAAAGCTAAACACAATACACTCGTTTATGTGTAAAACCGAAGTAAAATCAGAAGTTTTGATGAAAAAGATGAAGGTTTTCATGAAAAAGAGGAAGTTTAGATGAAATCGGAGATAAACTCGTGTAAAATTGTTGTGGAAAACGTTGTGTTTTGTGTAAAAGTAGAGGTTTTTACCTGGAAATCGAGAGGAGCAAGTGTGAGTGTTCTTGGATAAGAGCACGTTGCAAAACGAAGAAATGAGAGTGAGCTAGGTATTTATAGGAGGCTGATGAGCGCAGGTTAGCTTCGTACGAAGCTGGTGGCTTCGTACGAAGCTGCCTACTTCATACAGAAACCTCTCGTTTCGCGTGTCGGATGTTATTTAGGCGCATTTTGTTGCGTTAGTTAATGCGAGTACTTTAAGTATTTTAGCAAGGTATTAAGTGTTGTGTTACGTTGCGTTTTAACGAGATAAATTGAGTTGTGTGAGCGAGCGTTCGAGCGTTTTAAGCGATTATCAACCACATATAACATATTGAACATTTAAACACACAAATAACACAAATAATATAAATAAATCTGCGTTTCGAGTTTGCGTTGCGATGAGCATTCAACAAATAAGCGTTTAAATGAGATAAAATGCGTTAAATAAGCGATCTAAAAAGCATTTAAAAATATAGTAAACCCAGTGGTAATAATCGAGTCTCAGAGTACAAGCGTTTATGGATAGAACAACGATAAAATAGGAACAACCAAAAGTCGGGTTGTTACATACAAGTAAAAGCAGAGCATCAAAAGCCTTATGGCAAGCTACAACCGCTAGACATACCGGTTTGAAAATGGGAACATGTTACTATGGACCTACTAACCAAATTGTCGAGAACGACTCGTGGATTCGATGCGATTTGAGTAGTCGTGGATAGACTGACAAAAAGCGCTCATTTTGTTCCTATTCGTGAGACTTATTCTTCTGAAAAGATGTCGGAAGTATATATGAATGAAATTGTAGTGCGTCGCGGGGTGTCAGCATCCATCGTATCTGATAGAGATAGTCGGTTCACTTCAAATTTCTGTTGCGACTTCTAAGCACAAATGAGTACCAAGTTGTTTATTAGTACCGCCTATCACCCACAAACTGACGGACAAAGCGAACAAACAATTCAAACACTGGAAGATATGCTACGGGCATGTAATATCGACTTTGGCGGTAGTTGGGATGCTTACCTACCGTTAGTTGAATTTTCTTACAATAACAGTTACCATTCAAGCATTGGTATTGCCCCGTAAGAAATGCTTTATGATAGGAAATGCCGAACCCTAGTATGTTGGGGTGAAATGGGTCCTCGCGAACTCACCCACAAGGATGTAGTTAGAGTTACTAACGAGAAAATCGATGTGGTCCGGGCTCATTTGAAAGCGGCCCAAGATCGACAAAAGTCTTATCCGGACCGAAGGCGGAGGCCTATTGAGTTTCAAATCGGTGATAAAGTAATGCTTAAAGTATCTCCGTGGAAAGGGATCATCCAATTTAGAAAAAGGAGAAAATTGAGTCCAAGGTTTATTGGATCTTTCAAAATGATTGACAAAGTTGGCAAGGTTACATACCGTTCGGAATTACCCGAAGAATTAAGCGGCATACATAACACATTCCACGTTTCCCATCTCTGAAAGTGTTTGGCCGATGAAACAGCCTAAGTTCGCTACGACGACATAGAAGTGGACGATAAACTTAATTGCGTAGCTAAACCTATTGCAATCCTTGACCAAAAAGTCAAAGGCTTAAGAAACAAAGAAATTGACCAAGTAAAGGTCAAATGGAAACATCGGAGGGGATCGGACACCACTTGGGAGTCCGAAGAAGAGATGAGACGACTCTACCCTTCACTCTTTGTACGTATACATGTTTCGAGGACGAAACCCTTTTTAAGGGGGGTGGACTTGTAACACCCCAAAAATATCAATTATATAAATATGTATATATATATGTATGTATGTATGTATGTATACATATGCATGTATTATTAATTATTTACTAAAGAAAAATAACCTAATTAGTGACAAGAACTAGGTTATCGAAAAACATCAAGTTGCAAAATAATATGGGCAAGGGATAAACTTGGGGGACGTAAATTGTCAATAAGGAAACTAATTTTATTAAAAGAGTTTTAAACTCCAAAACACACACTGATGTGTGTGTTTGGTCGATCAAACCAGAGAAAGAAAGGAGAAGGCCCCCAAACCCTAAAATCAGCTAATTCATCAAATTCAAAGGCTCAAAATGTGTAAATCTTATGCATAAACTGAATTTTGTGATCACCCAAGCTAGGAGATCATAAGGTATGTTAAATTTTGAAGTTTGTTAATGTTATGATGATTGGTGAATTCTTGAAGTAGACATTCTTGCATAAATTGTAGGAATTAAAGTGAAGTAAAGGTGGGTAGATGCTTAAAATCATTATACTTGTTGTATTCACGAAGTGATTGCTTGATAAATGTGTTAAGATTAAGTAGCACATGTATGTGTAAGTGGGTTTTAATGAAATCATGTGGTTCATGGAATATGATGATTAAATGATGTATATGAACTTGTAATAAACTGAAATTTGATATAAAAGCATGTATAGTGAACATGACTACGTGTTAAGTAGGGATTTTATGGTTAGAGGATTCCATAATGTGAGTGACATAACTAGTTATAAGTTATGCACATAAGGTGTTCCATAAAACGCTTAAATGAGACAACAATTTTTAATAATGATCAAGTAACGTTGATATGAACTTATGGTTAAAACCTTGGCAAGTGTACATTCCATGAGTATTGTCACGACCCTCGACCCACCCTGGACGGAATCGGGAGCCGTGAACAGCCCAGTGGTACCGGTGATTATTTTTGAAAAATATTGCAGCGGAAATTTCATCAGGACCGTGAGTTATGGAAAAATATCAGAGTTTAGAAACACCGGATTTTATTTATTAAATAGAAGGGATAAACCCATGTTTTACAATGGTAGCTTTAATAAAGATAAATTTTATTACATAAACCAATATTTCTTAATTTAATTTAATTAATAAAATAAGCTACTTCTTGAAGCCTTATAGTGCTGTATCCATCTCTTATTCCAATCTACTTGTAATTACCTGAAACATGTTTGAAAAATGTTTTGTCAGCGGGAAATACTGAGTGAGTTCATTCATTTTACTAAAACGACACGTTTGTTATAATTTACAGTATTAAGAGAGATTACAATGTTTCTGATATCAAACCAACTACCCACAGTATTTTGTCACTCGACCCATTGGCCCATTCGTCCAATGGTGTCTGTGACTATGGTCATATCACCCCTTGGCTGCCCCAATGGTGAAGATTATCAAGTAATGTATACAAAACCCCACATACCGGCTGTAATTTGGTGATTACATAAACTTAATCCCTGTAATTATAACTTTGAAAATATTTAAGAATTTATAAAGCACTTTGATAAAAAGAGAATGACTCACATTATAAGCATGCAGATTCATACGGCCAAAGTTTAGTCTACAGATAAGCCTTGATATATTGCAGATTTATACAGGCAGAGCTTAGCCTATTGATTTAGCCTTGTAACCTAGTGCACACGAACTAGGTAAGTAACTTAATACAGCATTTACGATAACTCACGAGATTAAAACCCTCACAACGAATGACAAAGTGCAATCACTAAAACATCTATCGGATTCACAACGAATGACAGAGTATTCCCCGAGTTCGGGTGATACTCAAACATCCTGTCGGAATCACAACAAATGACAAAGGATAGCACTTAAACATCCATCGGATAGTTTCAATCGATCGGACATTGAATCGTAGCAGCGATCGAGTTAATACCCGGTATCGTAGCAGCACCCTGCTATACTAATTTGTGATTTTGAGCAGTGGGAATACGTTTTTGAGTTTTGGTTTCGACATCAACTGAAAGCTCGTAGCCTGTCCTATTTATAGCTGAAAATTGGGTCTCATGCGGCCCGCGTGAGCCCTTGCTTGATCCTTACGCGGCCCGCGTAGCCGCCCAGTCTACACGTAGGGTTACTGAGTCACCAGTAGGTCTGCCAGGTGGATGTCACGTGTCCCTCAAGCTTATCCGGAGATCTGACTTGCTGGCGCGGCCCGCGTAAGCCTTGGCTTATCTTAACGCGGCCCGCCTGAAGACTAAATATCTGATTTTCTTGATTATTGATATGGATTGGGGTTTCTGGGGCCCGGGTTTTTACTAACGGATCAATTTGGGACATTTTTTAATATAATTGTATTATAAGGAAAAAGGGAATAAAATAGTAAGAAAAGAGAATGGACCCACTTTGTAACTTTAGGGTTCAACTAGAAAACCTCCTGGTATAAATTTTGGGTATAACTTTTGAGATATAGAAAAATATATAATGCACTCGTGTTAAATATAGTACCCCTCATTCAACCTTGTCCCGATGTCCCGAGACCGAATCCTAACAACTCAGTCGGGCAGAGCCCTGACATAAGTTATGAGGCTCAGATCAATCGGAAAGGGTAGCGGTGATCGGGAGTTAAAACACTTAACAGGGCATGGCTTTATTATTACTATTATTATTATAAAAATAGATATTAAAAGTGTAATACTAAGAGGAGAGGGCGACACAGGGGAGAAAAGAAAAGGCAACATTTTCATGAAATCATTTATACTATCTATAGTTGAAATTTCCTTGTAGTGACTGAAAGGTAATAACACGTATAAAATTCTATTAATTGCAAGAATTGTAATTTGTAGACACATATGCACATACGTGCATCTGTGTTGTGATTATCTTGACGTGTATAAAATATCTCAAATATTAATTTTTATTTTATTATATATATATATATATATATTATAATTTAATTTAACTGCTTCAGTTATTTGGCTCGTAGAACTTTTAAAATATAGCGTTCTAGAAAATAATAAATATATCACCAGAGCGAGAATAATCTTATCTACATTTGGGTCTAAGTTTCATTAAAATAAAGTAGGTTCAAAATACAATGTATTTTTATAGTTTAATTAGTAAATGGTTCCTGGGCCCGTCTAGGAACTTCATATTTCTTACGGTCAACCTACCCGTAAGTTACCTGTCTAATAATATAAGTTTTTTTTATTAGAAAGGTCACTCATATACAGGTCAATTAATATAATATTTTAACCAACTATAAAATAGTGTTTAAAACTATTTGGGTTGAATATTTATATTAAAAATAAACTAGTTACTAGTGGTTAATAAATTTAACCAAACCTATAATTCTTATATAAAAATAGGGATGTTACATTCTCCCCACCTTGTTTTAAATCTCATCCTCGAGATTTGGGTTATGATATTTCTTTTAGACTTATGTCATATTTTAGTAAATAAAAACAATATTAAGGTAGATAACACAGAATTTAAAATACCAAATTTTGTAAATACGAGTTGTACCATAAGTAGGATTCAATGGTTCAACTGAATTAGTTCAAGAAATCGATGACAAACAAATGAGATGAAATGATATAATTTCCAAGGTGACTAGGTTCAAGCCAAAAGATATATGATCAATAGATATTTTAAAATGAATGTGAAGGATTTTTAGAATTAATAAAAATTCTTTTGTCAAAAGAAAACTTACTTTGATTGGCAACTGAGGAGGATTTAGAATCGACAGGTTTAGAATGAAATAAAAGCATGAAAAATGATTTGTCAAATATTTATGATATGAGAAAATCAAAGTGTTGATGAGTGAATTGCAAAGATATATCAAAAGACAATAGAATTAGTGTATCATTGTTTAGAATTCCAAGTTGTTTTAATTGTGAAACAATGTGATAGTATACTATTAGTGATCATATTTTTCATACTATATCCTAGAGATCGAAATAAGAACAAGTTGTTTTGGCATGACCAACCATTATATTATATTTGTAAAGCAAATATAATATATATTATTTGTTTATAGCATTACTAGTGGTAATGTAAGCACTTAAAGCCTATTAAGTATTTAAGACTTTGTTATCTATCTACTAGGACTGCATATCACCCGAGAATATTAAAGCTATGTGCTTTAAATATTAAGGTTGTAATTTACTATTACAATATATTGTAATAACTATAACCTAAAACGACGTGGTATCATATTCTTAAGAATATTATTAAGCATTATGACTCAATTAAAATTATTATTATTATTTTTTTTTTTACTAAATAAGTATGATAACTTAATTTATATATATTAACTAGTCATTATCATGGTTGGATATTGGTTAGTGCTGCCTTGTTTAAGCATAGGTGACCAGTCCATGCCTAACTAAGGCTAGGCTATTCAATATCTGCCCTTGACAATAACCCTAGTATTAAAAATAATACTAACACTACTATTATTAATATATTATTACTAATAATATTAATTATCAATAATAAATAACTAAACATAAATTTAAATGAGAGTATACCTCTACATAATTTTTATACATATATATAAAAATATAAATTCTTCACCTCAATGGTTTTAACAAAATTTATTGACTCGATATCAAAGAGTCATCGTTTTGCAATAATACGGTTCATAGTGCAAAAAGCGGAATGATATTTTGAGTTTAGATAAAATAATAAATCGGAATGAAGCCCTCCAGTGGTCTTCATAAATTAATGAACCACATATGTAACAAACAGTTCATGTGTAACGTGTGGATTTATCAAGAAATGAAATAGATCAATATTTATTACTATGAAAGAAATCCTCATGGTATGATGACCATTAGGGGAATTAGAAATGCAAAAGTCTATTTACAGAGGTCAGAATTTTAACAAAAGAAATTTAAGAATTTTATCTGCAAATTGTGGGTTATGACCGTTGTTAAATGATATTACTAGGGAAGGTCGAATAGAATGAAATAGGGAATTTGAAAAGGTATGTGACCCTTTTTGTAGTGATAATAATTATGACTCTGATTAGACTGTGCATCGATGGTTGTGAAATCTTGTTACAACGTACCTCAGCGAGATTCGTGTCGTTTGTAGGATCGCGTGGAAAAAGTGCTTCTTTTTTATTAGTAGTTCTTCTACTGACGGAATTAGTATTGGTGTCATCGTGCCCAATTTATATTTTCCAAATGTCTTGCCTTAAAAGTCGTGTGTGATATACTTCGACGTCTGTGGACATATAATTTAAGTTTTATGTGTTTTCTTGTGCACTAGCACAACTTTACATGTTTCTTACTTGCGTTAATAGTTTATGGTAACGTTTTGGAAATTCTTATACTTTTGATGGTATCAACTTAAAGGGTTTCCATTGCACGAGTTACGAGATAGATGATCAAACGAAATAATGTTTTATATCAGAAAAGAGATTCCTGATAAAAAAAAATCTAGACACAGATGCTTGTGCTTTATTCCAAATTGTCAATCCTTATGGTTTTTGGATTTCCTTATAGATATACCTATCTATATAATCACATATTTCATATACTATAATATACATACCTTCTATAAGGTCAATGTATTTAACAGATTCATATTTCCAAAAACAATTCAGATATCAAATCATGATACTATTTAGGAAAATTTTGTCACTTGTTTGACATATTATATACCCCGTCTTATCCGGTTCTCGCCGGAGAGGTAACCTCAGTATATCCGGACAAACTGGAGAGTCTGCTACACCATACCCAGTCTTGTCGGAGAAAATTTTCTATTTCCCATAAATAGTATCTTTTCAAGATTTTTAAAAGTGCCTCTTTTATTAGGGCTTTTATCCAGAATCAAGGAAATTTGTATTTCCATAACATATCTTTATTCTAGACCAAGTAATATCAATAAGCAATAATTACTATTAATTCTTGCTTATTTATCATATCTTGCAATATTCTAATTACCATTCTTATGGTATATCAAAACTCATCATACTTTATCTACACAAGTACTTAGCTTATCTCGAGGCTTATACTAAGACATTTTTTCTTAAGTTCAAGTCTAAATGCTATCATGTGTGCTACCAGTTAATAACAATTTCCTAACTCTTTTAAATAAACTTAGGTATTATTGTCACAATACCTAAAGGTTTAAATCAGTGGCTCTGATACCACCTTCTGTCACGACCCTCGACCCACCCTAGACGGAATCGGGAGCCGTGAACAGCCCAGTGGTACCGGGGATTATTTTTGAAAAATATTGCAGCGGAAATTTCATCAGGACCGTGAGTTAGGAAAAATATCAGAGTTTAGAAACACCGGATTTTATTTATTAAATAGATGGGATAAACCCATGTTTTACAATGGTAGCTTTAATAAAGATAAATTTTATTACATAAAACAATATTTCTTAATTTAATTTAATTAATAAAATAAGCCACTTCTTGAAGCCTTATAGTGTTGTATCCATCTCTTATTCCAATCTACTTGTAATTACCTGAAACATGTTTGAAAAAGGTTTTGTCAGCGGGAAATACTGAGTGAGTTCATTCATTTTACTAAAACGACACGTTTGTTATAATTTACAGTATTAAGAGAGATTACAATGTTTCTGATATCAAACCAACTACCCACAGTATTTTGTCACTCGACCCATTGGCCCATTCGTCCAATGGTGTCTGTGACTATGGTCATATCACCCCTTGGCTGCCCCAATGGTGAAGATTATCAAGTAATGTATACAAAACCCCACATACCGGCTGTAATTTGGTGATTACATAAACTTAATCCCTGTAATTATAACTTTGAAAATATTTAAGAATTTATAAAGCACTTTGATAAAAAGAGAATGACTCACATTATAAGCATGCAGATGAATACGGCCAAAGTTTAGTCTACAGATAAGCCTTGATATATTGCAGATTTATACAGGCAGAGCTTAGCCTATTGATTTAGCCTTGTAACCTAGTGCACACGAACTAGGTAAGTAACTTAATACAGCATTTACGATAACTCACGAGATTAAAACCCTCACAACGAATGACAAAGTGCAATCACTAAAACATCTATCGGATTCACAACGAATGACAGAGTATTCCCTGAGTTCGGGTGATACTCAAACATCCTGTCGGAATCACGACAAATGACAAAGGATAGCACTTAAACATCCATCGGATAGTTTCAATCGATCGGACATTGAATCGTAGCAGCGATCGAGTTAATACCCGGTATCGTAGCAGCACCCTGCTATACTAATTTGTGATTTTGAGCAGTGGGAATACGTTTTTGAGTTTTGGTTTCGACATCAACTGAAAGCTCGTAGCCTGTCCTATTTATAGCTGAAAATTGGGTCTCACGCGACCCGCGTGAGCCCTTACTTGATCCTTACGCGGCCCGTGTAGCCGCCGAGTCTACACGTAGGGTTACTGAGTCACCAGTAGGTCTGCCAAGTGGATGCCACGTGTCCCTCAAGCTTATCCGGAGATCTGACTTGCTGGCGCGGCCCACGTAAGCCTTGGCTTATCTTAACGCGGCCCGCCTGAAGACTAAATATCTGATTTTCTTGATTATTGATATGGATTGGGGTTTCTGGGGTCCGGGTTTTTACTAACGGATCAATTTGGGACATTTTTTAATATAATTATATTATAAGGAAAAAGGGAATAAAATAGTGAGAAAAGAGAATGGACCCACTTTGTAACTTTAGGGTTCAACTAGAAAACCTCCTGGTATAAATTTTGGGTATTACTTTTGAGATATAGAAAAATATATAATGCACTCGTGTTAAATATAGTACCCCTCATTCAACCTTGTCCCGATGTCCCGAGACCGAATCCTAACAACTCAGTCGGGCAGAGCCCTGACATAAGTTATGAGGCTCAGATCAATCGGAAAGGGTAGCGGTGATCGGGAGTTAAAACACTTAACAGGGCATGGCTTTATTATTACTATTATTATTATAAAAATAGATATTAAAAGTGTAATATTAAGAGGAGAGGGCGACACAGGGGAGAAAAGAAAAGGCAACCTTTTCATGAAATCCTTTATACTATTTATAGTTGAAATTTCCTTTGTAGTGACTGAAAGGTAATAACACGTATAAAATTCTATTAATTGCAAGAATTGTAATTTGTGGACACATATGCACATACGTGCATCTGTGTTGTGATTATCTTGACGTGTATAAAATATCTCAAATATTAATTTTTATTTTATTATATATATATATTATAATTTAATTTAACTGCTTCAGTTATTTGGCTCGTAGAACTTTTAAAATATAGCGTTCTAGAAAATAATAAATATATCACCAGAACGAGAACAATCTTATCTACATTTGGGTCTAAGTTTCATTAAAATAAAGTAGGTTCAAAATACAATGTATTTTTATAGTTTAATTAGTAAATGGTTCCTGGGCCCGTCTAGGAACTTCATATTTCTTACGGTCAACCTACCCGTAAGTTACCTGTCTAATAATATAAGTTTTTTTTTTATTTTATTAGAAAGGTCACTCATATACAGGTAAATTAATATAATATTTTAACCAACTATAAAATAGTGTTTAAAACTATTTGGGTTGAATATTTATATTAAAAATAAACTAGTTACTAGTTACTAGTGGTTAATAAATTTAACCAAACATATAATTCTTATATAAAAATAGGGATGTTACAAGTATAGACAATGAGGTATTAATAATAATTGGGTTGCACATTGTAGGCAACTAGGGTGAAGCTTCGGGAAGTCAAGCCGGGGCGAACGCACGACTAAAGGAAAAGCTTTAAGGTACGTGGCTTATGCTTCGTAGAATTTCGTTAATATTTTGTATTGATATATATTGAACAATGTAGTTATATTCATGAAATTCGGTTCATTCTTAAATGATGGATTTCATACGAATGAACCGAATGGATAAATACGAATAACGAAAAGTTTGGTTGTTGAAAGTGATGGATTTCACTAAAACATCCAAACGGGTCAAAACAATGAATTTATGAAGAGTTTGGTTGTTGAAAGTGATGGATTTCACTATAACATCCAAACGGGTCAAAATAACTAATTTATGAAAGGTTTGTTTGTTTGAAAGTGATGGACTTCACTTAAACATTCAAACAGGTCAAAATGATGAAATGGTGAATGTTTGGTTGTATAAAAGCGATGGATTTCGCTAAGTTAACTAAACGGGTCAAAATGAAGTCTTAATGCATACTGGAATGGTTGCATTAATGATGAATTCGGTATAATACCCGGTTGATGGGTAAGATTTCGAATATATGCGTAAACCGAGAAACAGGAACGCGGATTAAAGGTCAAAAGACTCGGAAAATGAGTTATGACTAAAAGACGATGAATTCGCGAAAAGAATTCGGAATAATTATGTTCAACTATTGTAAGGTTGAACGTGTTGAATAACTATAAATGTATACCGGATAACGGATGCGTAAAACTTAAGGATAGTAAGCCAAGTAATGGAAAATAATCATAGATATGACATCCATGTAAATGAGATGTATATATGTGAGCTTGTTTGTAAAAAATGCAAATGGGTCAAATAAATTCGTAAATAAATTTTAAGCCGAATGTTTATAAGATAAGGATCTATTAATCCGGATGGTGGATTTTGAGTCTAAATTGTAAAGGATTAAATTACGATCACATATGAACAAACGTGAGGTTAAACGGATAAGCAGGTAAAAAGTTATGAACGTTTTTGAGTAAAAAGGGCAAAAATTGGAACAAGGTAAACAGCAGACATCAATCGTAACCTACGGTTGTATACCGTAGACTACGGTAGACAGAGAATTTCCAGCATAATGTAACTGTAACCTACGGTTGTATACCGTAGGCTACGGTAGAGCTTTTCTGCTCATTTCAGCAGAGGTGAACCGTAAGCTACGGTTCCTCAACCTTAGTTTACGGTGTGAAACTTCATTTTTTTTTTTTTGATCCTTTGAGTTATATACGTTATCAAACTTCATTTAAACACTTTATTTCTAACATTTAAGATTGTTAAATGTTATTTAGGTCAATACTATAACATAAAGGATAGGATCAAGCATGTACAAGAACCGAACACAAATGAAGTCGAAGCTTCCACGTTTGTTTAATCGTTTTTGTTAACCAAAACGTTGTTAAATTGTAGAAATGTTCTTTTAATACTTATGAAGTCTTAAATAACTTCGAATTATGTTTTGCGTTTTGTAAATAGCACTATATATATATATATATATATATACATATATATATATATACATATACATACATAGGGAGCCGCTAAAATGAAAACCATCCCCAGTTATGAGAACCATGAGAACCAGTATCCACCAATCAGATTATGCCACCCAAAAGGGTAGTTTGGTCATTTACCCAAAATGTCAAATCTTCTCATCTCTCTCTTCATTTAAAGCCATGAGACTTTTATCACTCTCCTCATTTTGATTCCTGTCACCTTCTCTCTCCTCATTTCTTCAATATCAAAGAGACCTTCATCTTCTTTGATTCAAAACCATAACCCACCACCATCTTCTCCAGACAAGACACACCCACATCGCCCTTCTTCTCCAGATCTGAGTTTTACGTATATGGAACATTGTGCGGGTGCCGGAAGACGGTGCCGGAACATTGTGACGGTGTCGGATGACGGTGCCGGAACATTGTGACGGTGCCGGATGACGGTGGTGGGGCAGGTGTGTTTTCCAAAGTCGGTGGTGGGGCAAGTGGTTGGTGGGGAAACGGTGCCGGAAGCTACAGATCTGAGTTTTACGTATCTGGAACACTGTGCCGGTGCCGGAATCAAGTTTAGGCTGTTTGTGTGGGAGACGGCGCCGGAATCAAGTTTAGGCTGTTTGTTTGTTGATTCGGAATTGTTAACTTATCTGCAGACGGATCTGGAAACTTTTTTGCCGGTGGTCCCGATGCCGGTGGTCCCGATAACTGTTTGTTTGTTGATTCGGAATTGTTAATTAATATGCACACTGATCTGGAACATTGTGGGTATGATGAGTTTCTTTTGATTTTGGGTATGCTGGGTTTGTTGAATTTTTTTTGCTGGGTTTTTTTGATTTTGGGTATGCTATGTTCTTGATTTTTCTGGTGATTTTGGGTATGCTGGGTTCATCAAATGCAAGTAAAAATGTGCAGGGGTTCATTTTTTATTCAGTTGGGTTTTGATTAATTGTGTTTTAATTCAGTTGGGTTTTTGATTATTTGTGTTTTTGGACCCAATCTTTGTTGTTTGCAGGTTGTTCGGATGTGATTTTGGATATGGGAAAACTGAGTTTCATTTTTTTGAATGTTTGGATGTGTTTTTTGGATCTGGGAAAACTGAGTTGCATTTGTTTGAATGTTTGTTGAATGATGCAGGTTGTTTTGAATGATGCATTTTGTATTCTTTGATTCTCCCGGGATTTGATCTGTTTTGGGTTGGGCGGCGATAATGATGCAAAAAAAAATCGTACACTTTGATGACGATGGCGCGGCAAGGTCGGCGGAGGGTAGGTTTTTTGAACCTGCAACCCCACTTTTGCAGCCTTTTGATTATCCGTTAATCTGAGCCAAACCCCGTTTTTTTTTCGAGATAGACTTTGTTTTGATGTTGTTGGTTTTTAATTCCCCCCCCCCCTAGTCGATGATGATAACGATATATCTGAGACATCTCCCGAGTTTGCGATTTCTGGGTGCGTTCGTTTTTGCGTAAAGAAGTTTTTGTTAAAAAAAAAGTTAACACGTAAACTTTTTAACGTAAAACGTAAAAAGTTTTCACGTAAAACGTAAAAAGTTTTTCACGTAAAACGTAAAAAGTTTTTAAAGTAAAACGTAAAAAGTTTTACGTAAGAACGTAAAACGTAAAAAGTTTTTCGTAAAACGTAAAATGTAAATGTTTTTTCGTAAAACGTAAAAAGTTTTACGTAAAACGTAAAAAGTTTAACGTAAAACGTAAACTTTTTAACGTAAAACATAAAACGTAAACCTTTTTCTACGTAAGTTGTATAACGTAAAAAACCGTGTGATAAAACGGCGCCTAAACAAGGGGCGTGAATGTGGCGCATAAAAACGCCGCGAAAAGTTTTGCGTAAATCGTAAATCGTTAAAAGTTTAAAAAGTTTAACGTAAAACCTAAAATGTAAAAAGTTTAACGTAAAACGTAAAAACGACGCGTTGAAAAAAACGGCGTTAAAAAATTGGCTCGTAAAAACGGCGCGTTGAAAAAAACGGCACGTAAAAAAACGGCGTTAAAAAATTGGCGCGTAAAAAACGGCGCGTAAAAAAACAGCGTGTTAAAATAAAGACGCTTGAAAAAACCCGGCGTAAAAACGGCGCGTCAAAAAAACGTAAAAAGTAAAAAGTTTTAACGTAAAACGTAAAAAGTAAAAAGTTTTAACGTAAAAAGTAAAAAGTTTTAACGTAAAACGTAAAAATTTTAACGTAAAATTTTTAACGTAAAACTTAAAATGTAAAAAGTCTAAAAAGGTTAACGTAAAACGTAAAAAGTGTAAAAACGGCGCGTAAAACCGGGAATAAAAAACCTCATGTAAAAACCCGGTCGCAAAAAACGGCGTGAAAAACGGGGCGTAGAAAAACGGCGCGTAAAACGGGCCGTATAAACGGCGCGTAAAAACGGGACATAAAAACGGGACGCTAAAACGGCGCGTTAAAACGGGACGTAAAAAATGGGGCGCAAAAACGGCTTGTAAAAAACGTGACGTAAAAAACGGCGCGGCAAAAAACGGCACCTAAAATCGGCACTTAAAAACTACGGTCGCAAAATCGGCGTGAAAAAACGGAGCGTAAAACGGGTCGTAAAAAAACGCGCGTAAAAAACGGATGGTAAAAAAACGCGCATAAAATTTTTTTATATAAAAAATCTGATTTTCAAAATATTTGTTTAATAAAGAAATCTGATTTTAGAAAAAAATAATTAATGTAATAGGACAAAACTGTAATAAAAAACAATAAACTTAATTAGACAAAAAAAAAACAAAATTACTTAAATACCCTTTTGGATTATAATATTAAAGACATAATAAGACAAAAACCATTTAATATTAATTTTTGTTACTTTTAATCTCATCCATCCATCAAGTTGATCTAAGGGCTAATAAGTGGTTCTCATGGTTCTCATAACTAGAGGTGGTTTTCATTTTAGCGGTCCCCTACATACATATATATATATACATACATATAGGGAGCCGCTAGAATGAGAACCACCACGAGTTATGAGAACCACGAGAACCGCGCCCCGCGGGTGGCCGTTGACCACGAATTTTTTTTTACACCTAGATCCGTATATTTTAAGACCGGGTGTAAATTTTGGGTTCAAACGGCGCGCCCGAGGGGGTAGTTTTTTACGCCCAAAGTTTGGTAAAAAAAAAGAAAAATTAAAAAAACCCAAACTTTGGGCGTAAAAAACTACCCCCTCGGGCGCGCCGTTTGAACCCAAAATTTACACCCAGTCTTAAAATATACGGATCTAGGTGTAAAAAAAATTCGTGGTCAACGGCCACCCGCGGGGCGCGGTTCTCGTGGTTCTCATAACTCGTGGTGGTTCTCATTCTAGCGATCCCCCATATATATATACATATATATATATATATATACATATATATATATATAGGATTAGGTTCAAACGTGAACAAAATCCCAAGAGTGAACTGCGTGAACTGATCTGGGCCCTTGATTTTTATGATCTTGAGATTTTAAGTGAATGGCATGATGGTAATTATCTGGTTATTTGTTACTATTTAATTAAGTTAATAAGGGTATATGTGTAATTTCCATATCATCTTGATTGCATAAATCCCGTTTATATCTACATTTAGGTTTCAAAATCCCACACATATCTTTCTCTCTCACATATCAAAGCCGACATCAACGAAAATCCCACACCACACAGATCTGTCGCCCAAAACACCCAAAACCACCACCGATTGATCCATTTTTCTTGTCTCTCCATCTCAATGATGAAACAGAGTGCCGCCGATGATGAAGTAGACGATGAAATCAGGCTTCGACGGTGGTTTTTCAGATCCAAATCGAAGAAAAAACGGATTGTTTTTCAGATCCGAATCGAAGAAAAAACGGATCGTTTTGTAGGTAAACTCTTCAAATCGCCTCTTATTATTATCAATTTCATTCAACATATTTTAGATCTTGATTGTAATCGTTGATTTCTATTGTTTAATTTGTGTATTTTGATGATCTGTAGCGAATTTAATCGTTATTATATTACGTTTTCATATATTTCACGCATATTACCTTTTCCTTCTCTTATAATTAAGATATCCATAACAATTACCTTTTCAAATGTTATATGCAGATATATAAAAAATGCTTGTTCAGAATAAATTTAATACGACAAAAGAGGCTTTGTACAAGATTCCAAAATTTTCATTAATTTAATAGCCTCCTTCTTCTTCATTGATATTCAGTTGATTCGTTGAATATTTAGGTACTATGGTTTCATGGGTCTGTTTCCATATAAAAATATAAAAATATAAAAATACAAATTTGAATTCTTGATTATCTAGATTTATATTTAACAAAAATTCGATCAAACTTTTAGCAGTATTTAATATCTAATTGCGATGAAAAAAAGTCGGATCTCTCGATTTCTCTCGGTATGTTTTGGGGATTTTTTGTGGTGATTTAGTGTTTTGTGTTTGTGCATTTTGTTGGTTTTTTGTGGGTTAATGTGATCTTATGTGGGTGTGTTAAAAAGAAAGTAAATCATAATTGTGATTCTGATTATTCTGCTCAAGAGATTGTCTTTTTTAATGTTTTCCAACTTGAATGTCAGTTTGATAAGTTATTCTAGTTCTTTTATGTTGTAGAGATGTTTAGATTGAAGTTGATGCGATGTACACATGTGTATTCTGTTTTTGCTCTATTTTTTAATGCGATGTACACATGTGTATTCTGATTTTGCTCTGTTTTTAATGCGATGTACACATGTGTATAACGTTTGTTTTTGTGATATCTCATATTTTTTTGTGTATTGAATGTGTAAAGTTGTTGATGTACACTTGTGAATATTGCAAAGTATTAGCTGCTGAGTTTTTTGTTCAATTTTTTCATTTTGCTCTGTTTTTAATTCGAAGTACACATGTGTATTCTGATTTTCCTCTGTTTTTTATGTGATGTACACATGTTTATAGCGTCTGTTTTTGTGATATCTCTGAATTTTTTGTGTATTGAATGTGTAAAGTTGTTAATGTACACTTGTGAATTATGCAAAGTATTAGTTGCTGAGGTTTTTTTTTTTTTGTTCTATTATAGGAGATGTCGTTAACGAGAAAAGTGGAGATGGAAGGTCGAAAAGGATGATTCACGTATGAGGTCGATAAGGATGATTCACATATGTTTGTTTGCTTGGTCGATAAGGATGATTCAGCATACAACGTGGCGAATAGTTGTAAAAGATTATGTTTTTTTTTGTTTTTTCGATTATGTTGGGTTTATTGTTTTTACGAAACTGGAACTTGTAATTATATGTTTTTTTGTTTGGTTTGGAAAACATTATGGAACTTGTAATTTGTTAAATATAAAATAGTTTTACATGTATTGTTTCTATGTATGTATTATGTAGTTAATTACACATATGTACGATGCTGAGTACACATGTGTACTGTTCTATTTATATCCAAGTACACATGTGTATACCGTTGAAATATGAAGGTTACGTGGATCTTAAAAATCAAAATTTGAATTCTGGTGATGAAATCTGAAATTAAAATTAAAATTGAAATCTGGTGATTTGTTGTTTGTTTTGATAATTATCTTATTAATAAATAAAACATAATGTGGATAATGAATTTAAAATAGAAAAGATGTAACTTAATCCAATTATTAAAATAATAATTTAAATCTAATTTTTTATATAATTACAATCCTACCCTTAACAACTGATGTGGTCTGAAGTATTCATATTTTTATGTCAATATTTCCAACACTTTTGAGTAGCTTTAGGGTTAGTTGCATTAAATTCTACTCGTATTTAGTTTATATTTAAAGTTTGATAATTTTAAGTAAAAACGAGCTAAAATGATTCAATTAAGCTAAAAATAAAATAAAATAAAAAGTAATATGTTCTAGTTAATGGTTGAACTTGATTTTATTGTGCTGAAAAGAATTAATGTAGAATCATTTGGAAAAACTCAAAAAGTTATACATGCAATTAAATGAGTTTAAGTGTTGAACGAGTTTCATTAATTAAATTTAGTTGTTTGTTTAATTTCAATGCAGGAAACAAGAAAGAGAATATGAGAAAATATCAAATATGAAGGTTCGATGGTGGAGTTCCAATTAAATGCATCTAAAAAAATCAACAAATAAATGCAAAGAAGTTGAAGGGGGCATTTATTTTCGACAACAAGGGACCCCTATATTATTATATATATCAATTTGCATCGCATGATTGCGCCAGTGTAGTGTTTTGGTTTCATAATTTAGCCACTATAGTTTTGGTCTTTCATAGTTACACACATTAATCAGAGAGAGAGAGAGAGCCGGAAAGAATGAGCAGTCGTGAAAGAGAAGGGATCCGTCACGACCGCCATGGCGGCGGTGAGTTGTACTTCAGGTGAAGTCCGGCCAGTCTCCGGCGAAGATCCGGTAAGTATTTTATTGTACTGCATGTTAAATTTTCAGTTAGATCTGCTCTTGATTTGTTGTTTGAGACTTTGTTTGGTAATACATAATTCCGGCGAGAATCCGGTCAAGTTACGACCAAGGTCCGATGAACGAAAGTCTACCTTCATGTCTTGGATCATAATCTGGGTATAATTTTGGTAGATCGGGTATGGAGCTCATGGCTTGTATTGGCGGCTGGGGTTCCAGTTTAGGGGTTTTGAAACCAGATCGTGTTAGTGTTGGAGACAACCTTCACGATGTGTTAGTGTTTTGTGCATAGGGACCTCCAGTTTCACAACCCAAAAAATACCCTAAACGTCGTGGGCGAACCGACCACCATCGTCTTCCTCTTACGGTTCATCTTCTTCGTCTTTCCACGACTACGAGATACTATAGTTGGAGAACTTCCGGCCGACAAAGTCAATACAAACTCAAATACATCGTCGGAAACGCTAATGTAGTCTACAGGCTCGAAGTAATCGCACGTGATAATAACATGCCAACATCTTAGTTGTAAGTGCTCAACCCTAATTTTATGCTCAAATACAACAAAATGATTGATTCCTTGCAGACAACAAGAGGCGATGAGCAGTCTTGCATATCCCGTGTTTTCTACAACTTTACAAGCAGCAAGGTATGAATTTTCTTTAATTGTTTGTGTTTTTTAGATAATATTTTCAAAATGCCATGGTTTATTTGAATAGGCACAATGTAAGTTTGATTTGGTGAGTAAATTGTGTTAAGAAGTTGGCCACTTGATGGAAGATAATTTTTGATTTGCAAACAACAATCGAGTGTGATAAATATGATTTTTATGTCGATAGGAACTTAAAAGTGACACTTACGGGATAATATGTTGGGAGATTAAAAATGATCTGATATATACAAATTTCTCCATGTTTATATTATGAATTATCAAGGTCTCTCAAACAATAAGGTTGATGTTTGTAAAAGTGCACATACATGTCATGAAATATTGAAGGGAATACCAAGAAAAAGAACAAAAAAAAATTTGATAGACTGATAAATGGTTGGGTGGCTGAATGTATATGGTCGTAAATGGGTATGGTTGTAAAAAATGTTTACGAGATATTTTACTTTTTAGGAAATGGCGAAAGCTCGATCAAGAGTAATGGATAAACGAAAGAAGGGTGCTGCAGGTGAAAGCACATTTGGCTTTAGAAAGCGCGCCTGAGGCGCAACACGCCATCAGGTGTAGAATGCTACAGTTTGTTTAACAATAGGTGGATGTTTTCTAGAAAGCAAGAATTTCTTCGCCTTTTATGTCGGGTACTGAATCGATTAAGCGCGCGCTTTATTGTCCGGTAACACGAATGACGGCGTGCACAAATGTAGATGGAGAATAATAACATAGATGATAGGCCATTGTAATCAAGCTGTATAAAGCCAAAAAATGTCATATTATTCCACTGGAAATCTTAAATACATCTTTCAACATGTTCAAATTTGTATATCATGTTTTTTTGGATGTGTTTTACATTAACATGTTCAAATTTGTATATCATGTTTTTTTGAATGTGTTTTACATGGAAAGTGCAGTTTGAGCTACATTACATGATTTGGTATTGTGGAAGTCGAGCTTCGCAAATCAAAGAGATGTGGGCTAAAGGATAAATGTCTTGATAATATACTATTATACTTGCATGTCTTGATGATAGACTGTTATACTTGCACCAATCTTGAAGGTATGTTATTCCATTTTCTATGAATAACTACTTGGGTAAAGTGGCTATGGCCATGGGCAAGTTGGGCTCACTTTTTGGGTAAAATATATTTTCAGTGCTTTGATTATTGGGGCCATTTTATATATATACTTCTAGATTTCATGACATCATATTTACCCTTTCGAAACACTACAAGTGTATATGTAAGCTTTTGACATTAAATAAAATAAAACCAGCTACTTATAAGACCCGCTACAAAGAAAATATTATCTGCTGAGATGATTCAATGTAATAACTTTTGTTTATTGATGGTAACAGGTTGTTTTAACTTGTGAATCATTTATTAATGGGTTGTACAAATGACGAGCAGACATACTTATTGTATTATATGCATGTTTGCGGAGTCTTGACTGCTGCTCCATTCCATGAGAGATGGGCTCACTTTGCTGTCACTGGTGGTTAGTGGGTTGACACAACAAAGAAGCCTTGATGCTTATGGTTAGATATTTAGATTAGAGCAGTTTATGTAGTGGTAAGTTGGATTAGAGGAGGTAGTTTTTTTTTGTTCAAAATAGCAGAGGTTAGAGAGCAATTTATTTTATTTATTATGACAGACATCTGTTGATTTTGATTTTTGTTTATGACTTTGTATAATAAACCAAATCACAGTAGAGTTACTTATGCATACGCCGATTTTAAATTTTGTTAGTCATTTTATAACAAAACAAATTGCAAGTGAGTTACTTAAGTTTCTACGCCCGTGTTTTTACGCCGCCGCAACGCGGCGGGTAAAAAAATCTAGTTACTATTATTTTCGTAAAGCACAAAAGATCAAAAGGGGTTGAATATTATAATAGAAAAAAAAAAACCTAAAGAAATATATATATAGAAGAGTTGACGTGAAGTTGGAAAAAAATGCCTATTATTTTCTAGAGACAACAACAGCCGGGTCGCACAAGAAAGGGAAATAAATGATAAGGATAGTGGGTATGGTGATGGACCATCCTTGGAGGATGATCCGCCACGTAGGCGCCAGATCATAGTCCTCCAAAGGATGGTCCATCCTCCAAAACTAGAGGGCATGGTACGATGGTCCTAGTCATCATCCTCCACCACTTTTATGTTTTTTTATTTTTTTTAATCTTCAACTTTTTTTTAACATTTAACAAATAAAGTAACAAAATATTTTCATTAATATTAAAAAACATTACATAAACTTAAAAAAAATGAAACTTAAAAAAAATAAATTTAAAAAAAACATAAACTTAAAAAAAATAAACTTAAAAATATCCTAATATATTAAAATAAGCTACTAGTCTTCGTCTTCCATGTCGTGGTCGGGTTCGTTTTGAGCGTTGTTCCAAATGTACTCCACCAAGTCCGCTTGTAGGTTATGATGTGTGTACTCGTTACGTAGAGCGAACATGTTCAAATCTTGTTGTTCCGCACTAACTGGAACAGAATTTCCAGTTGACGCGTCTTCGTCGTACTCGCATATCGCTCTACCTTTATCTTCAATGACCATGTTATGAAGGATGATACAAGCGTACATAATGTGTCGTAACCTCTTTGGTGTTTGTGAACGTGTTGGATGTTCAATGATGTGCCATTTTTTTGTAGAACACCAAAAGCCCGTTCAATATCTTTTCTCGCACCCTCTTGAAACTTCGTAAACTTTTTTCTTTTGTCGTCTGTCGGGTGCGGAATAGTTTTAACGATTGTCGAGTACTTTGGGTATATCCCATCGGCTAGGTAGTAACCTCACCTGTATTCCACCCCCGAAACTGTAAAGCTTGTGTCTGAACCTGTACCCGCCACTACATCCTCAAATATCTGTGACTGGTATATGATGTTAAGGTCATTGAGCGAACCAGGTAGACCAAAAAAAGCATGCCAGATCCAGAGATCCTGTGATGTCACGGCCCCCGACCCGGTTTGACCCGTTTCAGGAGCCGCGGGACAGAAATCCTGCGGTATTTATTTAATTGAGTTTGACAGCGGAAGTTTATCATCAGGATCTTTTTAAAAGTAAAATATTTCCCGATTATTTTATTTCACAATTCGGGATAAAACCCGGTAATTTACAATAGTTTGATTTCACGAAGAAATCTTTTATTTTTACAAAACATGTTTCTTTATTTTATACTGAGCCACTTCCTTGAGCTTGTAGTGCTATATGGCACTTTTCCTGATTCATAACAGGTCACCTGAAACATGTTTGAAAAAGGTTTTGTCAGCGGGAAATACTGAGTGAATCATTCTATTTTGCATAATGATGCATAGTTATTAATTACAGCATAAGAGCGATTACAATGGCTTCTATCTTATCTTTATCTGGCTCTATGTCACTATGGTGGCATGTCACAATGGTGACGATGGTCATACCACTATTTAGATCAATGAACCTAAATAGTGATGATTATCCCTGTAGGTTAATGAACCTAACAGTGATTATCCCGAGTAGGTCAATGAACCTAACTGGGAGAAAATTAGTAATGTGCACAATACCCCACTAACCAGTAATTCAAGATATCCACGACTTAGTCCCTGTAATCATAACCTTGAAAATAATTTGAGGTATTGTAAAACATTTGATAAAAAGAGAATGACTCACAAACTGTGAGAAAAGGAGAATGACTCACATTGCAAATTTATACGGGCAGAGTTTGGCCTACTGATTTAGCCTTTTCCTAAATTTACACAATTCGGGGTTAGTAATCAATCCAGCATTTACGATAACTCACGAGATCAAATTCTCACAACGAACGACAAAGTGCAATACTTCATCCATCGAATTAACGAGGATCCGTCAAATTAATGACGAACGACAAAGTATAATACTTAATCCATCGAATTAACGATGATCCGTCAAATTAATGACGAACGATAAAGTATAACCCTAATGTGGGCGGCACTTAAACATCCATTGGATATATTGATCGTCGGAAAATGAATCGTAGCAGCGATCGTGCTAATACCCTGATTGCGGCGTCGATTTAGTGCCTGTGTGTGTTAATTGTGATAAACAGACAATATCTCAGCGTAGAATTGGAATTCTAACGTCGTTTCAACTCCCAGAATCAAGTCCCAAGCTCCTGTATTTATAGGTGAATTTTGTCCCTTAGGCGGCCCGCGTGAGTTTTAAGCTAACTTGAGGCGGCCCGCGTAAGAACTATTTTTATGCATAGGGTTGCCACGTGTGGGACTAGCTCAGCTGAGTCGACGGTTTTCGTAAATTCCTTTCTGCCTACGTTTTAAGTGGATAATCGTAACTAGGAAATACCCCTCTGAGTTTTAGGGGCCCTGATCCTGATTCTGATTTTTCTGAAAATTTTAGGGTTTGCGCAGAATCACTTGGGTGTCTCAATTAGGGTTTCCTATTGGTCAATTAAAGTAATAATTAGTACTTTTTGATGAGAGTCGTTACATTCTCCCCAACTTAATAAAAATCTCGTCCTCGAGATTTACTGGAATAATTGAGGATACTTTCTCTTCATTTCGGATTCCAATTCCCAAGTATATTAGGATTCTATCTTTAAATCCTTTTTACTTGACCTAACACAAATCATTTGATCCTTCTATCTTCTATCTGAAGAGGTTTCTCAACAAATTTTAACTTTTCTTTTACCTTTATTTCTTGAAGAGGTACTACCAAAGATTCATCTGATAGATATTTCTTGAGATTTGGATATATGAAATATATCATGTACTCCAACTAACTCTTCCTGGTAGTTGTAAACGATAAGCAACTGTTCCTATATATTGGATCACTAAGAATGGTCCTAGGTATCTTTGGACTTAGTTTTCCTTTCTTACCAAATTTACCAACTCCTTTCCAAGGAGATACTTTTAATAGCATTTTGTCTCCAACTCGAACTCCAACGGCTTTCGTCTATTATCTGTATAACTCTTCTGACGATCCTTAGCCGTCTTCAGCCTTTCCTTCGTGATACTGAATATCACAATCTTAATTAGTTAGGATTTTTATCCATTTCCTTTTTCCTTTGCCTCGTGTTTTAATTCTTTTTGCCCAATTATATATCTCCAATTCTTGTAATCTGTATAGATAGTATACTTACTTCTATACAGATAACTTATCCAAATCTTAAGGGCAAAAATTATGATTCCCAATTCTAACTCATGAGTGGTATAGTTTTTCTTCGTTCTTTTTCAATTACCTTGATGCATACACAATTACCTTTTTGCGTTGCATTAACACGCATTCAAATTCTATTTTTGAAGCATTACCTTATACTTCAAAATCTTATACTTCAAAATCTTTAGTTCATAAGGATAATATCTGAGTATTTGGTTAATTTCTGCTTTAAGATCCTCATTCAAACTTAGCTATTTTACAGGTTAACTTAGTTAATGATATAACTATCTTAGAAAAATCCTTAATAAATCGTCTGTAGTATCCGACTAAACTTCTAATTTCCATTGCGGATTACGGATCCTTCCATTTGGTAATATCTTATCAGGATTTACGCAAATATCTTCGAGATTCACCATATGACCTAAAATTGTACTTCCAGCAGCCAAAATTCATACTTCGAAAATTTGGCGTAAAGCTTTTCTTTTCTTAACAAAGTTAAGAGTACATGCAAGTGCTGATAATGTTCTTCCTGATTTTTGGAATAAATAAGTATATCGTCGTTGAAGATAATTACCAATTTATCCAAATATGGTTTACAGATCCTATTTATCATGTCCATGAATGCTGCAGGTGCATTCTTTAATTCGAAGGGCAGGACTGTAAACTCGTAATGACTATACCTAGTTCTGAAAACAGTTTTAGGTATGTCTTTCTCTTGTACTTTCAATTGATAATATCCGGAACATAAGTTGATCTTAGAAACTATTTATCTTCCTGGAATTGATCAAAACAGATCATCATGTAATGGGTATTGATTCTTAATTGTAACTTTATTCAATTCCCTATAATCAATACATATTTTCATCGAACAATCCTTTTTCTTAACAAATAACACTGATGCCTCCCATGAGGATAAACTAGGTTGTATGAAATATTTAATTGCTTTTTCAATTTTAATATTTCTGTAGGTGCTAACAGATAAGGTTTCCTGGCTTATCGGTAAAATTCCTGGAATTAGATGAATCCAAATTTTACCTCCCTATCTGGTGGTAATCTTGGTAATTCTTCTGAGAATACATTTGGGTATTCTGAAATTACAGAAATTTCCTTAATTTCTTTATCTTTAGTATTAATGATTATTGAAATCATGTATACTATTCCTTGCTTTCGTTCATAATTAACAACTTCCATTATTGATTATGAACTTTATGGTTTTACATGATTTATTTCCTATAATCATAATTACTTCTCCGGTGGTTGATTGAATTTTTTAAGAAATTCTGGTCACAGATAATTCGAGCATGATTGTTTAACACAACATCGAATTCAACTAATTTCATAGATAATAGGGTTGCAGAAAATTTATAACTTATTTCTATGTTCTGCATAACCTTATTTATTTTAACTGAGTTCCCATCTGCTGTTTCTACTGTAGAAATTTGCCTAATGCGGGTTAAAAGATAAGTTAAGAGTTTAGCAGAATGAAGTATTTATAAAACTTTGGTTTGCACCAGAGTCAAATAATACTTTTTATGTAACCGTTGTGAACTAAGAACGTACCGGCTATCACATCTGGAATGAGTTCTGCTTCTTTAGCAGTCAGTTGGAAGGCTCTCGCATTCCTTTTTGCTCCTTCTGCTGGTTTGGCTTGATTGTTAAATGGTTTATTCAGTTTTGGACAATCTGGCCTAAGATGTCCAGTTTCTCCACAGTTGTAGCAGACTGAAAATTTCTTCCTCCTACAGTCTTCTTCTTGATGCCCCGGAATTTTGCAAAAATTGCAATATCCTTTGCATCTTCCAAAATGCTTCCTTTTGCAAAAATTGCAAAATGGGCTAGTAGAAGATTGCCCATTCCCTCCTTTCTTAAAACTGTTATGGTTATCCGAACGGAATTCTTGGGTAATCTTTTGGGCTACTTCCTTTCTTCTATTTTCTTCTCTTGTCCGTACTAGTTCGTCAGTCAGAGTATTGGCTAAATCCACCGCATCATCAATTGTGCGAGGTTTCGCAGCCTTGACGATATTACGGATTTCGGAAATCAATCCCCAAATATAACGAGAAATAAGTACCGGCTCTGGCGAAGCCAAGGTTGGTACCACTCGAGCATATTCGAAGAATGTCGTAGTATACCCTCGACAATCTACATCCACCATCCGATGGGTTAGAAATTTATTTGCCATTTGATCTTTTTCATATTCAGGACAAAATTTTCTTTCTACAAGACTCTTAAATTCTTCCCATTTCATGGCATAAGCCCTATTTCTTCCTTTAGCTTGTAACACTGTGTTCCACCATTCTAGCGCCCCTTCTTTGAAAAGGTTTGACGCATACATGACCTGATCATCCTGAGCACATTTACTTATGGCAATTACTGCCTCGGTTTTCTCTAACCAACGCAGTGCCGCAGTCGCTCCTTCATTGCCTGCAAACTCAGTGGGTTTACAAGCAAGAAATTCCTTGTAAGTGCAACCAGGCGTTGCAGTTTTCCTTTTCTTAGGGAGCGGAGCTTGCCGTGGTTCATTATCATGATTAACAGGATTATTGCCTCCGTTTACGCTATTACTGAAATTATCTTCAGAAATACGTTTGCTTGGAATAATTTGTTGTGGTTCGATTGGAGTTTTAACAGCAGCAATGATTGCTGGAATAGCGTTGGCTATCCCTTGAGCAACTATACCTGGAATAGCGTTGGCTATCCCTTGAGCAACGATATTTTCTATATCTTGCCTAGTCACATATTGATCCCCCGATTGTTGCTCAGATTGATTATCCTCATTAACTGGTTCATTATTAGCGTTTTCCATCTGATATCTAATTTATAGATACATAATTAGTATAAAGGAAATAATCCAATGTTACAATTTAATCGCACATAATCACATAAACGAATATACAAACAAAATTGTAACTTTTCTAAAATTTCCTTATATCATGCTTCTATATACACCCGTTTTATTTATTTATTTTACACATACCGATTTTACTATTACACAATCATAGTTTCATAATCCCCTATCTTTTGTCAGGTGATGTTCTAGTAACGACGTTCCTTCTCATCGTATTTCCAAGAGATCTGTCCCAAAATTTCTTGGATCCTATTCCCAGCATCCATTTTGTCAGAATGACGGAATTCAGCCATATTCTCGTTACTTATTGGTGAATTTGATAAAGGTTCTGGATTGTACTTAGGAAAAAGCCTATAAGGATGGTTTTGTAACAGTATTTCATTATTCAACCATTCGTCTATATTCCAGGGGTTCGAAGGGTTTGGAATAGCTGGTTCTAAGTTTATAAAATTATTTTCATTAACAGGCTTAATAGTATCATCGGTTGCCATTATAAAATCTAGTTCTTCTTGAGATGGTAATCCCTCAATTTGCCTAGAACTTTCCCCAATTTCCATTTTCTTAGGTTTAGGTTTCTCAAGAGGTAAAGCGTTGAATTCTATAGGTTCTTCTATGTCTGGAATATACCTATTGAAATCTCTGGAAACTTCTATTCTTACTGGATAGAGATTTAAATTCTGAAGGGCTTCCGACAGATCACTCATGCTGTTTATGCAAAATACACATAATTACTAAAAATCATATAGAAAACCTTTTAATATTATTTCATACTGGTTAACTACCAAAATAACTGAAAATTAAAACACACTAGGTTTTATTTATAAAATTTATTTACTGAATACAGTTTATAGACTGTAGATAATAAAAGTGCTAAAACTTTGAGTCAAATTATTTAAAGATTTATATTTACTACTACAGTAGTTAGCATATAAAATCTGCCCATACTGTTCAAAATTAGTCAGATAATAAAACATATAATCACAAAATAGCAATTAATAAAAATTAAGTATTTTCTAAATACTTAATTGGCTTAAATCAGTGGCTCGATAAGTGGCTCTGATACCACCTTTTTCTGTCACGGCCCCCGACCCGGTTTGACCCGTTTCAGGAGCCGCGGGACAGAAATCCTGCGGTATTTATTTAATTGAGTTTGACAGCGGAAGTTTATCATCAGGATCTTTTTAAAAGTAAAATATTTCCCGATTATTTTATTTCACAATTCGGGATAAAACCCGGTAATTTACAATAGTTTGATTTCACGAAGAAATCTTTTATTTTTACAAAACATGTTTCTTTATTTTATACTGAGCCACTTCCTTGAGCTTGTAGTGCTATATGGCACTTTTCCTGATTCATAACAGGTCACCTGAAACATGTTTGAAAAAGGTTTTGTCAGCGGGAAATACTGAGTGAATCATTCTATTTTGCATAATGATGCATAGTTATTAATTACAGCATAAGAGCGATTACAATGGCTTCTATCTTATCTTTATCTGGCTCTATGTCACTATGGTGACATGTCACAATGGTGACGATGGTCATACCACTATTTAGATCAATGAACCTAAATAGTGATGATTATCCCTGTAGGTTAATGAACCTAACAGTGATTATCCCGAGTAGGTCAATGAACCTAACTGGGAGAAAATTAGTAATGTGCACAATACCCCACTAACCAGTAATTCAAGATATCCACGACTTAGTCCCTGTAATCATAACCTTGAAAATAATTTGAGGTATTGTAAAACATTTGATAAAAAGAGAATGACTCACAAACTGTGAGAAAAGGAGAATGACTCACATTGCAAATTTATACGGGCAGAGTTTGGCCTACTGATTTAGCCTTTTCCTAAATTTACACAATTCGGGGTTAGTAATCAATCCAGCATTTACGATAACTCACGAGATCAAATTCTCACAACGAACGACAAAGTGCAATACTTCATCCATCGAATTAACGATGATCCGTCAAATTAATGACGAACGACAAAGTATAATACTTAATCCATCGAATTAACGATGATCCGTCAAATTAATGACGAACGATAAAGTATAACCCTAATGTGGGCGGCACTTAAACATCCATTGGATATATTGATCGTCGGAAAATGAATCGTAGCAGCGATCGTGCTAATACCCTGATTGCGGCGTCGATTTAGTGCCTGTGTGTGTTAATTGTGATAAACAGACAATATCTCAGCGTAGAATTGGAATTCTAACGTCGTTTCAACTCCCAGAATCAAGTCCCAAGCTCCTGTATTTATAGGTGAATTTTGTCCCTTAGGCGGCCCGCGTGAGTTTTAAGCTAACTTGAGGCGGCCCGCGTAAGAACTATTTTTATGCATAGGGTTGCCACGTGTGGGACTAGCTCAGCTGAGTCGACGGTTTTCGTAAATTCCTTTCTGCCTACGTTTTAAGTGGATAATCGTAACTAGGAAATACCCCCCCTGAGTTTTAGGGGCCCTGATCCTGATTCTGATTTTTCTGAAAATTTTAGGGTTTGCGCAGAATCACTTGGGTGTCTCAATTAGGGTTTCCTATTGGTCAATTAAAGTAATAATTAGTACTTTTTGATGAGAGTCGTTACATGTGACGCAACCGCCTCTAGAATAATAGTCGGATGTCCATGATCTCCCCTAGTATACTGACCTTGCCATTGGACTGGGCAGTTCTGCCACGGCCAGTGCATGCAATCAATGCTCCCGAGCATTCCTGGGAAACCATGTCTCTGTTCGTGTGCTTGATATAATTTTTGAACGTCGTTTGCGTTCGGTTTCCGCAGGTATCGCTTGCTATACAATTTGACAACCCATTCGCAAAACTTGTGCAAACATCGACGTGCGGTTCTTTCAGACATCCTAATATACTCGTCTAATGCATCGGGTGCGTAACCGTACGCAAGTTGGCGAATGGCCGACGTGCATTTTTGTAAATTACTGAAACCCCTTAGCCCCCTAGCGTCGTTCCGCAATGTAAAAAACGGATCAGACTGGGCCATGTCGCCTGCAATACGTAAAAACAGTGGCCGACTCATGCGGAACCGACGTCGAAAAATCTCGGCTGGATACACGGGTTCGTCGGCAAAATAATCGGCTAGTAGTTTATCGTGGCCGGCTATAAATTTAAAACGAAACATAAATGAAATTAATTATAAAATCCATTTTCAAATCTATATAAAACATATGGAAAAAAAAGTAAAATACCTTCTTGGTCTCGGTTATATTTTGCTCGTCTAGTTAGCCGTTGGGACGACCCTTCATCAGCCGCCATGAAGACCCGAGCCGCGTTCATAATCATGTTGTGCATAATATCATCCTCTTCCGAAGATGATGAATACCACGCAGACGAAGCCGATGAAGACATAGAAGAAATTGAAGAAATGGAATAAATGGGTGAAGCCATGATAATTTTTTAGCGAGAGATGGGGTGGTAGCGGGTAAAAAACGGTATAAAATATGATGAGTTTTTTTAAAAAGGGAAGAGTGGTTATAAAATGTGAGAGAGATGGGGTGGTAGTGGGTGAAAAGTTGTGAAAAAAATGGTTAAAGAGGTGATTATTTATAAAAATGGAAGTGAAATGGGGGATTTTTTGAAATATTACCGTTTGAAACTTTAATTTTAATTAGAAATTAATTTTTTTTAAACGGTTACTTTTGGATTGGGCCCCACCTTATTTGGATCGTCGCAAACGGCAAGGATCAGACGGGGACGACGGGACGCGGGGGGGGGGGGCGGCACGGTGTTCCCTCCGTCGCCGGACCGGGGACGAACCCCATACCGAGTAGCCTAAGGAACTTCAAGTGGGAAAAGAAGAGGGTAATAATTAAATGCACGGATGTTTGTTAAAGAGAAAGAGAGTGTGAACGCAAAAAGAGAATTGGTTGGTATGGACAAATTCAAGGAGGGACACATTATTATTGCTTTAAAAAGCAAGTGAAGAAAAGGAAAAAAAGAGGAGAGCGGGGGGTTCTAATAAGACAACACAGCAGACGAAATCCCCTAAGAATTTTTCTAGAAATACAGAAGGGTACAACAGAAGGCACAAGTATTACGGTTGTTGTTGGCGCAAGGAAGAAATAGAAATATTCGGTTCGTGGTTCAAGCATAGCGGGTTCGGTATCACACTTAATTTTTCTAATCTTTTACATTGAACCATGTTTTGTTTAATTTTTAGAACCAAGTTTGTCATGCTTTTAATTATTATGAGTAGCTAAAACGTTATAAACTACCTGGGTTTAGATGAACTTGATGATTGTAATGCGATATTTGACGTAATTTCGGTTATTTGATGTGATTTACATAACTTTGTCTTGTAATTAATCTTGGTATTGCATGTTGTTGTGTTTTGATTGATTATTAGTTGATAAATTCAGCGGTTTAGGCATGAAGAAATTCCCCTTAAACTTAGAATTTAATTTGATTCGTTTATCTTTTGATTTTCGGGTTAAGTATTGAGTTGAGAAATTGACCAAGTCTATTAATAATTAAAATCAATATACTAAAACTTGCATCCTCATCTTATGACTCGAAAGACGATTAAGGTGAGCTAGGTTATTAGCTAATCATTGGTGGGTAGATTGGGTGACCGATAGCTCGGGCTCGTTTATTACATCGTGGTTAAGGTTTCCTAGGATTTTAATTTTCAAGGTTTGGTTTGCTTTGCGATTTTGAAGATCTTCTCACAACTTAGTCTCTGAGGTCCCAAAGGTCTGATACTCGTGGGATTTGGTATCGATAGCTCGAGCCGGTTCGTTCTAGCACTTCACATTTTGTCTTGATCTTTTGTTTAATACATCTCTAACGGGGGGTTAATCAAGGGAAAAAGAAATTTAACTGTTATTATTGTCAAAATAGCATTGCATGATTCTAGGGATTCGACACCTAGGTAGTCCTTTTCTCATATATATTTGATCACACCTGCTTTCGTATTCGTTTCACTTTGCTTGTCTTGTTTTCCACATTTTCTTAATTAATTAAGTTATTATTTAAACATCAAAAATCAATTTAAAACAAACTTAAAATTTGACTTTATATTCGACAACGGTTTATTATCTAGAGTTTGCATATAGTGTCCACGGATTGATATCCGGTCTTGCCATCTACACTACACATCGACCGGTGCACTTGCCGATTATGTGTGGTTTAGTTAGCGATTCCTTTTTAAAACTTGTTCGAAATTAATAGTTGCATTTTCACACATCAAGTTTTTGGCGCCGTTGCCGGGGACACTGGCACTTTAGAGAACGACCCGAGTCGTCTATTTAGTTGTTTATTTGCTTTCTTAGTTTTTCATTGCCTTTAGGTGCCTTTTGCTTGCAATTTGTGCCTTTAGGGTTAGATTTGCTTTAATAATTTTATCGTTGTATGCACCACACTCATTCACAAGGGCTACCTTCAATTGTTGTTTCGTCTGAACCCGAGCGAGATTTTCACGAGCGCCTTCGCATTTTCCGAGAGAGTCAGGCACACATGCCTGAAAACGATCCCCCACCTAGGAGAGTCGTAGCAGACTACGCCCGACCAAGCGCGGAAAATGGTCGATCCAGTATCTCTCGACCCGCTATTGAAGCTAATAGGTGGCAGATTCCACCTCAGATCATCTCGATGGTTACAAACACTATCCAGTTCCATGGATTACCTTCTGAGGACCCTAATGTCCATCTTTCTCTCTTTTCAGCTATCTGCGATACGTTTCAGGAGCAAGGTGTCAGCGAGGACGCATGCAAGCTGCGTCTATTTCCATTCTCACTTGCTGATCGAGCCCATGCTTGGTTAGAATCCCTTTCTGCGGGATCCATCACCACCTGGGCCGGTATGAAAGAAAAATTCTTAGGCAAGTACTTCCCTCCTTCCAAAACCGCTCGTCTGAGGAGCATGATTCAAGAGTTTCGCCAAAAAGAAGGAGAGTCTTTCTACGAGACGTGGGAGCGTTTTAAGGAGCTATTACTCAAGTGTCTGCATCATGGATTCGAGGATTGGGCTTTAGTTGAGAAGTTTTATCATGGAGTGACGCCCGCCACGAGGAATATGCTGAACACTACTGCTGGAGGTAATCTAATGACTGCCAAAACACCAGAGGAATGCACTGAGATGTTCGAGGACATAGCAATGAGTAGTTATGAGTTTCCTGATTCTAGAAATTCGTCCGCTACGCATAGAGGAGTGCATAAGGTCGATGATACCACAATGATGCAATCACAGATTGACGCCCTGAAGAAAAAGCTGAATGATATGGAGTTGAAGAAGGAGCAGTTGTGCGAGATATGCACTGGGAGGCATGACACGACCGCGTGTCCTATTGCCCCTGTGGAGTCACCAGAGCAGGTAGAGTTCATAGGCAACCGAAATCAGAATAATTTCGGAGGTGGTTACAATTCAAATTGGAGGAACCATCCAAACTTCAGCTGGAAGAACAACAACCCACCTGGTTTTCAGCCGCGTCAGAGCTTGTTTCAGGACACAGTAGCAGGAGCAGGAGCGAGTTTGGGTACGAAGAACCCGACCATAGAGGAGATGTTTAGGCAAAACCAGGAGACATTAGCCAAGCAGACGCAATTGCTTACACAGTTCATCACGCGAGAGGATACTCGACATCAGGAGACACAATCGAGGTTCATGGAGCACGAGACCTTCATGAAGAGTCAGAGCACTGCACTGCAGAACTTGGAAAGGACAGTCGGTTCGCTGGCCGATCAGCTGAACCAGAGACCTCAAGGTGGTCTCCCTAGTAACACTGTTGGAAATCCAAACGCCACTGCAAAGGCTGTTACCACTAGGAGCGGACGAGGAGCTGTTGAGGTCGAGCCGGTAGTTGACGAGGACCCGGAGGTCGACGAGGAGATTGAGATGGAGACCCCTGCTGGCAAAGTGCATCCTAGGCTGCGCCCAGCAAGTACAGCACAGTCGACGAGGAGATTTTTATCAATTTTTTATTAAATTTTTTCGGCGCTTCTTCTTATAAATACTTGTAGAAGCATTTTTAATAAAAAATCAAAAACTAAAAATATAAAAAAACACTTAAAAAAAGGCTAAAAATATATTTTTACAAAAAAATATTTTGTATTTGAATAGTTTCTACCCATTTTATAAGAAAAAGCGCTGAAAAATTTTAATAAAAATTGATTTTTAACATGTTAAGTTAATTTTATAAGATATATATTTTTTTAACTTTTTTTAAACATTTTTTTCTATTTTTAGTTTTTGATTTTTTTTATTAAAAATGTTTCTAAATGTATTTATAAGAAAAAACGTCGAAAAAAATAATTTTTGACATGTTAAGTATAATTTTTAAGAGTGTTCCCCGGTTCCCCACTTTTTTAGTGTTCCTCAATGAACCCTCCCCTATATATATATATATATAATGCAAACTTACATAACATATTTATATATATTAAGTATGGGTCTTACAAAATTATATTTCTTGTTGACACATTTTTAGGGTTATGTTTTTTAATGGCTAAAAGAATGTCTTGTGGTTGCATGTTCGGATGCGTTAACTGTGCCATCGTCCTTTCTTCATTTGAAGTCAGCTTCATTAGGGACGGATGCCCCTCATGATACAAAAGGGTTCATGGTTAGGCTTAACTTTGTCAACCTTTAGAATTCAAACTCCTATCCTCTTTCTGAATGTCCCAATCAGTTGGAAATCGCAACCGGTTTTCCTGGTTCCACCGCGTCTGACCGTGGATGGTTGCTTGTGGCGGTCGCCATAATCGCATATAAGCCATATTTTTAGGGGCTGGTGGCTAGGGGATCCTCGTACTTCGTTCGTTTGGTGAATATGGCGTACTCATTGTCGTATATGACGGCTCTACACCAGTTCACCAAATCATCCATGCTATGGAATGTCTAAAGAAACACTTTGGGGTTATAAAACAATTCTATTTAACGTACGACAAATTAATGTGTAAAAAATGTTATACCTGGTCGGTTTTAAACTCACTAGGTTGTCGTCACTATGACCCCCGAACGGCGGTCCTCCACTACCAGACGGCGGTGGATTATTCCGTGATAGTTACCTAACCCGAAATCGTTAGGATTTACCAGCATGATTACGCTGATGGTCATCAAAAGCCCATGGATCCTGACTTTCAGATCAAAAGCCCATCAGACGCAAGACTTAAATCGAACGGAAGATTTAAATCAAACAACCCCGTATTTTTATCTTGATTCAAATTATACGTGTCGTCTGATTCGACTCGCTAGTCGAGGCACCACCGAAAAAATAATTGTCATCCCAAAACGACATTGATAATGTAATATAACTTAAATACAGAGAGAATATAGAAGAAGCGGATAGAAGTTGAATGCAAAATGAAGAATATTATAGTCGTTTATATAGTAAGTTTTGATGGAATATTAAGTCTTATCAAATAATTAGCGCGCGAATCGAGGAATATTACGTCTAATCAAATAATTAGCACGCGAATCGAGTAATCTTACGTTGAATCAAATAACTCGCACGCAAATCGAGGAATTTTACGTCAAGTCGCACACGTATCGAGGAATATTACGTTTAATCAACAAATAAATAAAATTTCAAGCCACTGTAACGACCCGTATAACATCATACGGGTCGTGGGCCGGAGGTCGTAAACAACATATATGAACACCTGTAGCCTTTGTCGTGTCAGATGATTCTATACGGGCCATATAACGTTATACAACCCATATATGGGGTGTGAAATTAATACCCTATACTAAAACCTTAGATGGGTTTTCATTATTTTGACTACAAACCTTCATCATTTTCATGTTGAGGTATTTGTTTACAGCTATTGATCTACAACTTTGAAGGAGTTAACTTTTGATTTGATAATGTGTAAGCATAAGTTACTTGTTTGTACAGATAACACGAGCTCGTGTTAATTCGGTTAATCTCAATGATCATCTTGACAGCTACAGTTATGATATGAAAATATTATGTTAGAAGAGAAGACCTTTGGTCTCTTCATTTCTGAACAACTATGTGCAATAAGTTTACCAGTCCCTCAAGATTTATTTCCAGTTCTACTTTGTGGTGTGCTCCAAATTCTTTTTTGCTCACTGAAGCTTCCAATGACAGCAGATTGTTTGTCATCAGCAAGCCTGTCTGCAAAAACATCATAATACGATACATGATCGAATTTATGCAATATTTTGATTGATTTCCTTTGTTCTGGATCAACGGTAATTTGTCCATCTTTAGATGTGTCTCCTGTTGCGTTAACCTTGAGTGGTTTCGCTTGAAAGGTAGGATTTAAAGCTTGTCGATCCGTGGTTAAGATAACTGCACCCAGTATCTCCCCCAAGAACGTATCCTACAATATGTTTAAATGAATGCTCAAGACATGTGTAAAAAGATCAGGTGGATGCTAACATGGACGAGTGGCTAACGGGTCACCATGGGTTTGGGTAAAAGCTGGTTGGATCGACCTGGAACACTTTGTCCATAAAATGTTGATTATTTTTATAAATAAGTGGAGTGTGAAATATGATTACAAAGACAATACAAAATGATGTAATATGCTTTTTGTACTGTTACAAAAAAAAAGTAAAAAATTTGTGCGGCTATCAACGTGTTTGACCCATTCAAAGCATACTTGTTCCCACCCCCCCCCCCCTCTAATTTCACAAACTAGAGAAAATTAAGGGTGTGAACGAGCTGAGGTGAGCCGCTTATTATTTATTAATTACTTAGTTCATATATATATATATATATATATATATAATTTTTAAATATAACATAATATATATTATTTAGCTATTACTTCATATATAACTAGAATTATTATGTAAATACATATTTAATATATTAAATAAAAATATATAAATAAAGGCTCGTTTTGGCTCACGAGTTTAGTTAAGCTCGCTATGTGAAGCTTGGGCTTGGGCTCAAGCTTGGCTCGATTCGAGTATTTAGCTAGCTGATCTAAAGTAGCTCATGAGTGGCTCAGCTCCTTTACACCCCAAGATAAAATATAACGCGTATCGAGCCAGTCATAAATACATGGTTGAAATTGACAAGTCTAAAAGAAAAGTTACAATTAATAAGAACAAAATTAGAGTTCTTTAGGAGAAATACCATGTGTTGATATCTATGGTTCTTTTGTTGCAACTGATACATCCTTTTCAGCAATCGTTGGCTGAAACGAGCTTCGGGTGTCTTGTTCTCGAACTCCAGTTTTTTTATAAAATGCGGAAACAAACAAACCTTTCGTTGCATGCTAAGAGGGATGAGTGTGACATCAAGCATTGAATCAAACACCACTTTTGCAGCTAAAGGGTCTAGAAACATGTTCATTTCAGCATATATGTTCAAAGGAACATTGATGACATTTCCCTTGTCATGTCTATGGTAACCGATATGTCCGCCTACTATAAATACATCCTGCAGTTAAATTTATGATCTATATGTATTCAGGACTCTTTAAGGATAGTGTGGTTATGAACTTTACTAAACTCGCTAACCTGAATGATGGAACTAGCATTTGCATCTGCAAGTATTATTTTTGCTAAAGTTGTCAACGGTCCGTTAGTTAAAATAGTAATTTTAGATCCAACATCAGTTGATTTCTCTATTGATTTCCAAACTTCTAGTGCAAGTGGTTGTCTAAGTTGAGGATGATCAGTATTCCTAGGAGCTCCAAATTCTACAGAATTTTCGGCTGTATACCTGCCAAAAAAAGTCTAAAACCAATATATTCTTTGTAGTATTCAACAACTTAGTTATAAAATGGTTTTGAGTGGGATTTACTAGGTACATTCTATGTTTGGAAAATTGGATTTTAATAATCCCAAGTTTGACATATTGGCTGGCAGCAATCCCAACTAAAGAAATGTTTTGTGACTGTCCCAACTTTTAACCTATTTCCCTTAGCGATCCCATACTAACCAAAAGTTAACCCAGAGTTTTTGCTAACGTGAAATGCTTATGTGGCAAAAAGTCAAAGTTTTGCTGACGTGGCTGCTTATGTGGCAACGCTTTGATGATGTGGACTACTTATGTGGTACTCTACGTCAGCAAAAACTAACTGGGTTAACTTTTAGTTAGTGTGGGATCGCTAAGGGAAAATAGGTTAAAAGTTGAGACTTGGGACTGTCACAAAACATTACGTAGTTGGGACTGTTGTCGGCCAATATATTAAAGTTGAGGTTATTAAAATCCAATATTCCTTTTTGTTTGTTTGATTTTACTTATAACACGATTTAAAAGAGAAACAAGGCCCGTTTGGGGACACACCAAAAAATATAGGTGTTACTCAAGTGTCCGACTGATAGGAATCATAATCAGGTTTATAGTTAATTGTCATTTGTCTATTCTAGAAGGGGGTTAAGTGCAACTTATGTTAGTAAAATAACCACTTATCTGAAACAGCTGATCAGCAAACAACTGATCAGTAAACAACTGATCTGAAACAGCTGATCTGAAACAACTGATCTGAAACAGCTGATCAGTAAACAGCTGATCTGAAACAACTGATCAGTAAACACTGATCAGTAAACAGCTGATCTGAAACAACTGATCAGTAAACACTGATCAACCACTGGTCAACCACTGTTTGAAACCACTGACCAGAACAGCAAATGGATCAGAAGTATAAAAGAAGATTTACAACAGTAAACGATTGAAACCGGGCTTGTGTTTAACACAATTCCCTTAAACAGATTCGTCGTCTGTTCCCAGGGTACGCCGGTTCGAAGCAGCACCGCGCACTGCCGGACTTGAGCACTTGCCTGAAAAGAATAAGAAGCTTGTTGCAGAGATAGAGAGAAGAGAAGTTGTTTTTTTTTTCTGTGTGTCTCAACTGATCAACTTTGCCTTCGATTTATAGTGCTAGAACCATAACCGAAATTAGCAAATTAAAGACCAAATAATGGTCATTAGAGTATCAGTTACGAAACTGATATTCAGTTTGGAAAAATGAAATAATGATAATGATCCTCATTCATTTCAGTTTCAAAACGTAAATCAGTTACAAAACAGAAAGTCACGAGTGCAAAAACTGCTCCACGCGGACCCGGGTTTTCGGAACTGCATTCGTGTCCGCAGGACGTGCGGGCGTACACGAGTTCAACTAAATCCGGTTCCATTTTTTGCACCCCCCCCCCCCCTGCGTGCGCGCGGGTAGGACTTGTGGTAAAACATGTCATAAGACTTCAAAGGCTTCATTAAGGTTTCACCTTATAAATAGCCTATCTTTTCACTCCCACACCGATGTGGGACAAGGTGAATTACCAACTTGAGTCTTTCATTCACACTAAACTTCCAACAATCCCCCACATGAATGGAGGTCGATCTCAGAAACAACATAATTCCTTGTTACATTTCAGCAGTTGAGTTTTGCATACGATAGGTAGGTGTTACCCTTTGAACCTTCGCTCATGAAATGCACTTAGCCCACTAGCTCTGAGTAGAACTCGATGTCTTTGAACTCGTCTGCCGTTTGTGTAGACGACAATGCACTTCACACAAGACTCTCCCTGACAAAGTCAAGTCCTCATAGTTATGTTCGTTATGGTCATGAACATGATGCCTGGTTCTGCGAGAGCCATTAGGTATTGTGCCCCAACAATACCCTTCGAAGCGACCCCACTTCTCTCTCACATAGGTGATTCACTATGTATGTTTACTTTAGTCGAATCATTAAAAGCCATAGGCTTAACCTCACACTTGTCACTTTTAGGAATGGACTAGGAAGTTTATAAATCTTTATAATAAACTACCTTATTAAATGCGTAGGGTTATCCCCCACAGTGACCTTGCTTATTCATACAATTAGGTTTTCCTATTGAACTCAATTCTTGGGATCTCCAGTCTATTGAGTTAGGTTTCCATCATATGAACTTCATTTTTCAAGGGCTTCAGTCCCATTCCCACGGACGACTTCTGTACTAACTCTCTACTTAGGCCTTTTGTCAGCGGATCCGCAATATTATCCTTTGACCTCACGTAGTCAACAGTGATAATTCCTGTAGAGATTAGTTGTCGTATCGTATTATGTCTACGTCTGATATGTCTGTTCCTACCATTATACATTGTGCTACGAGCTCTGCCAAGTGCCGATTGGCTATCACAATGTATACAAATGGCCGTTGCCGGCTTAGGCCATCTTGGTATATCCTCAACAAATTGACGTAGCCATTCTGCCTCTTCACCTGCTTTATCTAAAGCGATGAACTCAGATTCCATCGTGGATCTAGCAATAACCGTTTGTTTTGATGATTTCCACGATATCGCTGCACCTCCAAGTGTGAATACATACCCACTTGTTGCTCTGGAATCATTCGTGTCAGATATCCAATTTGCATCGCAGTGTCCTTCTATAACTGCTGGATATCTGTTATAATGCAACCCGTATTCCCGAGTGTATCTTAAGTAGCGAAGCAACCGAGTGATACAATTCCAATGCATTGAACTTGGGTTGCTTGTGTATCTACTTAGCTTGCTCACAGCAAATGCTATGTCTGGCCTAGTACAACTCATAAGATACATCAAGCTACCAATAATTCTTGAGTATTCCAATTGGTTTACGGGTTCACCTCTATTCTTGGCTAGATGTTGACTTGTGTCAAGTGGAGTTCTAGCTTCATTAGAGTCATTTGCATTGAACTTCTCAAGAATTTTGTCCACATAGTGGGATTGACTTAAAACGAGTCCACTTTGGGTTCGTGTGATTTTGACCCCCAAAATCACATCCGCAAGACCCATGTCTTTCATGTCAAATCTTGCTTTTAGCATGTTCTTTGTAGATTTTATGATTTTTTCATCGCTTCCAGCAATGAGCATATCATCTACATATAGACACAAAACGACATATCCATCAGATGTGTCCTTCACATACACACATTTGTCACATTCATTGATTTTGAACCCAGCATCAAGCATGACATGATCAAACTTTTGATGCCATTGTTTTGGAGCTTGTTTCAATCCATACAGGGATTTCACAAGTTTACACACTTTCTTTTCTTGCCCAATAGCTGTGAAGCCTTCGGGTTGCTCCATGTAGATTTCTTCCTCTAGAATTCCATTTAAGAAAGCTGTTTTCACATCCATTTGGTGAACTTCCAAATTTCTAATGGCGGCAATGGCAAGCACCAGCCTGATGGATGTTATTCGCGTAACTGGCGAATATGTATCAAAGTAGTCTAAACCTTCTCGCTGTTTATATCCTTTGATCACCAACCTTGCTTTATACTTATCGATGGTTCCATCTGGTTTCATCTTCTTCTTGAAGATCCATCGATATCCTAGTGGTTTACATCCTTGAGGAAGATCCACTAGTTCCCAGGTATGGTTCTGTAAGATAGAGTCTATCTCACTTTTGATTGCCTCCCTCCACTGAGGTCCTTCTGAGGAATGTACCGCTTGTTGGTACGTTTGAGGTTCATCTTCTACCATATAGGTAAGAAACTCAGGTCCAAAGGATTTTTCAGTCCTTTGTCGTTTACTTTTCCTGGTTTCAACTTCCTCAGTCGTAGATTGTTCTCGAGGTTCATCGTTTTCAACTTCATCCTCGGGAACAATTTTCTCAACCGGTCTAGAGGAACTCGGTTCACTTTTATCTAAGCATGGGAACACATGTTCAAACCATGATGCATCCTTAGATTCGATTATGGTGCCTTTGCATATTCCAGGGTTCTTGGAATCATGCACAATAAAACGATAAGGACCATAAGGACGGGTGTATCCTATAAATACACAATCCACCGTTTTGGGACCTATTAGTAGCCGCTTAGGTGGTGTGACCACCACCTTAGCTAGACACCCCCACACTTTCAAGGATTTATATGGTGCTTTCTTTCCCGTCCATAATTCGTAAGGCGTTACATCCTTTTTCTTATTGGGTATCATGTTCAACACATAATTTGCTGATAAGATTGCATCCCCCCACATGTTTTGGTTTACACCGGAACTTATCATCATGGCATTCATCATTTCTTTCAAGGTGCGATTTTTACGTTCCGCTATGCCATTTGATTGAGGGGAGTAAGGAGCCGTGAGTTCGTGGATGATTCCACTTTTTGCACATACGTCAATAAAAGGTGAAACATATTCACCTCCTCGGTCGCTCCTTACAATTTTGATTTTCCGATTTAGTTGATTCTCAACTTCGGCTTTGAACAAGATAAACTTGTCAATAGCCTCGTCCTTACTCTTAAGTAAGTACACATAGCAATACCTTGTACTATCATCAATGAACGTGATGAAGTACTTGTTCCCACCACGAGTAGGAATTGCTTTTAGATCACACACATCAGTGTGGATCATCTCGAGGGGTTCGGTGATTCGTTCCACCTTTTTGAATGATGATTTCGTTTGTTTTGCTTCTACGCAAGTTTCACATTTATTAATTGAGTCGATATCGAATGTTGGTATGAAATCAAGTTTGATTAAACGACGAATGGAATTATAATTTACGTGACCTAGTCTACCATGCCAAAGATTAGAAGACTCAATCAAATAAGTAGAACTAGTAGCGTTTTCTTTCATTGCATTCACGACAATTACATTCAGTTTAAACATTCCATTGAGGGCATAGCCCTTACCAACATACACACCATTTTTGGTCAACACGACCTTATCCGACTCAATCACCATTTTGAACCCAAACTTGTTCAACTGCCATCCCGACACAAGGTTCTTACGAATTTCGGGAACATACAACACATTGGACAAGGTGAGTTCCTTTCCCGAAGTCATCTTCAAAACCACGTTACCCTCGCCTTTTATTTCTGCCGTGGCAGAATTTCCCATGAAAACCTTTTCTCCATTAGTCACCTCCTTGAAGGTGTTGAAAAGGCTTTTGTCAAAGCACACATGTCGGGTAGCCCCCGTATCGACCCACCAATCCTTGTTATTTTGCCCAACTATATTCACTTCCGTGACCAAAATTGAGAGGTCCGTGACCATGGCAACAAGCTTATCGACTTCATCTACCATGTTCACTTGTTGAGCATTTTCCTTCTTCTTGGGAAGCTTGCAATCGCTAGCCTTGTGGCCTTGCTTTTGACAATTATAACAAGTTCCAAGGAACTTCTTTTTTCCAACTCCCCCCTTAGGACCAAGGTTGGAGCGTTTCCCATGACTTTTCTTTCCGCCCTTTCCACTGTTTTTTCCATTCGAAGATTGCCCATGTTCAACAAGATTGGCCTTCACAGTTTCAGGACCAACAACCTTTTTAAGGGCCACTTTGTTATCTTCTTCAATCCGAAGACGAACAACAAGATCTTCAATGGTCATCTCCTTTCGCTTATGCTTGAGATAATTCTTGAAATCAACCCAACTTGGTGGCAGTTTTTCAATCATTGATGCAACTTGGAATGTCTCGCTGAGGACCATTCCTTCCGCATGAATATCATGAAGGATAACCTGCAATTCTTGGACTTGGCTCATGACAGTTTTTGAGTCTATCATTTTAAAGTCCAAGAACTTTGCCACCACAAATTTCTTAGTGCCCGCATCTTCTGTTTTGTATTTGCGATCCAAAGACTCCCACAATTCTTTGGCAGTCTTGGCTTTGCAATACACATTATACAATGTGTCTACCAAACCATTCAAGATAAAGTTGCGGCACAGGAAATCCGAATGATTCCAAGCATGCATCGCGCTCACAGTTTGAGCATCCATTTCCCCTTCATCAACATGGGGTTTCGGTTCCGTCAAGAACCTTGCCAGATTCAGCGTGGTCAGATAAAAGAACATCTTTTGCTGCCACTGTTTGAAATTCACACCACTGAATTTTTCTGGTTTCTCAGCATGCGACACTGCATTAGGCAGTGGTGTCACCAGACCGGTAGTGACGGTAACAGCGGAAGTCATGACCGCAGAAACAGCACTGGTCATGACAGCAGAAACAGCAGTAGTCATCGGCTGGGATTCCATTCTGAAAAGAATAAGAACAGAAACAATTAGTAAAACGGGTCTGTTTAAGTTTGTTAGTAAAATAACCACTGATCTGAAACAGCTGATCAGCAAACAACTGATCTGAAAACAACTGATCAGTAAACAACTGATCTGAAACAGCTGATCAGTAAACAGCTGATCTTAAACAACTGATCTGAAACAGCTGATCTGAAACAACTGATCAGTAAACAGCTGATCTGAAACAACTGATCAACCACTGACCAGAACAGCAAATGGATCAGAAGTATAAAAGAAGATTTACAACAGTAAACGATTGAAACCGGGCTTGTGTTTAACACAATTCCCTTAAACAGATTCGTCGTCTGTTCCCAGGGCACGCCGGTTCGAAGCAGCACCGCGCACTGGCCTGAAAAGAAGTTGTTTTTTTTTTCTGTGTGTCTCAACTGATCAACTTTGCCTTCGATTTACAGTGCTAGAACCATAACCGAAATTAGCAAATTAAAGACCAAATACGAAACTGATATTCAGTTTGGAAAAATGAAATAATGATCCTCATTCATTTCAGTTTCAAAACAGAAAGTCACGAGTGCAAAAACTGCTCCACGCGGACCCGGGTTTTCGGAACTGCATTCGTGTCCGCAGGACGTACACGAGTTCAACTAAATCCGGTTCCATTTTTTGCACCCCCCCCCCCTGCGTGCGCGCGGGTAGGACTTGTGGTAAAACATGTCATAAGACTTCAAAGGCTTCATTAAGGTTTCACCTTATAAATAGCCTATCTTTTCACTCCCACACCGATGTGGGACAAGGTGAATTACCAACTTGAGACTTTCATTCACACTAAACTTCCAACAACTTATAATTCTATAAATAGGAATAAATGAGGTCATGATAGGTAGGCAGAAGTTTGTTTAGATTTGAGGGCTCATGCATGATGCATTGAGAGAGGGCTCAGCCCTGGGCATTTCGTAATTCATTTCTTTAATTCCAGTAATACAACTATCTCTTTCTCTTTTCTAGATCTACATACACTGTTCTATTGATTTTGCAATTCAATTCAATCCTAATACCTATCACCGACCCACCCAATTTGCCACCTCTTTAACCTTTTAATCTATTTAAGATGGCAAACATGTAAATAATAGTAAGAGTACCTTCTTGGACTTCTCGGTAGATCACGTGCAAGTCCAAAAAGAGTATCCGAATCTAATAGGCCGCCACTCCCATGGGGGATAGCCTTCAAGTATTTGCAGCCTCCAACACTTGGGTTATTCGGGTCAGACTGGTTTAAACCAAATGAATCCCCTAAACCAACAATAATATCGTCACGACCCATCATATGTAACAAATCATATATTACATCTATTGTTGCTGCATTTGCCCATCCTGTTGGAGTTACTAGTATTGCCTGGGATAAAATCAAACAAAAACTGAAAAACATGTTCATCTATAAGTATGCAGTAAAATATAAAGATAATTGCATGAAATATATGTTTAGGACATTAAAAAATTGAACATTATAGTACCTTAAGATTTATCGTATCCACGGGTACTTTTAGAAGATAAAAGAGAGCAAGAAAATCTCCTGCACTCATATCCATGTCAAACACAACCGTTTTCCCTAGTTTTTTCCCTTCAAAATCTGGTTTGTATACAACTTCCTTGTAATAAGGAAACTGAGATGAAAAATTGAATCTGCCTTTATTTTGTGGTAGGTTTAGTACCTGGTATACGTTTATAAAATTGAATAAATTAACCACATGTGTTTCTATATAGTGTAACAATGTATACCCCACATGGTCAATGTTTTAACCTCTAGGAATACAAGAAGCACATGTTTAGAGCCGTTACCCGCCCACCTGGACCGTCCACTTTTCAATCTCTAGGAAGTATAGTTTGAATAAACTTACGTTGAGAAAACTGACAAAAAATTCTCGGTCCAGCGAGCTATTCTTGTCACGGTTTTGCTTTGCCCTTGTTGCAAGCAGTACTCGCACTGAATCCGGCCCACTGACTTTCTCTGTGTAACCATCCTGATTTCATAGTTTCAGTATCTAAATAGTTGACGAAAATGTTACAAAAACAGGCATAATTGTATTTTTATTTATTAGTTTTGTGTAATGCAATAGGCATAGTAGATAACCACCACACTAAAAGATAGTAGTATTTTACGATACATTGATTTAGCAAGAAGTTACCTTACATCTCCCTATCCCGTTAGTTTGGAGGCAAAATGGATCTCGAATGCCTGTTTGAACATGACCACTATGAACTCCATTTTTCGTTAAGTTGAACTTTGGAACACTGCGGCCATCGAATAAATTATTTGAGGCATCAGATATTCCATAAGGTTTATTGGAAGTAATCACAGTTATATTCATATACTCCACTTCAGCGAATTCGTTTTCTCCATTTCTTTTGTGCAAGTTACGCATAATTGAAGTGGAAACACCTGACATAAATGAGTCCCACAAAAAATAGTTCTGCAAAAATGAAACCAAGCATAAAAAGGTTATTTGTCACTATATATAAGTTACCAAATGTATACATACAATAATAAAAAAATGAAAAAGTTCAAAATATTTTTATTTTTCCTATAGGGACCAAAATATTATCAAAGGGTAGAAATGAAGGATGGACATTTAATAAGATTTCCATGCTCAGGGGCCATGAGTGTTACAAGTTTCAGTTTACGAACAATATGCGTAATTTCTTACCTCATAGAATTTATCGTCAAACCAAGTATCTCGCACCATCTTTAACGTCTTAAAAACATATTGTGCCTCATACGTATGTTGATTCCGCTCAAATTCCTCAAAGAAGTTTTGAGTTATGGGAATTGTGTTTGTTGCATCTAGTGGAACAAGTGTAACCGGAATCCCAGAATGAATAACCTGTAAAGGTTAGTTATGAACGATAAAACACAACAATAAGTACTAATCTTAAAGAGGGTCTATAGTTAGTTACCTGGTATGCAGCAAAAGGGTCACCAAAAAAGTTGAACTCAGCATAAGGATTGCTTTTGAAGCATGTATATAAATTACCATGATTACCACCAGTTGGGTTCTTTGACCTCACACCACCACCCATGATATAAATGTGCTCAATATTTTTCTTTAAATGTGGATTGGTCATAAGAAAAATAGCGATGTTTGTGTGTGCTCCTATTACTAATAGACTAATGGGTCCATTCGATATCTTCTCGATTAGTACTTGCTGAGCGGTAGGTTGTTTAAGAGGTGAGTATCTCCTGCTTCCCTAGTTCATAATCAAAGGTTAACAGATGCATTAACTATCATAAGAACAAGGAAATATGACAACATTAGCTGTTTTGTAATGGTTTTTTATAGTCTAGACTACAAGTAGAGGTTCACAAATCACAAATGGGCCTGGGCTTGAACCCATCTAGCCCATCGAGAAAAGGACCGGTTCGCCCGGGACCCTCAAAGCCAGCTTAAGGGGCTGTTTGTTTACCTCTTAATGAGGCTCTTAATGGTTAAGACCTCTTACTGGTTCAGCACTTAATGGTTCAGACTGTTTGTTTCACGAGCAGATGTCTGAATGGTCCAGACATTTGCCTCTGAATGATTAAGATTTATACAAAGTCTGAATGGTTAAGACCTCTAATCTGAATTGGTTAGACATTTGCCTCTGAACGGTTAAGCATTATACAGGCTCTTAATGGTTCAGACCTCTTACTGGTTCAGCACTTAATGGTTCAGACCTCTTACTGGTTCAGCACTTAACCATTCAGAAGTTGTCAAACAACCCCTTAAGCTTGAAAGCCAATTTGGGCTGAAATATATTTTCCAAAACCGGGTCCAGTCCAAGCCTGGCCCTAGGCCTGATTAAGCCCGAAAGCCCTGTCAGTAGCCCAAATGGCAACTCTTTGTATTTTACTTTTTATAAATTCTAGGATATTATTTATATAACTTTTTTAGGTATATTATTTAAAAATCTTTAATTTTTTGTTAATGCTTTATATTACTTATTAAATTTAAGAATGTTATAATTTAAGAAAAATACATTTTCCATTTTTTCATAAGTTAAAATCGCGTATAAGTTTTTTGATATAATTTATATAAAAAAAACTTTTACATAAATCTTGCAAAATATATAATAAAAAAGGTCTGAAAAGGAACGGGCCTGGTTAGGACTGTTCAGGCCTATATTTTTACAGCATGACCTAGCCCTAGCCCAAGCTCGGGCCCATTAAGGCCACGGTTTTGTGCAACTTTTAAGTTGGAGATTCAACAAAAACATTCAAATAAATAAATACCTGAGGAAGAAAGCTTTTCCTATAGCCAAAGTTTGTATCTTTATACAATCTTCCTCCAGCTCCCACAGGAATAGTCTGTCTATATCTACAAGGTCCAGCTGTACCACTTCCCTGAATGTATGAATTAACCATAACCATATATAACTCGTTAGTTAGTTAGTTCGTTAGTTAAATAACTGTTTGTGATTAAAGTGCAGATTGATCAGTGGACATGATTAGTTGGATACCTGGTCAATTATAGGCATATATCCACCAACATTCGGTTGTATCGTACCATCTTCAAGTATACCACCCTCGCCTCCCACGCCAACTGCTATGTCATCCCGGCCCATCATGGAAAGGATATCATATATGTGATTTACCGAATGCCCACCGTCTGACCACTCGTTTGTGTTGATGGTTACTGCCTATACCAACATATAAGTGTCCTCAGTTAATTAAAATCTTGGTTTGATTCAATCTGCTAATGAAAATTCTTTTCTAACAATTGTGACATTCAAAAATCAAATTTTGACCTCATTTATAATCTTTTTAAGCTGGCAAGTTTACCAAACTGATACAAGAGGAAATATAGAGGTATTAATTGAACTACCTCGACCCCAGTGGCGGACCCAAAAACTTTTTCCAAGGGGTGCTGGAAGATTTCAGTGTTAATTTGTATGAAAAACATAAATTTATATAAAAGTGATTCTAGAGGATAATATAGAGCTATCATTACACATAACCGATAAAGCAGAAACAAAATCCAATTGGATAGCGATGGCCATAAATATTTAAGGGTTAAACTGAAATATCTAAAAGAACGAGGGATATATCATAAAAAATTAAAAACTGATCGTAAAGCAATACAGTAAAACCTCTATAAATTAATAATGTTGGTACCGAGATATTTTATTAATTTAGCGAGATATTACTATATCGATAAATTAATAAATTATTAATTTAAAGAGTTGGCTTATATTCTGGAGAAGACATTTGTGAGCTTGAGAACTTGATTACGAGAGATCGGCACAAAATAGATGTGAATGAGTTGTTGGATTATCCAGGTGAAAATAATGAATGTTATGAGGTTCAAAGTATTGAAAAAATTATGGCGGATACCGTTCAAAATCCGGTTGATGATGATTCAGTACCTTTGGAACCGGTCACTCGGAAAGAAGCATTGCAAGCGACAACAACTCTTCACAGTTTTTTGTTGCAACATGAGAATAGTGTGCCTCAACTCTTAAGTGCAATTGTGAGATTTAAAGATGAACTCAATATAGCTTTGAAGTTCACAAAAAAACAAGTGACTATAGATTCATTTTTTATTAGACAATCCTAGAATTTTGGAATATTTTAGTAATTATTAATTTATAGTTTCATTGGGACCAAGATATTTACATTGGGATTTCAAAAAAAAATTATTATCTTATTATTTTATCGATTGGGGTCCAATTTTGTACTGGTCCCAAGTTTGGACCGGACAAATTATTAATTTTATCGAGGTTATTAATGTATTGGGTACTAAATTATAGAGGTTCTACTGTATATCCTTTCGCAATCTTATGATAACAAAGGGAAAAACTTATAAAAATGAAGAAAAAAGTATCTAAATTATTAAAGGAGTTATTCATTAAAATCAAATGTGGCTAAGCATTCATAATGAATTTCTTATATTTGTGTGAGTGGGTTAGTTATATTATAAGGAATGGTTGTGGGTGAAGGAGAGATAAAATGTTATTGTTCATCTGTAAATATACGGGAACATTGTTCACCCCTTATAAATGTTTTAATATTTTTAAAAGTGGTTGTGAGTGAAGGAGAGAAGGAAAATGTAATGATAAAGGTATAAAAAAGTATTATTTAATTGAAAGGGAGAAAGAAAAAAGTAATGTGTTTTAGTGGATTATATGGATAAGGAAAAGGAATTCAATGTGAATATGTGAAAGAAGCCGAACTCCACGTAAACAAGAAATTGACCCGGTTTGTAAACTAGCCGAATTAGAGTTGTCCCTTGCTTTGCGCATAAACCGAACAACCCTAGACACCATATCCGCATTTAGTTTGGTCTTTGGGGTAGAGCAGAGGTGTAAACGAGTCAAGCCACTCGTAACTATTAGATACCGGCTCACTAATTTAAAGGTTTGGTATATTATATAGTAATCTACCCTTATATTTTGAATAGTCACGTAATTCTTTATTTATAATGTAATCTTCTTTTCTAATTTATCATTTTATATTTTTTTTATAAAATAGTGTATTTCACTATATTAAATAAAGAAATCTAACATAAAAGATTTACGTTATTTAATTCTGCATAGGTAGGGATAGTGTACAAAGTGTCTAAAGTGTGAGAAGTGTAAGAAGTGTTTTAAACCATTAGATCTTTGATCTAATGGTTGAGATCAATAGGGACCAAATTATAAATTGTGTTTTAATTATATGGACTGATTTGAAAATTGTAGGGGTAATAGTGTCTTTGTATATGTTTCAAATTAGGTAACCTCTCCTAAATTCTAGTGATTCACTCCTAAATTCTAGCGATTCAAATTTAACTGTTAAATTCTATCGATCCTAAATTCTAAAAACACATAAATATGTAACTGCTACAAGAAATGTATAACACTATACATCCATCATATAACACTATATAACATCATATAACACTATGTAACACTATATAACAATATATAACACTATACATCCATCATAGACATGCTACCAGAAAAATATAACACTATGCATCCATCATATAACACTATATAAACCAAAGAACACTATATAACACCATATAACACCATGTAACACTATATAAAAATATATAACACTATACAGTTCTGAATGGTGGTTGCACTACAGAATTAATAATTGATGGTGTGATATAGTGTTTTTTGGTGGTTGCACTACAGAATTATATAACACCAAAAACCATTATATAACACCATGTAACACTATATAAAAATATATAACACTATACAGTTCTGAATGGTGGTTGCACTACAGAATTAATAATCGGTGAACAAGATGACACAAATTCGTAGATTAATTCTTAAATTCGAATTCCTATAATAAAGGATGACGGTTATTTTGGGCAGTTATATTTTAATCAATTAATTGAAAGAAATAGAAAATTACTAATTCACCCTTTTGAATTAATTTAGATACAGGACACTTGTTATCACCACATTATTTCTCACCCTTCTCACAATATTAGATTAATGTACAGGATCCTCTACCCAATTGGGCAGGGATAGTGTACATTGATTCAGAAGTGTGAGAAGTGTATTATAACACTATATATAACACTATATAACACCATATAAACACCGTATAACACTATGTAACACCATATAACACTATGTAACACTATATGACACTATATAACAATATATAACACTATACATCTATCATAGACATGCTATCAGACAAACTATAGTGTTATATTTGTTATATAGTGTTATATAGTGCTACATAGTGTTATATGGTGTTATATAGTGTTACATATTGTTATACGGTGTTTATATGGTGTTATATAGTGTTATGTATAGTGTTATAATACACTTCTCACACTTCTGGATTAATGTACAGGATCCTCTACCTATGTTTTAATATATATTAAATTTGAGTTAGTCACTAATATATGGCCATAAACATTTAAGGGTTTGACTGAAACTTTTTAAAAGAAAGAGGGGTATACATGAAATTTGATTGTCATTTTCGTAAATCACTAAATCCATTTAGAAAACGTCCAAAAATAAAGAAAAAGTATCCAAATTATTAAAGAAGTTATTTATTTTTTATAAGTCAAAGACAGAGATGGTTAAGGATGGGAAAGAAGCCGAACTTGAACTTAAATAAACAAATTAAAAATTAATGTTTTCAGGACTTGATCGGACGTTATATCGGTCTTCTTAACAGTGCACTGGTCGGAGGACTTGATCGGACGTTATATCGGTCTTCTTAACAGTGCACTGGTCGGACTGGAATTAAAAACCGGATCACATACATACAGTGGGGGAGGGAAAGTTTGTCGGCTAATGAAAAGCCATATATATTACTTTAAAATTATAGATGGCTGCGAATTATGCTGTCAAATTTGGTTTTGCATAAAATAAAGTATTGCTAAATGTACTTTTTAACATATTTGGTGAGCCATCATCCATCATAAAGGTGGGAGTTACGTAACCTCAATGGAAGATGGCCCACCAAGTTTACGAGAGAAGGATGCCTTTGTTCCTCGCACATGAGGGTTACGTTAATGAAGAAACACGGAACTAATTAAGGGACTAATCAGTTTGGTTTATGTTTCTTGCATAATGGTTAATCTTCTCTTGGGTTCCTGAGCTCCTTAATGACCGTGGTTAACTGCAAAACAGAAACACCGTTACTCGTTAAGAGGGGAATGTGGGGGTTTCCCTCTTAACCGGGCTCCGGCGTGAGAATAAGCGACTGGGCTTAGGAGATAATTAAGTATTAAGTGAGAGTAGAGGGAATGGAATAGTTTAACCTGTGAAGTGAGGTCCCTATTTATAGCCGGAGAGGTGTAAGAGGATATGGGCTGATGGGCCTTGGGCCGGAAGTCGACAACTTGGGCGATATGCTCTTTGTCTCACTTGTCTCGACCGTTAGTGGCTTCTGGGAGTTCTTCGGTGCTGGCGCACAATGATTGGAGCCACGTGTCATGGTTGTCGGCCTGGCCGCCGTCCTGCCATCAGCAGGTAAGTGGAGATCGTGGGACAGTTGTCTCTGCCCTATGATTGGTGCCACATAGGCGTCCTTAAGTACTTTTTGTCTCCTGCATGTCAGACGATCGTGGAGCACGATTGCGCAGGAACAGAAGGATCCTGATTGGCCCTTTTATTCTGCCACTTGTACGTTGTGTACTATCTGGAAAGGCCTCGCGCCGTGGTCACGCACGATTCTTGCTGAGCACGCTATTATCATGCGCGCGGCATGGGCTTTCAGATGTTCTCATTTAGAATGCCACGTTTCGTTAACTGGAGTTTACTCTTTTGTGGACCTCGCGCCGCGTTGCACAGGTGTGCTGTATCCCGCGCGAGGGTGATGATCAAGAAAAGTGCTGATTAAGGAGTATGGTCCCGCGCGCCTCATAGGGGTTGCGCGGCTTTTTGGGACCATACCCCTTCAAGTCCCCCCAGTCCAGTGCTGCACCATGCGCAAAGCAAGTGGTTGGAGCTCTGGACTTAAAAAATAAAGTAGTGATGGTTTTGGCTTTGGTAGACGGCGCGCGTGTAAATTGTTAGTTACTACGGCGCGGCTATCAAGCTTGTTGTTTGCTTTTCCATGAAGTTTCTCATGACTTTGGGCGGGAGAAACCTCGAAGTTTGAATTTTCTGACAGGTTGGTGAAAAAGTCGTGGTTAGTGACGTTTGAGTTGACCTCTGACGGTTGTCATCAACGTGTTGCTGACGGTTCAGATTTTCGTTAGGCGAGTGAGGCCCACGCGCGCGTGGTAACCGTCACTCCGAGAAACGCGCCTTACGTGGCGCTTTCTGGTTGGCCTTGCTTGCGGCGGTTTCGGCACGGTTACCGATCGCATTAAATGCGATCGGTATATATATCCGAAGAGAGGTGAGGCTCGTCACTTTTCTCTCCCACTATTCTTCTATTTCCTCTCAAGTCCTCTGAATCTTCAAGCTTTTGAAGAACGTTGTAGCAGACCTTCAAGTTTTTTGAAGAACATTCAAAATCTGTCTTGTTTACTGATGGCTGAAGAACATGAGGATATCCCCGGAGAAGAAGGTCCTGTGCCTGTTCTCCGGTGGGACTTAGGGCTTTTCGAACAACTTTCCCGTAGTTTCCGGTTCCCACCGGAGTGGGATGCTCGGTACCCGGCTCAAAACCAAACAGCCGCTGATGCACCGCCGGGGTACATCACCTTATTTGAAGACTTCTTCCACCAGGGCAACTTCCGGTTGCCGGCGACTAACTTTATGGCTCACGTTCTTCAATATTATGGGTTTCATATATCTCAAATGAGCCCACCTGGGATGGTTCGGGTTCGGCACTTCGAGTTCCTGTGCTGGGCTCACGGCATCGAGCCAACCGTTGACAGGTTCCGGGTCTTCTACACGCTTCAGAGGAACATGGGTTTCTACTCTTTCGCTAGCCGAGGTGCGGCGAAGAAGATATTGCTAAACCCTCCCAAAAGTTTCCACGATTGGAAACCAAAGTTTTTCTATATTCGGGAGGAGGTAATTCCGATACCTATGAGGTTTCGCGCCTGGACTGAACCAATCGTAAAGGAAGACTTGGCGATCCCCAAGACTGAGGCTTGGTACCGGGAGCTCACTGCCACCCCAAACCGAGTGTTTGGGGAAAATGTCTTGGTCGCGGCGAGGATGAGCGATCAGTGGCAGCCTGAGAGCAAGGAGGTTCCTGTCTTGATGCTTGGTGACCAAGGTTAGGAATTCTTTTTTTTTTTTTTCTTACTTTTCGTGGCTTGCGCTTTTCCTTATTTTACGATTTATCTTGTAGAGGAGCGTCTGTATCAAGCTGCCTTCGCCGCTTTCGGCGGTAGGATGGGTGTACGCCCGCTTCGAGACGGGGAACAATATTGGTATGACCAAATAAAGGATAATTTTATGTATCCTGTTGCTGACGCATTTGCCTCGCTGCCTACTGCAACCGAAGGTGCGCATATACCTAAACCTCGTCCTCTGCGCTCTGTGACTTCTGCTGGGAAAGAGGTTGTCTATCTTTCCAGCGGGGAGTCTGTAGGATCTTCGAACGGGGAGTTAAGTTCGTGGTCTAACATCTTTGCAGGTGTGTTGCGTGACCTGGGTATTGACCCTGAAGAGAAGAGGAAGAAACCCCCAAAGAAGAAGAAAACCGGTGAAACCGAAGTGACAAGCAAGAGGGGTGGGAGTAGCCGCGCAGCTGCTGGTAAAGGTAGTCCTCGTCTTCGTCAAAGTGACTTAAAAAATTATGTGATAATTAGTGACTCATTAGAGGGTTTGTCGCGCATAGGCGAAGGTAAAGGCGGAGCAGGTCGCTCAAAAGGTGAAGGTGGCGCGGGTTCAAGCAACCCGGATGCTGGCGCTACCCCTTCCTCTGCTGAGCATGCGGAAGAGGAAGAAGAAGAGGAAGAAGAAGAAGCTGCTGAAAAGTTGATCAGCAGAAAAAGGACCAGGAGCGGGGCGACTGCTGGTGTAACTGTGGCGCCGAAAGCTGGAGGAGCTCTGGTGCTTGGTAAACAGAGCAATTTGCGCTCACTCTATCAGTTCTCTCCTGGTAAAATTTGTTTTCAGTTCTCTTTTTTTGTGTGTGGCTTTCCTTGTCTTGACCCTTCGATTTATGCAGAGGGCAAGAAGAAGACCCCTGAGAAGGGTGTTGTTTTTATGGAGCCCGAGGCAAAAAGGCCTAAGATTATCATCAAATCTTCCGAGACTGCTGGGGCTGAGCATGACAAGGGCAAACATGTTGCTGAGGTCGATAAGGCAAGGGCTGCCGAAGAGAAGAAGAAGGCTGATGAGGAGCGTAGGAAGAGAGTTGATGAAGACAAGAGGAAGGAAGCTGAAGCGAAGAAGAAAGCTGAGGAAGACCAGCGCCAGGTTGAAGAGGCGCGCAAGAACAAAGCTGCTGAAGAAAAGAGGAAGGCAGAGCAGGAAAGGAAGAAAGCCGATGACGAGAAGAGAAAAGCTGAGCAGGAGAGAAGAGCTGCTGAGAAGGCTCTTGCTGATGCTGAGAAGAGAAAAGAGAGAGCCTTGGAGAAAGAGAAAACTGCTGCTGAAAGGCCGGTTGGTATTTCCATTACCAGAGGCACGGGTTCAGGTTCAACTGCTGGTCGGGGTGGTATGAGACCTGACGTGCCGCCGCGCTCTCCGATAGGCCCCCGGGACACAGTGGGCGATATCTACTACAAGTCTTACACTGAAGAGAGTCGCGGTGACGCCCCGCACAACCCGCCTTGGGGTTTGAAGCAAAAGGATACTTTCCTCGAGTTCGCGCCGTGCCATGACTGGTTGGTGAATTCGATTCCTCCGGGGGAGATGGATCGTCAAAGGGGGCGTACTCACAGTGGGCTTTATCATGCCTATGTCGTTGGTGAGGCCAACACCCGCGCTGCTAACCAAGAAATTGTCCGGGAGTGGCGAACCATGGTTAGGGAGAGGGATGATTGGGAGAAGTATAAAGATCGCATTACGAGGCGTGCTACTGACTTGGAGAAGTCTAGAGCTGCGTTTGATGAGCAGAAGGCGAAGTTCGATGCTGACCGAAAGTCTGAAGAGTGGGGGCGCGAGGCCCTGAAAAATAAGCTTCATATTGCTGAAGAGCAACTGGCTAAGGAGAAAGCCGAGTTCAAGCGCATTTGCGCGAAGGATAACGAGCGCGCGGCTGCGGATCGTAACAAGATTGTCAACCTTGAAGCCAAGGTGGTTGAGTTGACCGGCAAGGTCGAGGATGCGCAAGCTGCGCGGGTTGCTAGGGAGCAGGTTGAGGTTTTTGCAACTTATACCTTTTCTCTGTACTTTATTTTATAAAATAGCCTAAGTCTCTTTGTTCTTTTTAGGTTGAGTTGGCTGGGGTGAAGGGTCAGCTGTCTGTTAAGGACAAGGATTTGCAAGCCAAGGATGTCGAGATTGCGGAACTGAAACGTCGCCTGAATGATCAGGTTGATAAATGCGAGTCCTTGGAGATTGATTTGGAGGCTGAGAAGGTGAAGGCTGCGACTGCTGAGGAGGCCAAGCAGCTTGCTGAGGAAGCGCGTAATGTTAGCACTTCTGCCCTTAATGTAGCACAAACGAATTATGCTGAGGCTCAAGGCATTGTTGACACTCTCGTCTCTGAGGCCGAGTGGATGCGCGGCCGTGGAGTAGTGCTGGTATGCTTATCCTTTTTTCCTTCCAAAGTATATCGTTAGAAGTTGTTTTTTATGCGCAAACTCTGCTGTAGATCGCCAACTCTATTCTCAATGCTGGAGAGCTGGATCGTGCTGTTGCTGCTTTGACCGATGCTGCGCGCGCTGTTGGCCACCGAGGAGGGTACCTAGAATGCGCACAACACGTTGAAGAAGCGCTTGGACAGGAGTTTGACGTCAGTCATTGTTCGGTTACTGACCAGGCTAGCGCCGAGCTAACACGTGCTGAACATGCTTATGACCACTTATCACTCCCTGTGATGGATTTAGTTGCCAAGGCTTTGGAACATGATGATTGGTGCCAGCGCCTTAAGGGCATTCTTGATCCACCTATAACGGTTGAGTTATCAGATGAGGAGGCAGCTGGGAATGATGGCGATGACGAAGGCGATGGCGGCGACAAGCATGATGGTGATGATGTTTGAAATTGTTTCGAGTAGATAGGTTTTGTATGGCTTTGTGCCTTGTGCATTTCTGTAAGTTTTTGATGTAACTTCTTGCGCAGTCGCGCCTTTTAATGATGACGTTGTCTTTTTATGACTGTTACGCGGTTGCGCCTTTTAAATAGCATGTTTGCTTACTTTCCCGTTACAATTATTGCACTGTTGTTAGAAACTTAGGTTAAATTAGCGAGAATAAATGTAAGCATGGCTCTTGTGTGAGTAACTGCCCGGTCTCGCGCTATGTTCGCGGAGGACCTTGGAGGCACTGCTGGAGTGTTTTCTTGCTAATCAGAAGTTTAACATGCATTTGTAACGAAGGAAGTCAGTCGTGGTAAAAGAGCATGTCGTATGCTTTCATTGATTAAGTAGGCGCTTAGGCCAAGATACATTGCGTAAGTAGCAAAATAGGCGTTTAGCTAATCATGAGTAATTACAAAGGCGCGTGGCCAACATGGGCGGGTAATGGCGCAAGGCCGGTAGTAGCTATATGTAGCACTTGCGCAGTTGTTGCGCATTCCACGTGCGCGGGATGATGTGTCCATCCAGGGTGCGCAATTTGTAAGCCCCTTTTCCTAGCACTTCGTGGACCAAGTATGGGCCTTCCCATTTGGGTGCTAGTTTTCCAGGGCGTTCAGCGTTTGAGGCTTCGTTGTCCCGAAAGACGTATTCCCCTGGAGTGAAGGTACAGATGCGTACTCGCGCGTTGTAGTACCTCTCCAGTTGTGTTTTGTACTTGGCTTCTTTAATTCGCGCATTTTCGCGCCTTTCTTCCAGCAAATCCAAGTCAAGACGACGTTCTGCCTCGTTGTCGATTGCGTTGACTGCTGTCAAACGCGGAGAGGGCAAGCCAACTTCTGTCGGGATAACCGCTTCTGAGCCATAGACTAGGCTAAAAGGGGTTTCGCCGGTACTCGTTTTTGGCATGGTTCGGTGAGCCCACAAGATACTTGGGAGCTCATCTACCCAGCCTCTTCGCTTAGTGCCCAGTCGGGCCTTAATCCCTTCGACGATACACTTGTTCACACTTTCAACCTGCCCGTTGCCTTGAGGGTGCGCAACGGAGGAGAAAGTGTGTTCGATTTTCATCTCCTTCATCCAGTTCTTGAGGTCATCGGATGCAAAGTTAGTGCCGTTGTCTGTTACTATCTTGAGTGGGAGGCCAAACCTACAGATGATGTGCTCCCAAATGAACTTGCGCACCATCATTGCTGTAGTGGAAGCGAGGGCTTTGGCCTCCACCCACTTTGTGAAGTAATCGACGGCTACTATTATAAACTTGACGGCGCCGGGAGCGTCTGGGAAGGGTCCTACCATGTCAATTCCCCACTGCTGAAAAGGCCAAGCAGTTGATACGGGGATTAGATCGTTCTTGGGGCGCAGGGTTTTTGGAGAATGCCGCTGACAGGAGTCACACTTGCGCAGTTCCTTCAGGGCATCAACGTGCATCCCTGGCCAGTAATACCCGGCGCTCATAATCTTCGCAACAACCATGCGTGGTCCCGCATGGATGCCGCAGATTCCTTCATGGATCTCCCTTATCAGATAATTCGCATCTTGAGGGTCCACACAGCGCAGTAGTGGTCCCAAGAAGGACTTTCGGTATAGGATACCGCCATTCATTTCGTATTGCAGAGCTTTGTTCTGAATTTTTCTTGCCTCTGCCTTATTCTCTGGGAGTATTCCTTCTTTCAAGTACTGAATGATAGGGGTCATCCAGGATGGCTGCCCCAGCTCGATCACATTGACTTGTCGCAACAAAACTGACGGGTTCTTGAGTACCTCAATCCTTACATCTTTGGCAAGATGTTGAAAGGATGTTGAGGCAAGCTTGCTCAAGGCGTCGGCTGGTTTGTTTTCGGAGCGGTTGATGTGGATGACTTTGTGAGACTTGAATTGTTGAAGCAACTCTTTTGCTTGTTCCAGATATAGAGCCATGACTTCGCCCTTTGCATCGTATATACCGTTTACTTGGCTGGCTATCAAGAGTGAATCAACATGCGCTTGTAGATTTTTAGCTCCCATTTTGATGGCGAGGCGCAAGCCTGCCAGAAACGCTTCATACTCCGCCTCGTTGTTTGTGTTTTTAAAATCCAACCTGATGGCGTAAGTAAATTCATGGTTTTCGGGGCTTACGAGGCGCAATCCAGCTCCCGCGCCATCTTCGTTTGAAGCCCCATCGGTGTAAAGCATCCAAGTCTCGTTTGTCGTGTCTTTCACTGGAGTTTCAACAAGCTCACAATCCTTGATTTTCTCAGCTGGGACTTCTGTGATGAAGTCCGCTAGAACTTGACCCTTGATGGCTGGGCGCGGTCGGTATAGAATGTTGTGGCCTCCCAACTCGATTGCCCATTTGGCGAGTCTTCCTGATGTTTCTGGTTTCTGAAGTATCGTGCCGATATGGAAATTGGTAAGTACGGTGATCACATGCCCTGTAAAATATCTGCGCAGTCTTCGGGAGGCATGTAGCAGCGCAAGAACCAATTTTTCCATTGTGGAATATCTCGTTTCTGGGTCAGTGAGTACCCTGCTGACATAATAAATCGGAGTTTGAACTCCATTTCTTTCCACTAATAACACCGACCCTACTGCCTTATCGGAAGAGGATAAGTACAGTACGAGTGGCTCTTTTTCAAACGGCGCGGTCAGGGTTGGAAGTTCGATCAGACATGCTTTCATTTGCTGGAAAGCCTTTTCTGCGTCGGGTGTCCATTTGAACTCTTGCTTCTTGACACAATTGCGCAGTGTGCTGATAAAAGGGTACGACTTCGCGGCGTGATTTGACAAAAAGCGGTTAAGCGCGGCTAAGCGGCCGGCCAACCGTTGCATTTCTTTGATTGTTCGAGGCGATGGCATTCGTTCTATTGCCTGAACTTTATCTGGATTTACCTTGAAGCCGCCGTTAGTGACTATGAAGCCTAGAAACTTCCCCTCTTCCATGCCAAAAGAACATTTGGCTGGATTCAACTTCATGTTTACGCTGCGCAATGAATTGAACGTTTTCTCGACGTCCTTCAACATCTGGTCCTCTTCGGGGCTCTTGACCACTAGATCATCGATGTAAACTTCAATATGCTTTCCGATGTCACCTGCGAAGGTCTTGTCCATCAATCGCTGGTATGTGGCGCCAGCATTTTTCAGGCCGAAAGGCATCTTAGTATAGCAAAAAATCCCCAGATCCGTGCGAAAGGCTGTCTTGTCTTCATCCTCGAGCTTCATTTGAACTTGATGGTACCCCTTGTAGCAATCCAAGAAGCACTTCCATCTGTATGGCGCGAGCGAGTCTATCTTCTTGTCGATCTCAGGCAAAGAATAGCAATCCTTAGGGCATGCCCTGTTGAGATCGGTATAGTCGACGCACATTCGCCATCCACCGCTAGACTTTTCTACCATTACGGGGTTCGCCACCCAACTCTGATAACGTACCTCGCGCAGGATGCCAGCTTTAAGTAACTCGCAAACTTGTTCGTTCATTGCTTTCGTCTTGTCCGCCCCTAGGCTGCGCCTTCTTTGGACCTTTGGCTCAACCGAGGGGTAGGTGTTTAAACAGTGCTCTGTGATGTCGCGCGGGACTCCGGTCATGTCGGCCGGGGTCCAGGCGAAAATATCCATGTTCTTGAACAGGAGCTGCTTGAGGCGAGTTCTGATATTTGGTGAGATAGCGTGACCTATCGTCACCGTTTGCTCCGGATATTTGCGATTCAAAACCCATTTTTCGGGCTCGGTTGCTGAAACCTTTGCCGCCTTTGTTGGGCGCATCTCTTCTGTTGACATAACTTCCTTCTTCGCATAAACAATTGCTACCCCCGTCTTGGTTGGGAAACCAATTGCTGAGTGGGGGGTGGAAGTTATCATATTCAGCTCACCTTGCGTTTCTCTCCCGATCAGTACGTCGTGTCTTGACTTGACAGGCATCACCATGAAATTGACGTTCGTTGTCCTTGAATGCTTTCCGTCAGAGAGTGTGACGGGGAAGCTAATTTGGCCTAACGGGAAGACCATTTCGTTGCAGAATCCGGACAGTGGGTAGTCAACTGGTTCGAGTCTCGCTTTGTCTTCATCGTCGAACTGGTTAAAGCATTGTTCGTAGATGATGTCTGCTGTACTTCCCGGGTCAATGAAGACGTATTCGGTTTCGTAATGGCCGATGATACCGGTGATGACGATGGGTCGCGTGGCTCGGGGACCCCCGCGCACCACCGGGAAAATAACTTGCTGTTCTTGCCATGAAGGCTCATACGGTCTCTTGCCTTTTTCTTTCGCGCTATACCTTGGTCCATTGACCATGTGTGTGTCCAGGCGTCGAACCTTCTTGTGATTTCCTTCATCGTGGCGATGTAGTTGTCGCGTCTCTTTGCGCACGTTCTTCACTAAGTGGCTCAGCTTTCCACTCTTTAGTGCTCTCTCGATCTCTTGTCGCAGGCTGTAGCAATCATCTGTTAAGTGGCCTGTATCCTTGTGGAAATCACAATACAGATTGGGATCTTGTCCCTTTTTGTTCGTCATAGGCCTGGGAGTCTTAAAATCATGGTTCTCCGTCATTAGCACCTCTTTTGGTGTTTTTACGAGCGGAGTCCAATGTTTTTCACGATTGTCGTCTCGGACTGCTTTTCTATAACCGATGCGATCAATGGTATCACGCGCGTCTTCCTTATAGCGGGATCGTTCTTCGTACCGGGGTCGTTCATGATAACCGCTGGAGTGGTTGGCTTTCCACCCAGGGTTTTTCCCTTTGTTGCGCCTATTGTCATCGCGCGGGTGACCCCCTTTGGAAAATCTATCTTCAGAACGATAGCTGTTGTTTCGTGCGAGTGACTCCTCAGTCTGCGCGACAATCTTCGCGGCTTCCATGAGTTTATCCCACTCCTTTGGCATTCCATCTTTCCCCGTGATGGTTCTGATCAGGCTATCACATCGGATGGCTTTTTTGAAATGGCAGCGCATGAGCTGCTCACTCACGCCACCTATCTCCAAACATTCTTTGTTAAAGCGCGTAATGAAATCTTCCAGACCCTCATTATCTCTACGCCAGATATCTTCAACTTCAGCTGTGTCGCGCTGGTATCGTCTTTGTTGGCTGAAGTGACTCAAAAACTGAGTTCTGAAATCTACCCATGATTTTATCTTTCCCGGAGGAAGGCTGTCGAACCAGGCGCGAGCAGCCCCCGTTAATGTTTGGATAAACAAATGACACCACATGGGCATGTTCCAACCGCCCAGGCAGCCTACGCTAGTAAACACTCTGACGTGATCATCTGGATCAGTCAATCCATTGAACTTTCCGTCAGTCGGAGGTAGTTTCTCTCTCTTGAGCGGCGCGAGTGCTATCTTTGGGATGAACTTTGAATGCTCTATAGCTTCCTCTGGTCGGTAGGCGAGGCGAAAGTCACGCTCTGCCTCCTCTGTATACCCAACGTGCTGCCTTGGTTTGTAATACTCGTGGTTTCTTTGCAAACGATTGAAAACCGAAGATTCGTCATCGTTCTCCCAGGTTGGATCATTCGGGTCAGTTTCTTCCCACTCGTCGTTTATGTTGCGCGGCGTGAGCCGGCTATGAACTGGGCCTCTTTGGAAGTTTGACGGTTCGTCATAGTAGCTTTCTGTCTCCCCCCGTGTGTCTCGCGTGTCCTGCACGCTTAACCTTCGGGTGGGGGGAGGTCTGTTAATTCTTCTCGGAATGTATTGCGGGACCGGCACCTGGCGCGGCCCGTGGCTGGGGCCGGTTGGTGTGACCAAGGACGGCTCTGCCGTTAAAACTGCTTGCTGAGCGCTCAAGGACTGATACGCTTCGTTAATAGTGGCTAGTTGCTTGGCGTACCATGAGGCTGGGGTTTCGCCTTCTGGTAGCCCTAATAGTGCTGATATGTTCTGAGTTGGAGCTGGGTTTGAAGGTCCAGCACCGTTGTTTCCTGGGGTGTTTTGAGTGATGCGGGTGAAGCTCCCGCGCGGACCCCCGGTGTTGGCTACTTCGACTTCACCAACTTCTTCAAAGTGTTGGGGTTGGCCATTTTGATTACCTTCCCCCAACGCTGCATTTGCATTTTCACCGAAACCAACGAACTCAGGTATGATTCCTTGACCAGCCATGGATCGAAGGAAGAAAAAACACGAAAAACTCAGGAAAGAAGATGAGAGTGGTTTGTAGAAAAAATCGGTGGGCGCCAATGAAGAAACACGGAACTAATTAAGGGACTAATCAGTTTGGTTTATGTTTCTTGCATAATGGTTAATCTTCTCTTGGGTTCCTGAGCTCCTTAATGACCGTGGTTAACTGCAAAACAGAAACACCGTTACTCGTTAAGAGGGGAATGTGGGGGTTTCCCTCTTAACCGGGCTCCGGCGTGAGAATAAGCGACTGGGCTTAGGAGATAATTAAGTATTAAGTGAGAGTAGAGGGAATGGAATAGTTTAACCTGTGAAGTGAGGTCCCTATTTATAGCCGGAGAGGTGTAAGAGGATATGGGCTGATGGGCCTTGGGCCGGAAGTCGACAACTTGGGCGATATGCTCTTTGTCTCACTTGTCTCGACCGTTAGTGGCTTCTGGGAGTTCTTCGGTGCTGGCGCACAATGATTGGAGCCACGTGTCATGGTTGTCGGCCTGGCCGCCGTCCTGCCATCAGCAGGTAAGTGGAGATCGTGGGACAGTTGTCTCTGCCCTATGATTGGTGCCACATAGGCGTCCTTAAGTACTTTTTGTCTCCTGCATGTCAGACGATCGTGGAGCACGATTGCGCAGGAACAGAAGGATCCTGATTGGCCCTTTTATTCTGCCACTTGTACGTTGTGTACTATCTGGAAAGGCCTCGCGCCGTGGTCACGCACGATTCTTGCTGAGCACGCTATTATCATGCGCGCGGCATGGGCTTTCAGATGTTCTCATTTAGAATGCCACGTTTCGTTAACTGGAGTTTACTCTTTTGTGGACCTCGCGCCGCGTTGCACAGGTGTGCTGTATCCCGCGCGAGGGTGATGATCAAGAAAAGTGCTGATTAAGGAGTATGGTCCCGCGCGCCTCATAGGGGTTGCGCGGCTTTTTGGGACCATACCCCTTCAGTTAAATACATGTACTGCGTTTAGCAGTGTGGACCTAAAAATTATTTCTTAGGGGTTCAACCAAACTTTCAAAGGGTGCGATCGGTGGTTGAAGTGATGAACCGTTGGTTTTGAATGTCGACCGATGGTATATGTATCTAATGAAACTCTAGAATACTAAAAACCCAAACCAAAATAACCAAGGGTCGGTACCGGTATTACGGTTCAAACCGGTATACCGGATTTTACCGCCGGTACGAATCTTATGCCGTTTCACTTATTTACTGGGGTGTTTCGTACCGGATTTGCATTCGAAACCGGTAATACCGGTATAACCTGCCGGTATTTACCGGTTTTTAAAACACTGGTTTAAGCTTTACTAGCGAATCAAGCTCAAGCCAAAAATCCAAAGCTCGAATCGAGCCGACCTTGGGCTCGAGCTTCAGAAAGTTGCAACGAGCTGAGCTCAATTAAGGTAAGGCTCAGGCTCGGCTCTACTCATTTGCACCCCTAGTATAATTTGGGTAATTTAGGAGTAGCTTCAGTGTAACATTCGTCGTTCAAAAAAATATATAATAGCAACTGAAATCAGATAATTGCACAAAATCACCAAAAAAAAAAGTAAAAAAAAAAAAAAGAGTATGCATGTTGGAATCGAGAACAAGTAAAAAGAGAAAAGCAACCTGCAAATCGAATTGAGATGTATTTAGCTTCAAGAGGTATAACATAGCGAAGAAATCGTCGGAATCGACATCAGTATCGAGCAGAATCCGGTGAGGACGGGCGGCGATTCCAACGGCAACGATAATTACGGCAAACAATGATCTCCGCCACAGCCACAACATCTCCATTAATTAAGTTGCTAGAAAATCAAGGCCTGTGAGTGAGCTTATTCGCTGAAAAGGTTAGAGAGAGAGAGAGAGAGAGAGAGAGAATGAGAGAGGGGGAATGGGGATTCTGTAGTTGATGGTGGACCAGAATATCAATATTCGAATAATGATGACGGGGGGACTAGAATGTCAAAATACTTTTTACACACTTAAAAAGGTTTTTTTTTTTTTTCTAAGATATAAGTTTAGTGGATTTTAGTGGCCATACGTGTGTGAGATGGTGATGACGTGGAGGGGGATCCAAAGAGGTATTTTTGAAAATCGTTGAAAATTGTGAGTCGTGGCCGAATAGAAAATACAGACCCTTAAATATAAACAGTAACCCTCGATTTTCGTTTGCACTGGTGGGCCCGAACGTGAGGGAATCAACGTGACGATTGTATACCAATTTCACAGCGCAGCGGAAATAGAGAGTTAATAATAAGGTTCGAGTATTAAAACTCCCAAGATATATTATAACTTTGAGTATCAATATCTTGATACAATATAACCCAAAGGTGGATCGAAAGACTTTAAGACATCATGGGTGTTTGCCATTGAAATCACAAATTCCAAAGCTATCAAAATCGAACCTTATCTAGCCTATTATCTAGGTTCCTCACATGTAAGTCAATCTTTAAAAATACGTCAACTTTCGCTGGTTAAGGATGTTATTTTTTTACATATTCAAGTGTGTCAGGATTTTTGTTAAGAATCAGGATTTTTGTTAAAAAACAAAAACCTATGAATTTTTTGACCGACCTATTGGAAGGAAAATCAACACTCAGACCAGCTAATAATTTGGTGTTTGGAAAGGTAGGAGGGAAACACAAGTTTGTGGATCTAACATGGGTTTCCTCTTTTGTGGGCTTGGGTAGTAGTGTTTTCATGGTAGGTCAGGTTGCTTTAAAAGTTGTTTAATGCAACGTGATCAAACACAAAAAAGCGCGTCTTGACAATTAACACGTATTTATACAATTTGCTTTTGATACTTTTGGTTTCTTTATGATTGAGGGGCTGTTTGTTTGCATCTGAATGAAGCCATTCAGAGGCTTACCTCTGAATCGGTCAGAGGCTAGGCTGTTTGGTTGATTAAGATTGTGCCTCTTAATGATTCAGTACTCCTCTGAACCATTCAGCTCAAAAACATCGCTGAATGAAACTTGAGACAAAGATACCCCTAAACAACACTGCTTCGTCTTCTTCTCCCACAGCCCCATCTTGTTCTCCTCTCTCCTCCACACGCCGCCCTCCTCCACATCCGAACCACCATAGCCCCGCCGACGACGTCTTCGGGTTTCCGGTAAAACAACAAGCTCACTGATCTCTCTCTCTTCTTCCTGCTTTGAACCCGCTGTCCGACACCACCACTTTCGCCATCAACCCGCTGTCCAACACCATCACTGATCGTCTTGTTGTTGTTGATGGTGGAGGGATGGGGATGGAATGATATGATTTATGATGTTGTGTGAGAAAGTTCATAACACTACCAAGGGTCAACACAGCAAACAAAGATCTTTAAAACAAGAAACAAAACGGTAGAGAGAGAGAGATAAAGTTCTGGAGGTGGAGGGATGAGATATTACTTTGCTCAGACAACCCACCAGGTTAATAGGCCTAAAATCATTAAACACAGGTGGGTCTTCCACTTTAGGGATGAGAGCAATAAATGGTTTTTTTAATTAAAAGGGGTAAAAATGTCATTTTACACCGTCATTCAGATGTGCAACCAAACAGCATTTTACTGGTTCAGCATTTACTGGTTCAGAGCCTCTTGCCCATTCAGACCTCTTATTCATTCAGCACTTATTGATTCAGATGTTGCCAAACAGCCCCTGAGACTTTTGAGCTACTTAGTAAAGTCCATAAAGTTATGCATAGTAATGTTATAACCCCAAAATCTATTAATATAGTTTTTAAAAGATTTGGATTAGCTATATAAAGTGGGCTTACGAGGCAGCTTATTGTCTTTTATTTCGATGTTAGATCATATACAGTGTATGGACAAATTAGACTTTCACTCATTTTGTAGAAATAATTTTGTCAAATTTAATATTGTTTCTTTTTTTTGTTTATGATTTTCCCACTTGATTTTGGTGAGGTAAACAATCGGTATCAAAACCTTCTATTTTAAGGCAAAGCTATAAATAATTGAGGTCTGGCACATATACGTCAATTGTGATATGTGATAGTGAGATATTGTGACGATATAGTGACCGCCATCTCTATATTTCTTTAACAAATTTCGAAATCAAACATTATTATTCTTAGAACTAAATGTCTCACATATTATATTTCCTTTTAACATATATAACTCATATGACATTATAACTCTAGTTTTTAATCACTTTTTGGTTTTTAATTACTTTGATGCAGAGGAGGATCTAGGCCACTTTTGTGGGTTCCCAGGAACCCGTTGGGTTTGGAAAAAACGGAGAAAATTAATGAGAATCTCTTATGATTTGGAAAAAAATAGTGATAATTCGTGAGAATCTACCAAAAGTAACTCAGTGAAAAAAAAAATTAGATCCGCCACTGCTTTGATGGATTTTAGTTTCTTTAAAAAAATATCTATAAAATGGCCGATTTTTTTTTTTTTAAAGTAAATAAGTTTTTTTTTTGTTTTTTTTTTCATATTGTTTATATATATAAGGTCAAACAAATTACACCAAGATAGCCGGTAAGCGGGCAACAAGCTGCGCCGCTACCCCCTTTTGAATAGCGAAACCTAACCTAGTAAAAACGAAACCCCGATCTCTAGGAGACGAAATGTTGCTGTGAACAACCCGTTGGACCCGTTCAAGAAATCTGATGGCTTCTGGGGCTAGCGAGCCAAAGGTATCAAAGGCAAAGGGATAAAGGAATGTTGGTATCAAAGGCCGAATTGTATTTCTCGTTAACAGAAAAATAGATGAAGTTAACCTAGTGGACTAAAATGCCAACGGTGAAACCTTTTTGTACCCACATGCGAAAAATGAAACATTTTAACTAAACTGGCAAAATAACCTAAACCACATGGACTAAAATGACATTTAACTCTTTTTGTATTTATGAAATCTTTGTATTATTTATATATGAATTAACAAATTCATTTTTATATCTAACAAAAAAAAAGAGTTGAACAACTTTTAATTGCATTTTTTTTAATTTATTGTCACTTTTATTATAGACATTAGTAGCAATAACTCTAGGAGGGGTTTCATTGACGGATATATTTGTCGGAAACTCGTTAGTGAATTTGTTGGTGAAGCTCCGTTGGTATATTGGCCATGAGTGATGCCATTTCTGATGGAACACCGATGGATTTTTCTAATAGTTCACCGGCAATGTTTTACCGATGGATTACTAATACTTCTTCTCTGGCCAGATTTATTAATGTTGTTATTAACACAAAATAAAGGAATAAGAAGTTTTAATATACAAAATAAAGCATGCACTAACGAAGAGTCAAAAAGTAAAGTTGATAAAAATAAAATAAAATAAAATATCCTATCTGTTTTTAAAAAGTCAATAATCTAATCTATCCTTTCGAATGAGAAATGAGATACAAATTGCTTTCTATTTTTGGCTTGTATCTAATATGACTAAGAAATGGATTTTGAAATTATTTTTATTGTACTTCTTTTTTATTTTATGATTTATTTGAATATTGTTTGTTAGTTGATGTCTAATACTTACTTGATTTTTAATTCTTGGCTAAAATAAGTTGTATAAAATATTGGTTTTATGTCTAGAGGTGATATAGACAATAGACTAAAGTTGAGGGTCAAGTTATGTTTCCATTTTTTTAAAGTATAAATAACATGTATAATTGTTTTGAATATGAATTTACATTGAGATAGATGATAAACGGGCAACAAGCTGCGTCGTTTATCCTTCTCAGCTTCATTCTGTATGTCACATGGAGAATCCCAAAATGTTCGATTCTATATTACTCTATGCACAAGAAGAAAGTAAGTTCTCAAATAAAAAATGTCAATAAAAACACATTCAACACTACAAATTAGATACTAATGCACTGGCTTTTAGGCTTTTGGTATCGTGGTAGTGTAGATTAGACCAAAGGTAAGCGGTTGAGTTGCGTAAAAGACATCAGAGTCGAATTAGATCAATGTAACTTTATTCTCTCTCAATGATTTTAAAGTAAGCTTAGTATTCATAACGATGGGATCCGACATAGACAATATTCCTTTAGCACGTTTCAGGAATAACTGGTAAGAGGAATCCAAACGATGCGTTGAAGTTGGAAGTCAAAACCCTATAAATTTCCGGGCCCCACAAACAAGGGCTTTTCCCTTGAAGAACAAGAATCGACCCTAGGTTATATAGTTCTCAAAGAATTAAATAAAGAGATGAAGGCTAGTGGAGTTTGAGCAAAATTGGAAAGTCTAGAAATGTGGATGGGTATTCAACAATTTAATTTAGACTACTAGGTGTGGAGGATGAACATACATACATACATACATACATACATACATACATACATACATACATACATACATACATACATATATATATATATATATATAGGGGAGAGTTTAAATGAGAACACCCATTTTTTATGAGAACAAATCTCAGCCACTCATTTACATCCTTTGTTTTTAATAAAAAGGGTAGATTTGTAATTTTGCTTCCTTTTATTCTCCACGCCTTTTAATCTCTCCTTCCACCTCTCCATCTTGTACCGCCCTACTGATTTATCCCTGCACCTCTCCACCACCGTGTCTGATTAGCCCTCAACCACCAGTTTATCACTTTTTAATCGCTCTTCCTCACATTTACCGCTATAAACACTCATTACAAATCAAAGGTATGTTAAGTGTTCTCTGCTTGTTAGGGATCAATTGACAAATTCATTATGATACATGTCGATGTTAACAAATTAGGTGTTTTAAAGCATTCGTTTTAAGTTTTCATGTATATGTTGAAAATATCTTTCAACATAATGATTTGTTTTGATTTCTATGTTGAATTTAAGATCTGCTAGTGCTCAACCTCTTAAAAGTGAACCCTAATTCTTAATTTTTAATTAAAGTTCATAATTGAATAAGATTAGAATTTACGTATTACACCCATCTGGCTTGTAAACAAAAGATTCCTACTAAATAAGTAATATTAAAAAACCTAATTGGTTTTCTTTATTACTTGGTTGGTTGATAAAAAATGATTTTAGTCATGTTTACTTAATTAGCCCAGTTGCCACTTGATTAAATGATGACTCCATTTGATTGTTATTTACTAGTTGATAAATTTGTGATTTTTTTACCATTTGATGTTTTGAATATGTTTTTAGGTAGTTAATCTACTTTTTTCCGTGTATGAATCCAACAGTCGGTTGAAGAGTTGCATCCGTGTAGAATCGGATAAAGGTATATAATGGTAGCACTTTGTTTACATGGGGCTGGGCTCGGGTCTTAATCTCGGTTGAATAGTTGCATCAAAAGTGCCACTATGAGAAGTTATTGAGTGGGATCAATTTTGCGGATAAAGAGGATGATTGGAGATGGGAGCCGGATTTGATCAGAGGCTTCTTAGTTCGGTCAATTCAAAAAAATGTGCTCGGATCTTATTCAAGTCGAGGAAGACAAGATTTTTTTTTGGAATCATTGGCTGCCTAAAAAGGTCAACATCTTTCGTTGGAGGGCCCTATTGATAGATTACCAACTCGAGATGTGCTTCGGAAAAGACGGGTCCAGCTGGAGTCGGACCTGTGTCCCTTTTGTGAATAAAACTCTGAGGGGCTGTTTGGTAGCCTCTTAATAACCATTCAGATTCTATCTCTTAATGGTTTAAAACCTCTGAATGAATAAGAGGTAACCTCATGTCTGAATGGTTAAGAGGTAACCTCTGAATGATAAATCATCACATGTCACATTTTTCTACCTTCTCATTGGTAAAATTCTTAATGGTTCCATTAAGAGGTAGCCTCTTAATGACCATTCAGAGGCTACCAAACAGCCCCTGAGTCTGTGGACCACCTCTTCACAGGCTGCCAAATAGCTGCTGAAGTGTGGAACGCCATAATTATTTGGTGCAGGCTTCCTCTGTTCTTCGCCTTTTCCAGCCAAGATATTTTTTACTACCACAAACACGTTAAAGGAAACAAGGTTTATATCAGAATGGTGAGGTCCATTATGCTTTTGGGCTGTTGGTTGCTGTAGAAAACCTACAATGATCTGGTTTTTAACGAGAAAAGGAAGAAGGCTGCAGCGATTGTTCAAGAGGTGAAAGCTCTCGGCTTCCTATGGATCAAGGCTCGAGCTAAAATGGGTTCGTTTTCAGAGGAACAACGGCGTAAGTTCGACTTCGGATAGGTTGGTGTAGGTGTTGTTTCTCGTTTTTTTGTTCTGTTTTCCCTCTTTTGTACCTCTAGCCTTTGGCTAGTGTTAGGTTGTTTGGAATGAAGCATTGCCTTTAAAAAAATGAGTCCAACAGTCCAACATTAAAGTTTAACCAGCAATCAAACTTTTGTGCAATGAGTATTATTAACCATGGTGCAACTGGTAATTCCCACACACCAAATCAATTAGCTATCATGTTCTACATATTATTATTTTATTATTTTCTACATTAGTAATAAGAGTTGTTATGTGCTAGCAAAATTCAATTTAGGCCCCTAAAAAGGTTGAGTTGGCCTTTGACAAGATAGGAGGTGCAGGCGCTAGCTAGGGATGTTTGATCCTACAAAGGAGGCGATGCGTTCTTATGATGCTTCGACAAGATGACTCAGAAGGACCAAATTTGAAATACCAATTATGTTCCCATTCTCTGTATCACCAAGAACATAAGTAAAGAAGCGGAAGTCTAGCGGATGTAGTATTAACACTAGCAACAAGTGTCACGTAGTGACTTTAGTGGGTTAACTTTTTAGTACTATCGTTCGGTAACGATAAGTCACTTTGAATATTGGTGGTCCTTTAAAAGTGATAAAAATTAGTTTGTATGCTTTATTAGTTCAATGCAAATACTTCTTTATTTGTTTGTTATCTTGCTGGAATTTACAATTTTATATATTATTATTATTATTATTACTGTTCACATGCACCTATGTAACCCAATCAATTACACATGTGTTATGCATTTGCGGCTTAATTGCATACATACAAATAACATAATATTAAGAGTTTGTGTTAACTATTGTCACATATGCCAATTACTAACTACTGTTACATATGCTGATTAAGAATCATATTTGTCTTATCTTTAGTAATATGTCTTACACACATGTAAATTGTTCAATATCATATAATGTGCTACTGACTTACACATGTGTAAACTGTCCATTATCACATATGTAGATTGCCCATTACTAACAATTTATATTTTCTAGATGACAATAACAATGATCGACCATATATGATTTAAATGAACATTGTATTATGCAAAAATTCAAAACCATTAAAAAGGTTGATAACAAAACATAATCCTTGATATATGTTAACCACCGTAACGTAAAAGTAAAGCCTGATATTAATAAAAACATGAAGTCCTTTTTCTTTTCATTTTGTTCTTTATCAAACTCCAATGCTTCCTTTATCATATGTCCTCTGTGAATGTTCGCTTGCGATAGAAGTATCCTCGCAACATATTCTTTCTCGTCTGATTTAGTTGCATTCTTTGTCTTTTGATTTTCTCTATTTTGAAGTGACAATCCTAGTTCTTGGCATGACTTTCCATGTACATTTCCACATGTAACACCCCGAAAATGGGTTTGGTGGTCAAACCACATTAGCACTAAAAGACGGGTAAAGTACCGTTAGTGGTAAATTCTACCCGGTAAATATTAGGATTTAAATAATTAATCCTAATATTAAATAAAAAGTGAATAAAAGCTTTTAAGGAAATAAAATGGATAAAAGGCCCAGGCTAAAGGGACCTCAAATAAACTTAGTCATAAATATTCCCGGACCCGCTAAGTTAACTAGGAATATTAAACCTAGTTAATAAGTAGGAATATTATCGAAAATAATTAGGTTGTGACCTAATTAATAACTAACCAAACACGAGGGACCAAAGCCGGGTAACTTGAAAATGGAATTAAAAACTTAAAAACAAAACACAACACACACACAAGAGTGTGTGTGCGTGTGTGGGGATCGACCAGGAAGAGCTTTAGGGAGCTCAAACCCTAACTTCAACAAAACTAACAAATTGAAGATCAAATCTAGCCCGAATCGGATGCATGAACACATATAAATGATCACCTAGTCGTGGGGATCACTAGGTATGTCGAATTTTAAGATTTGGTGATACTTTGAGATTATGATGAACAATCATAATCGAAATTCTGGAATGAATATTGAATCTATGAGTGCTATTGTGTTGAAATCCTTGTTTAGAAACAAACCCTAGTTGAAAATTTGGAGAATTGGTGTTAAAACTAGGGATTTGATAATTAACCTATTATGTGCTAAGTGGGTCTTGATTATGTAGTGAAGATGATGGTTTACACATGTTTAAAATCATCATAGTTGCTAGTAGAAACAAGATACTTGAACAATTTGCAAGTTTGAGTGTTGAACATACATGACTTGAGATGGGTTTTTATGATATGATGATGTTAGTGTCAAACTTGTGATTGGAATCATCATATTAGTTAGTAAGACAAAGTACTTGAACAATTTAGGTGTTTGGGTACATAAATCATAATTGCCATGAAATGGGTCGTTATATGATATAAAAGAATTGATGTTAAGATCGTGATATAGATGCTTGAAATCATGTTACCTAGTTGTAAAATGTGTAAAAACAATGTATGCACATTAGGTGTTTGTTAAAATGCCTAAATGAAAACTAAAGTGTTGAAATTAGAGTGAAAATGTGCAATGAATAAGTTGATAAGTCGATTGACCTTAAAAAAAGTCAAATCGACCAAGTGTATGATCGGATGGTAAATTCGATATAAGAAGAGTAGGATGGAATAGTCGTAAATGATTATGACTAACCTAACCATCTTACAATTACAATGATAGTTTGACGCTTGGCAAGCTAGGTGAAGGCTTGGGGAAGGAAGCGGGTCAAACGAAGCAAGAATGACGGAAAAGCATAATTCGGATGCAAGGTAAGTATAACTTACACTAGTCTTATATTTTAGAATATTCTCTTATCATATTTGTTACGAATAAGATAAATACATAATTGAGGTATGATGTTCCGGCGTGTGAACGTACGGAACAAGAGAGTCGAGTATGACAAGAAACCATGTTGATGGTTTAAAAGGAGTTAAATCGGTAATTTGATCATTTTATGACAAATGGAAAATAAATTTTTGAATGGTTGCCTTATAGGGTAAACCAAAACAAACAATAAGGGTAAAACGGTAAATTGGTCATGCATCGACCATAACTATTAGCTTTAAAAGACACTTATGAAGTAAGCCTTAATAGGCCGATAAGTGTTAAGAAATGAATTATATGTAAAGCGATCGCACGATGTAAATCGGAGCGAGTCATATAGTCGAGATGAAAATACATGTCATCTCGCCAATATAATCGGTCATTTAGACCAAACGGGTCAAAGGGTGAAGATACCACCTTTTGATAATAGCGACTAATGATTCTTGTAGAGTTATATGATTTCAGGAATAAATGTAGAAAGGATATTTGCATCGCTACTATTTAGCGAATAATATTAGCAAGGCATTAAATCAGGTCAATACATTGACCCGAGCCAGGTATGTGTAATAGAGTAATGATTCATTGAGAACGTAAGGTTCAATGAGTATTTAATGAAGTCTTAGATAGACAATGGTTACTTAAGTGGGTAAACCGAATGTTTTAAAAGAGGGTAGTGGCGTTTTGAAAAGCATATTAACTTTTCGAGCAAGATCATAATTCAAAAGAAGAATCATGGGTCAAACATGCTCTCAAAAGACCTTGTCGTAATTGAAAGACTAAAAAGGACCAAAACGCCCTTGTTAGCTAATTCGAACAAACAACCTTTAAAGGTTGTTTGGAAACAAGTTTTATGATTAAGTAAATACTTAGATTAAGTATAGAAGTTGAAAGAGGTATTATATTAGTCAAACGGTACTATTTGAGTTTTTGCCGTAAAATAATGATTCGAGAGGTAAAATTTGGTTTATATAGATCACCACATCAAACCGCCATAAACACAATTGTGGTGGGAGATTATAGGATAAGAAATGTGGTGATGAAATGCTAGAAACAATCGAGAGCGATTTTAGGCTCGAAAGTGCTTAAATACCCTTAACGGGTCAAAATAAGCATACGAGCGAAAACGGGTTTAAATTGTGAAATAAACTTGTGATTAGAACCTAAAATGGTAGTTAATAACAATTTGAAGAAGTGTGGGTGATGTAGGAATCAAACAAATATGTTCGTTTGATAAAATCCATAAACGGGTCAAAATTTGGTAAAAGGGCGATAAGCCGAAGACTTAAAAGTCTGAAATTTTATTATGAAGGTTGTTGGATTTTAACTCCATAAGATGGAGAATTAAATTATGGACGCGTAGGAAAAAGAATCGGGTAAAACGGATCAATAACGAAGAAGTTATGGCTGTTTCCGTGAAATCAGATCGTGCAGGGAATATGCAGCAACATTCTGCTGAAAAGGGGGCCTAGCGTCACGCGACGCCCCTTGGCGTCACGCGACGCCCCCAAACTTGGAAAAATGTTATTTTTTTGTCATATTTAACCCCTGTACTTGTTTGAACTTCATATTTAACCCCTGTACTTGTTTGAACTTTATATTTAACCCCTGTGCTTGTTTGAACTTCATATTTGACTATCAAAACTAACTTTTAAGTTGGTTTTGATCATAGGTGATTGCCATGAGTGCCCGGATGAAGATCAAGCGACGAGCAAGAACCGAACACGATCACGAAATAAGCTTCCGCATGTCGTTTCGTTGCTTCTTTTAAGTGACGAACTTAATTACATTATGTTCTAAACTTTTAAATTGTAAAAGGTTTTAGTAAACCCGTTTTTCCGATGTATATGTAATCTTAATTACATGATTGTTTTCGTAAATAATACGTTAAACCTTGATTTATAAGAACGGGTGTTACACCACATGTCACATCACTAACACTCCACAATCAATACGATTTTTCTTTGTTGCTCAAGTTAGTTGTAGTTTCAATATCTCCGCAATTGAACATCTTAGTATCTACAATATGTTCGAAACATGTTAACATTGTCTTCAAGTTTTTAACTGTTATGATTTACACATGTGTAAACCTTCACATCTATGCGTATTTAAAAAAAAATATTATGATTTACATATGTGTAAACCTTCATATCTATTCTTTTTTTAAGCTACTATAATTTACACATGTGTAAACCTTAACATTTATGCTTATTTTTTAAGCCATTATGATTTACATATGTGTAAACCTTCATATCTACGCTTATTTTTCTAAACTATTGTGATTTACACATGTGTAAACCTTCATATTTATTCAATTTAAAAACTGTTATGATTTACACGTGTGTAAATCTTCATGTCTATGCTTAATTTTTTTATAAACTACATGATTTACACATGTGTAAACCTTCATATCTATTCATTTTTTAAACGATTATTATGACTTACACATGTGTAAACCTTCATGTCTATACTTACTATTTTTAAACTATATGATTTACACATATGTAAACTTTCATATTTATACTTATTTTTTAAACCATTATGATTTACACATGTGTAAACCTTCATATCTACGCTTATTTTTTTAAACTATTATGATTTACGCATGTGTAAATCTTCATGTCTATGCTTAATTTTTTTATAAACTACATGATTTACACATGTGTAAACCTTCATATCTATTTATTTTTTAAACTATTATTATAACTTACACATGTGTAAACCTTCATGTCTGTACTTACTATTTTTAAACTATATGATATACACATGTGTAAACTTTTAGATTTATACTTATTTTTTAAACCATTATGATTTACACATGTGTAAACCTTCGTGTCTATGATTTACACATCTCTAAAAACATACAAAGATTTGTTATAACTTTTTTATTACATACCTTAACGTTTGATCCTTTCAGTTAGTTTGTATGCCTGGATTTCTCTAGCTGTCTTCACCGCCTCCTGTTTCCTTTCTATGTTTTCACTTCTTGATGCTTTTGTTAAAAACATTACAATTACTTATCTTTCATAAATAAATGAAAAACACGATTTGGTTTGAACATAATGTTTAAGGTTATGAAACTCTCTTTTTTGGAGTTCAATTTTTTAAGAACTGATTTGATAAGCATTAACTACAAACTTACAGCTAAGAATCATAGGTTTATGATGTGCCATTGATAAACAATTAATTTAATCAATGTTAAATAGCATATATACCTGTTGAACTGTATAACAATAATGTAAAACACAACAAACAAATCAATCTTTCAAATTTACTCAATTGGTGAACAATTATCAACTACCAATTAGTGCCAAAACAATTCTGCCAATACAATTCTGCATCTCAGCAACAATGAAAAACACAACAAACAAATTAATCTTCTAAATTTACTCAATTGGTGAACAATTATCAACTAACAATTAGCGCCAACACAATTACGCATCTCAGCAACACTGAAATTCCAACTCATTGAATCTATGCACTAACAAAACCTCATTTTACCAAAAGAATAACCATATTTTTTATAACAGAGTCTGAATGAGCTTCGATTTTCTGCAAGTTAATCAGATAAACAAGTGAATACAATAACCTAATGTAAAGAATCAATTAGTAAGAACAAAAAATGTTGAATTAGGGCATTACTTTACAGTTTGATTAGCCTGCGCGACCATGGTCACCCGATTAGAATCAGATGCAAGGCTCCAGTAGCGGCCAACATCGCCGAAAACCACTTGGTGAAGAAAGATACAACAGCTGAGGCTGAGGATGCAGCGGCGACGGTGGCAGAGGTGGTGGCGGTGGCTGGTGGATGGGGTTTATCTAGACACACCGGTTCGCATGAATGGATTTCATAAACCTGATAAATGTGTTTTGACAGAATTGCCCTTTCACCTTATGTTAATGTGTTTTAATACCCCTCCTTAATCTTAGCCTTTAATTGGATTTGATCAATGGATGAAATTGGTTCCTAAGGTTCTCACAAAAATAAATAAGTGTTCTCAAGATAACCCTCCCCTATATATATATATAGGACAAAGATCCGTTAGGAACCACCCCTTATTGCGAGAACCCATGTGAACACAACCAAAAATGCCTAAAAATAGCTAAAAACACACAATTTTTTTTTTATATTTTTTATGTTAAAATACTTCTTTAGTAAAATAATATATAAATATAGTTTTAGGATCCTGTAAAAATGACATTTTTCGTAAAAGTGTGAGAAGATATAAGAATTTATATGTAGGCATCATGTTTTGGACTTGGGCATAATGTTATGAGTTGTTTTAGCAAGAAAAACATCAAACATAACAATTTCAGACAAAATGCAATGAATTCTATACTTAAAACATAAAACACCATGCTAAGAATGTTAAGTAGTGTGTTTTAAGTGTTAAACAATGTGTTTTAGTTGTGTTTTAAATTTCACGCCTATAATACATTGCATTGTGTTTTAAATTTTTACGTTTGGTGTTTTTCTTGGCAAAACAACGCAAAACATCATGAATAAGTCAGAAACATGATGCCTACATGTCATCTTCTATTCCTTCTCACACTTTTTACGAAAAATGTCTTTTTTACACACATTAAAGTATTATATAAAATAAATAAAAATAGTGTAAATTAATGTTTTTAAATTAAAACATTATGTATTTTTGTTATTTACCTAATTACTACATTTAAAATGATTTAATTTAAACTAAATGTAATATACAACTCATTAAAGCACATCTTGTGCAAGTCATTAATGTTTTAGAGACGGTAAAAACAAAAAAAAAGTTTATTTATTTACTAGGTTATAACCCGTATATTACACGGGTCGAATAAATGAATTTTATATACTAAATAATAAAACAATATATTAAAAACTTCATTTATTGCACGGGTTGAATAAATATAATTTTATATATTGAATAATAAAAAGTTATATCTATAAAAACTATATTGTACGGGTTGAATAAATATAATTTTATATACCAAATAAAAAAGTTACATCTTTAAAAATATGTGTATTACACGGGTTGAATAAATGTAATTTCCGTTACTAAATAATAAAAAATACATATCCATAAAAAACCCCGTGTATTGTACGAATGGAATAAATCTAATTTTATATATCAAATAATAAAAAGTTATATCTTAAAAAACTCATCTATTACACGGGTCGAATACATGTAATTTTGTAGAGTAAATAATAAAAAATGTATATCTATAAAAAAACCACGTGTATTACACGGGTTTAATAAATCTAAATTTATATACCAATAATAAAAAAAAGTCATATCTTTCAATATACTAATGGATAATACTCGATACGCGATGGATATGGTGATTGTGAAGATAGTTCTTGAAAAAAAAATGTTATTCAAGAAGCAAATCAACATCTATTTGAGTGATAAAATGTTGGTACCAACTCCGATAAATTGATTTATAAATTATGTAATAAAATTGATCACTTTTACCCTTTTAGCCCAAAAATGAATCTTTTAACATCTGAGCTCACAACGTCTTTTTTTCTAACCCTTTTGGCCCCTACCAAAAGGGTTAGAAAAAAAGACGTTGGGGTCCAAAAGGGTTAGAAAAAAAGACGTTGAGGGCTCAGATGTTCAAAAATTCTTTTTTGGGCTAAAAGGGTTCAAAAGGGTTAGAAAAAAAGAAGTTGAGGGCTTAGATGTTAAAAAAAAAATTGAGCTAAAAAGGGTAAAAATGATATAACCATATGGGCCAAGATCGTAATTTTTTTTTTTGAAAAGTAAACTTCATTAAAAACAGACGAACCTATAAAACAAGGAACGCCCCATAATTACAACATATACAGCGGGTACTTTACCCAATCATCCCAAACAATATCCTTAAATCTAGACCGATGTTTAAGCCAAAAGAAACATAAAGCGTGTCGCGACAATCTCCACCACTTGGGGCTTAGAATTTTGGAAAATCTTCTTATTACGTTCATGCCAAATCAACCAACAGGTCGCCATGGTAATACCCCTTAAAACCTTCTTTTCCCACTTAGACTTATTGTAAACATAATCCATCCGCAGAAGAGGCCAAGATCGTAATTTACTCTAATATCAAATTAGATAACTAAGTTTGAATTTGAAGTAAATAGATAAATATAAAAGTAATAATTAAACTAAATAATATTTAGTAGGAGGATTATCTATAATTAATTAAAAGAGATTAAATTAAAATTATAATTATCCATAAGACATGGCTTAATATGATGACAAGTGTACTCAAAGTGGTTTCTTTTATTATATGTATAGATTTGCAGCCCATCATTTTGTTCGAGTTCAGCCCGTGTAGAAGGGCACTTAATTAGCCCATGGGAAAACACCTCCTCCGTGCTCCGTCCCAGCCCATGTAAGGGAAAAGAAAAGACCATGTATTTCAACTTTCAAGAGCGGTGTAAAAACCCATCGATGTAGATTGTAGATAGCCTTATATTGTTTGTTATTAATGAGCTTTGCAATGTAATTGAAGAGAAACTTGATATTCCTTCTATGAATAAGGATATCAAGGGACATACTACTCATACATCACCCCAAACAATATCCGTTTGACGAAAAAACTCAAACAGTTGTTTAAAGGTGGGGGGTATGAGTATGACGCAAGCCCTAACCTTCAAACAACCTTTTCGTGCAACCTTAAACGACTTTTTGAAAATGGTGTGAGATTAGATTGTCAGTGGCGTATGTATAACATGCCTCGATATAAAACAGCCATGTGCTTGTAAGTTGTATGATTAAAAGTTAGAACTCTATGACCATTGTGTGTAACAAAGCACTAGGAATCTTATGTGCACCCGGACTTGTGAGGTCTTACAAAAATTGAATATTTTGTTGTATGGGCTTGAGAATGATGCATTTGAGAAGTTCAAAGATACAATACATGATCATCAAGAGGAAGCAATAAGTGATAACTACGTCATTGTTGAAATTGATGGTAACCGAATTAATCACCAACTGTGTTGTTTGTCAACTGTCTTTTATCAAGCAACGTGTCATTTTCAACTAAATGTTGTGATGTTTCCCACCTATAAAATGAAACTCTTTGGTCTGTTTTAAAACACATTTTTCACAACAAGAAACACATCCTCGTTCTTGACCTTTATGAAGATTAAGATTTCAAGAGTATCATTGAAAAATACTTTATTTTTTTATAGTATACGATTTAGAGAAGATTATCTAGACACTTGCAAACTCAAGACCTGCATATTTGTTTTCCTTTGTTCCACCAGTAATTACAATTATACCTGATTGGTAGTTATTTTCTAGGTTTTAATCTAGATGTTTCAACAAGCAACTGAAGTAAAAGTATTCTGCCTTTTTGTATAAAGGTCCCAAATTTTCTCAACCTTTTCTAGTAGGTTTGAACTCGTGAGATAACCAAGCTGCATAAGAAGCATGATAACTCATTAAAAGGTTGAACGTATTAGCCTATTTAACACAACTAGAACGTTTTATGTGTGTAACAAACAGGTTGAAACCCATTCATATCTTGCACCCGTTTACGGTTTACACCAAACACGGGGTGTAAGTTGTTATTATCTCTGTTATCTAGCTCTCTGCCCGGTGGCATGGATTAGACGTCGATTATAAAACACATGTCCCCCAAAGTGTTGCATATTTTGACAACATAATATGGATATACGATTCGACCTGTTTTGACACTAATCAAACGCGTCAAAAGTCACCCTAAGCGTTAATTCAACCTGTTTTGACATGTGACATGCTTGGTTTTAAAAAGCGAGAGGCGCACAAAACCGACGAGGTCTAAAACCAAGGTGCGAAGCGCAAAAGCGGTTGGCTTTTCGTACCCGAGGCGCAAGCTAATTATGTATATTTTTATCTATCCCATAGGTTTTTAGCTTTCCCTACCCAAAATATAGTTACAAATAAGGTTTTTGTATGATTTTAGCAACATGTACAAGCCAAAAAACCCAAGATACAACAGTTAGATGCATAAAAACACCTCAGATATGAGAGGCGTGTGATTCTTGCCAAAAAAAAGCCCAGAAAAATCCTCAAAAAGTGTGCCTATTTGGCGCTTATTGTAATTACTCTAGACGCTGAGCTAAAAAGCCCGGGGGTGTGCGCCTCGCGCTTAAGCGCGCCTGAGGCGCGCTTTTTAACACCAAGGTGACATGGATTAGATAATATACGATTCTAAACACAAGTGCAACTATACATTCTTAAAATGTAAAAAGACTTCAGTACAAACAGTCAACTTACTGTTAAGCCAATTTTCCAGCATCTAGGGGGTAAAATTGTCAAGTTACTTGTAATAATTTCTTATTACCAGTGATGTATGACCAATACTGGAATCTCTAGATGCTATTTCATCAATGATTATATATATTGATACAATATCTAACTCATATAAGCTGCACTACAGCAGCAATCCTCAAGGCTCCATTTTGTAAAAGTTCCCCGAGCTCATCGAACAACAGCGCAGTACGCCAACCCCATCCTTTTGGAGCTTTGGGTAACAGGGTTCCTGGTTGTTTGAAGCTCCCAAACACCATTACTTCTCTTTTTGATGGACAAATTAGCTGCAAAAGTTTAAAAGACAAAAAAAAAAAAAACAGACAATTTACAGACCCGAACACCATATTAATCGCAAAGTTTCTTTTGTTGGCTACTTTACAAGTTAAAAATTTGTAAATTAGTTTATAGAAGTATGGGACGAGGATTGAAGCAGTTTAAGGGTACGCCGGTACGGGTCAATTTCGGTTATTAATATCTTAAACAAGTCATACAGGTCAGACTAAAAAAAGTTAGATAAAATGTAAATAAGTCAAATGGGTTGAACAGGTCAAAACCCACCCAAAACGTATTTAAAGTGGATAAAACCTTTTAACCATTTTCTTAAAGCAATAAGTACCGACATAGTTTTTGTAATCAAGCACATTAGTTATATGGCCGGAACTAAAAGATTTTATGAGTCAACCCAAACCAACCCGTTTTGACGAGCATTTAGCATGACAGATTTGGCCAGAACCGATTTTGACCCGTAAGCCGTCAACCCGTTCTACCTGCCCATTTTGCCACTTCGAATTATCATTTATCAGATTAAAGAAGATCCAGTTCTAAGAACACCTAAGATGGAATAAAAAAGAAAAAGGAAACCCAGAACAAAAAAAATACAAAGAAAAACCGGTATTGTTTCACTTGAATTTTACCTGATAACGAGCAGTAACCTTCTCACGAGAATCTACGTACATATGAGCCTGAAAAGATGATTAGCAATATCTAAGTTACCTATAAGATGATTAACAAGATCTTAACACTAATACTTATTTCATTATGACCAACCTTTCTAAACGATTCAGGTATCTCTGCCTTCCTTCTATGAAGAAAGAATCCTGAAAATACAAAATAAAATCAAATAGTAACTAATTTGACATAAGTATACTCATCAGTGCAGTTGTACAAGTAAAATTCTATAAAAAAAATATATTACCAAGAGTTCGGCGTCCTTGAGGATCTTCATCACTAAATGCCTGAACACTTACCTACACGTCCAATATGATCAAGAAAAATAAATATTTGTGAAGGCTTTTATGATAAGCAAGAGTTCGAAGTGTACTCGTTTTACCTATTACCCAACCCACCCTACCCATTTTGCCACTTCTACATTGGATGCTATAAACATACCTTCCACAAGGAACCACCATAGAAATACTCTGGAGAGTGTTTAACTTGTCCATCATTAAGCCGATGAACTTCCTGAAATTCCACACTATGGAACAAACAATAGACAGTACAGAGAGAAGTTACCACATAAAGAGAAATGAACTTTAAAATTATAAGATGTTTAGATGAAAACTATAATGACTTACGCAAAGCGGAAGGGAGGGAAGTGACTTAAAGGGGTTTTAATATCCAATGAAATAGAACTACTTTCATTATCCCATTCAACTCCAAGACCATTTTCAGAAGAATCCATCATCTGCACCGGTACACCGCTGCTACTTGGGCCCGCAACCGAACATCCAGCTAATCTCCCACTAACATCCCCTTCATCTGTGTTACTACTTCCTTGACTGAGCCCAACCAAAGCGGTCAACCCATTACCACCATGTTCCCCATTATGATCACCTCTATTTTCAGAATCGTCATTACCGAGAGACTGCTGACCGTTTCTATTTCCCATATGAAACGGGACCCGAGAGAAGACGAAACGTGTTGGAGGCCATGCGGCTGCCGGTACGTAAGTGGACCCACGTCCGATACCTGCCAACCCATCAATGGGTCCCCGAACGTGCACACGTACAGGGCGAAACAGTCCATTTACTTCACCTTGAGATGAATCGGTAAAATAAATATCTCCTATACCAGTAGTTGCGGAATTTGGTTCTTGGTCTTGCATGTAATAACCTGTGCGTGCAAATCCGTATTGTGGCCTGCATTGGCATGCCATACTAACAAGACAGCAGCTTTTGCAGGTGTCTGCACCGATTTCATGCACCCTTTGGCTCAATAGTGTCTACAAGATAAAACAAACACATGCACAAATTTCACGATTTATATAATAAATGTTAAGACGTAAGTAAGAAAAAAAACTAGCGAAAAAGATTGCACATATTCGTAACATGCAATGTGTAGCAATTTTGACCCCATTTACTTATGAATGGGTTTACTCGGTTTCTGATTTTGGATCAAGCAAATAAAATTTATAAAAATAAGAGTAAAATGCCATTTTCGTCCCTGAGGTTTGGCCAGTTTTGCAACTTTTGTCTAAAGGTTTGTTTTTCGCATCTGGATCCAAAAGGTTTGAAATCTTGCCATTTTCTTCAGGCTCGTAAACTCTATCCATTTTTTTCCATTAAGTCGGGTATTTCCGTCTTTTTTGGTAATTTAAAGGACAATTCGGTCTTTTTCACTTTATGTAAAAAGACCGAATTGCCCTTTAAGTTAACAAAAAAGACAGAAATGCCCCTGACTTAAACAAAGAAAAATGGACGGAGTTAACAATCCGGATGAAAATTGCAAGATTTCAAACCTTTTGGATCCGGATGGGGAAAAACAAACCTTTGGACAAAAGTCGCAAAACTGGCCAACCCTCAGGGACGAAAAATGGCATTTTACTCTAAAAATAAAGATAAAAGAGAGTAGGTGAAAGGGGTAGAAAGTCGCCCAAAGTGTAATTTTAGGCTTTTAGCACATATAGCCTCATAAATCATTTTGTTCAAATAAACCAGCTGATTATTGAAATTAAAACAATATGTTTTGCAATCATATCTATCGAAAATAACAAAATAAACTAGCCAAAAAATGTTTCGGATCACCCAACCCGTACCAAAATTACATGTATTGACCTGCTAACCAACCCGCCCATTACACCACATTTACACAGCATACGACAAATTAAAGAAGAAATTAACAAGTTACGATTTAAGACCTGTAGCCAAAGACCGTCATTAACAGATTTGCAGGGGAAGCCCAATTCTTCTAGTTGCTTTCTCACAGTTAAAAGCGCCTCAAAAGTCATGTTACAATACAAAAGAGAACCACCTTCAAAAATACTAACAAATGTGTCGTATTCATCACCGTTTAACCCACAAATCCATTTAGCGCACGTTTTTATTTCACGTCTGCCGACAATTCTGCCGCCCCATGACATGGGCATGCCACATCTTCCCCACTCATTTGACATATCATCGTTACAGTCCATACCATTACCAGATCTTTGACCCGAACCAAGCCAGCTGTGATTATTCAATTGATAACAAGTACCCTCTTCAGATGGCCCTTCCATTGCCGCCATATCACCGCCAGTTGGCAAGTCTTGATAAGAGGAAGAGTAGTTATTCTCACTTGCGCAACGAGAGGGTGTGGTTTGTTCAGCAGTAGATTGACTGTTTGACTGATTGCATACAGATTCTTGTACTTGTGTTTGGGAATCTACGACTTGGTCTGCAAGCTTGACTAAAATGTTTTGAGCAGTGTCACGACCTTCTTCATCTTTTAAACTCACACGTGCTAAATCAGATGTTATTTGATTATTACTGTCACTGGTCAAACTCTTCGCATTTGCTCTAGAGAAATCAGCTTGTACTGAAGGTTGTGTTTTACTAAATTCACCTTTCGTGAGGAGGACGTACAATGCCAATTCAAACCTATATTAGATTGTAGCGTGAGACACCCAGTAGCCACAATAAGGTTAAGAGATGGAAAAATGATTTGCTCTGGAACCGGGTAATAATATAATTAGTTTAAAAATACACGTTGGACAAATGTTTCGATCCAACACATTTCCTTGTGAATTGAGTAATTGACCCGTTAAAGATATAACATAACCCGAATTGACCCATTTATAAGTGAATGGGTCTAAATTGTCATCGTTAAGACAGGTAAAAATGTCTCTTACCTTTTCTCTTCACTAGGGACCCACAGTTCATCAGAGGTCAGTAAGGCATGCACTGTTTGAACGGAAAGTTTTGGAAGCACCTGTCAGTAAAAATGGGTCACTTACTATCAGCACAGTTTCAGTAATAATATCATACTATAAACACATAATCAGACCGTATATTTTAAAATAGACTGAAAAGGGTTTTGTTTCTTACTTCTTTCAATTCCATGGCACCACTTTGACAAAGATAGCCCCAGCAAGCATTTCTCACACGTTCTCCATGTATGCCGTAATCTTGGCCCTCTGCAAACACCTACAGTAAACATGGATATGCTAAACATCGAAAGATATGAACCATATGATAGCATAAAACAGTACAAAAAAACATTGCTATCAAACCTGATATTCTAGGAAATTTGTAGTCCAGAGTTCGGATATAATGAAGTCGGTACAAATTGCACATAAATCCTGGAAGAAAAGTTCTAAGAGACTGAAGTGTACACGGGAATATTCTAGATATGCAGAAAACTCATAAAATAGTGGCTATATCATAGTTGTTAAAAGCCATTGCCTCTTGCGCCTAAGCCCATTTTCCAAGCTAGGTGAGGCAATTACGCTTTAAGTCAAGGCAATTGCGCTTAAATTCTCTAGGTGATGGTTCAGGCGCAGATTTTGGCAAGATCCCTAGATTCTGGAGATTATCTAAATTCTGGCAAGATTTTAGCCAGATTTCTCCTTTTATCTAAGGAAAACTACTTTTCTACACTAATATTTTGCACCTTTTTGTACTAAATAGATTATATATTTATATTAAATGTTATATAATAGCTTTTGTTTATTTTATTTAAAGAATAGTATTAATTTTCTAATATATAAAATATTTTTAATTTTTTTCATTGTGCGCTCTTTTTTTCTCAGGCCATCACTTTTTTGCGCCTTGCGCCTAGGCCCCAGGCGAGGCCTGTGCGCCTAGCGCCTTTAATAACTATGGGCTATATTATTAAAAACTTATTAAAAAATAAGAAAACCTGAAGGTCAAGAAAAGATGCAGCAGCAAGAACACGAAATGCATTACTGTCATCAAGTTTAGGGTGATATCCATAAAGGTATGCTAAAGCTATAGCAATCGCCTCCTTGTTAACATTGTTGTCATCCACATGCAAGGTCAAAACTGGTGCATTTGCATCTTTCCAAGGTCCATGAAGCATGTTCCTACAGAACACAATGAATGGCACCTTATAAATTTGAATATTTTAGGCAAAAAATAAAGTTAAGCCCTTGATTATTTGGATTTAAAAAGTTAATATTTACGTTTCCAAAATTACAATTTACAAATAGACGATGTAGTTGAAGCATCATGTTTCACATTTTGGACATGAAAGTATCAGAATTCAGAAGACAAAAGCCGTGGAACCACAATTTATAACAAAATCAAAACTTCCTGAGAATCAAGAAGAATTGAAGCCAAAACAAACTCAAATAACCTATACCCAAGTTATTTTTCCTAACATATAACACAAATTTGTAGATTGATCCCCTCTTCTATCATAATCCATAATAAGTTATGCTAATTATTAGTGCTCTCCGTCCTCAAAAGATAAGCTAAAGGATAAATTTATATATTATTATTTCCCACCAATGTACAAAAATATTATATTAAGGCAGCATTAACCATTAACATCTTCCACAAAAGCACTCAACCTAGACTACCAAAACCTCTTACCTTACAACCAATAAATCAGTAACAGAATCAGAAAGCACAAGCATGCGTTGAAAATTTGACAAATCCCCTATAAATTCAAATTAATTTGTAAAATTTCCCTATTTTCATGTCCACTTACCGCCTCCTCCACTACTACAAATCCAAATTTCTATAACTAGACACATTCAGCATATAATATTTAATATACTCTCACACAAGGCACAACAACTGTAAGACACAACAACTGTAACGACCTTTAAAGTTCGATTTCGCCCTAATTTCACAACTAATTAACCACAAATCACACTCAAAAAAACATAAAAAAACAATCAACAACCTAATATAACAGTGAACAAAAATTGAATAAAACTCAAAATTGATAACATGAAGCGACAACATATTTTCACACAACAACTATATCAACCTTCAGAGTTTAATTTCGCCCTAATTTCACAGCTTATTAACCACAAATTCATACAAACTGCCACTAATCGCTCTCAAAAAAACAACAATCAACAACCTAATACAACAGTAGAGAACAAAAATTGAATAAAACTCAAAACTGATAAAATGAAGTGATAAGATAACATACTTTCACACAACTATATCAACCTTCAAAGTTTAATTCCACCCTAATTTCCCAACTAATTAACTACAAACTCATATAAACTGCCAATAATCACATTTAAAAAGCATATAAACAACAATCAACAAGCTAATGCAACAGTATATAACAAAAACTTCAAAAACTCAAAAACCGATAACCTAAATTAAGAGCGGCGAGATAGAACTAATCAGTGAAGATAACTAATTTTGCCCCAATTTCATAACTAATTAACAACCTAATGCAACACTTTATAACAAAAGCTTCAAAAACTCAAAACAGATAACCTAAAATAAGAGCTGCGAGAGAAAATTAAACAGTGGAGATAATCATTTCGCCCTAATTTCATAACTAATTAGCCACAAATTGCATAAATTCTTACTAATCACACTAAACAAAAGCATTCAAACAACAATCAACAACCTAATGCAACCGTACACAGCAAAAACTTCAAAAGGTGAAAATCCGTAACCTAAAATACGAGCTGCGAGAGAGAATCAAACGGTGAAGATGATACGTAGCGCCCATAGCCTTAACAATTACATCCGAAAACGATCCGTGATTAAAACCTTCCGATTGAATATGATCGCAGAGAGACGTGAGGTTACAATCGAGTGGCGGAAGTTCGGCGGCGGTGCGGCTGGTATCGGAGTGGTGGTGTGACGGTTGCCGGTCCATTTCCGCCGATGTTGTGGTGGTTGTGCGATCATTGCCGTACGATCGGAGGTGGTTAGGGTTAGGGTTTGTGTTAGGGTATTGGTGTGATTGTGGTTCCATGAGTTTTGAAGTTTTTATTTGTTGGTGGAGATTGAAGGGTTTGGGTTTGAGAAAGTGTTGGGGGAGGAGTGATCATTGGGGATATGCAGCAATGTTTAATTGAATTGAATTCTCCTACAGTAGATTATGTAATAATATAATAAAATATTTACAGTTTTATTCAGTTTTATTATTTTAATATTATAGTTATATATAATTGTTATTTTCTTTACTTTTTAAGTTTGATAAGCTTGGTGTTAACTGGTATTTGTATCGAAGATACCGATTCGTTATCGGTACATAAAGGTAAAAACCAGCACCAACGTGGTACATAAAACGCCAAAGTTGGTACCGGATTGAGTTTGATAATCTTTTAGTTCGAGATATTTGGTACTGCTACCCAAGACCATTTGCTCATCCCTGATCACGAGTACCGTACAAATCCAACTTTTTTTTTAGTTTCAGGGGTAGTGATGAGCTCGGTGCCAACTGATACCAAATCGGTATTGGTACAGAAAATACCGGTTACGGTATCGGTATATGAACGTAAAAACCGGTAGCGAACTGGTACCAGGAACGCCAAACGTTAGTACCGAACTGGTACTTAGGATCTTTCGGTTCAGGAAATTCGGTACCGGTACCCGTTACTATTTGCTCATCTCTGACTACGGGTTTCTACCGAACATCATTACCATACAACTTTTTTAGTTGATTTTCTTTCGGTTATTTTTTAGTGTTTTTTTCTACATTTTTTTTCTTGTCAGCGATTCCGTGTGCAACGCGCTCGTAGTAATTTCAAACACATAAACACAGATTAAATAACAAAATAAGTTCACCGCAACGCGGCGACGGTTTTTATAGCTAGTTGTAATAAATAAATCATGATATTGTAATAAGTCATGTATTGTAAACGAGGTTTTATGAAGATAATGTTGATAATATTATTGATAAATAATTAGACTGGAGGGGCTTTATCACGTCACCTCAGCGGCACGTCATGTTCACGTCAGACAGGGGGCTTTAAGACCCCTTTCCTTAACTTGCAGGGTGTGGGATAAAACCCTCTTTAAACTATAGCCCCCCCTTCCCTTAACCAATCCTTCATCGATCCACTCAAAAGTTACTCGTTACCATGCTGGCGAGAGACCCATGGCACCCCCCTTTAATTTGGTCGGTATGGGTAGTGGCACCCCAGGGACGTTATCGGTTGTGAGGTGGCGGGGTGGCGCCCTCCCATACCCTTCGGCCTTATAGTGTTAAGGGGGTGTTTGGGTTAGCTTTTAACTTATGATTTATTAACTTTTTACAAGTCATAATTCACAAATTTTAACTTCTCATTTTCTCCTTTTCAAACCATAAAACTCATTTTCAACCCTTATCCAAACACTATCAAAATGACTTATTAATTTTTTTTTAAGTCAATAAGTTAAAAGTAGCTTCAAAATAAGCTAACCCAAAGCCCACTAAATATGGGTTTGGATAATTTAGGGATCATGTCGTCCATGAATCTACGGAAAAAAAAAAGAGGCCTATGAATTTGTTGTCAACTCATCTTGAGGGGAGGTTTACTTTTCGGGCAACAAATATTCTTGTGTCTGGTTAGGCAGGTGAGAAACACATTTGTGTGGATCTTACCGGAGGGTCCCCTTTGTTGGGCACAGGAAAAATCGTTTCGTAACTGGGCAGACCGTGTTGAAGGCAAAAGCAGGGAAAGTTGCAAAACATACAAACCTTGTGTTGAGAATCACCAATCTTTTATCTATTTGTCTTTGATACTTTTAGTTTCCTTGCTCCTGAAGTCGTTGGTTTCCTGGACAAAGCGCAGAAGATCATGCACAACAATTTCTCGACGTCAAAGAACCAAGGATTTGTTTTCGATAGAATTGGATATTTGCTATTTAAAAAGGGTTTCGGTATAACTTATTGTGGCATTTGTCATTTATACAAAGTTCCCTTTGTTACATGATTTATTAAAATAGAAAAATAAATATCTAATTTTAAAAAAAATATAATAGGGATCATCAATATCTTATTATACTTGATTATTCCATCATTTTTAATCCTTTCAAATTCCAACTAGTGCTACACTAGAGTATGTGTTGTAGATGGATGATAAGAGTGTGAAGTCTCCGCAAAGTAGGTATGGGGTGCGAAACATTGCCCTCTTTAGACATGATTAAGGTGTGGTGGGGAGAAGGCGGTGGGCTTCATAGGGCATGGGTGAGACGTTATCTCAGTTTCTTTTCTATAACTATTAATTAGTATACAAATCGATCATTTAGTTCTGTGTCATTATTCCTTTTTATATTTTTTTTATTACTCATGCTACCAAATTTGATATTACCATAATACACACTCCTACCTATGTTGCAGTGACGTGGTAGAACTTTTGTTTTTCACCTTCCATAAGACACAGGCTTACGCTAAATATGTTGTTGGTGAGTGTTAAATACGGGAAATTCGTAACAGGCAAAAATGGGTCATGGGTCAGGTCAATTAAAGGTCGGTATAAAATCAAATAATGTTAGAATAACCATTTCTACCTCTATAATTAGTTGAAAAGAAATAAACACAACCCCACACCTATCTCTACTCCGAAATCGGTTTTCAATTCCGGTGACTATTGTAGAAAGTAGTTACATAATGAAGTGTGTGTGAGGGTGAGTTTAATAGGGAAAATTTTTAAATATTAGAAAAATTATAACCTTTACATTTACAAAATTACAAAAGTCTACATATTTTATAAATTCTAAAGCTATACTATTATAAAATTTAATAAATTAAGATTATTATAATCAACAAGTCTTCTAACCTTTTGAATCAAAACAAAGCTTGGTAGTAAACATTTCAAGCCTTAATGAACCGTGTTGTACAAGAGAGGGGTTGAGCACCCAGGTGTTCGATGAAATGCTCCAAATAAAAGCATTGTTATCTTTAGCAGCAGTGGGCCCTTTTTATGTCATATGTTGGTATTGAGCCTACACACAAATGGGCTTCAGGAATATCAAAAAGTCCCAAGAATATCATTTTTATGTCATATGTTGGTGGGTTTCACTGTCAAACATTTGTTTAGACATTTACAAAGACTTCAACAAAAAAGACAAACAGTACACCAGGATTTGACCAGATTCCAATGATATAATTCAAGAAACTCTGTTTCATGATTTCATCCAACAAAGGCACTCACTTTATTAACCATCATATGCCAATTTTAACCGTATCTAGTAGTATGTACAAAATGATTTCCTTTTCCTTTCATCTTTGGTTCCTTGACATGACATGACTCCTTGAAATGAAATAATTTCCTTTTCTGTTCATAAAAAAAACCTTACCACCGGGTACTATTTGGCGATGATGTGATTGAAAAGCTCCAATGACCATGCGTGAGCCTTATCTATATCAAACTAACTTAGCATTACTGAAGATGACCCATATAATTTGTAAAAAAAAAAAAAAAAAAAAAAAACCTTAACCAATACAACCCCGTATAGATCTATATGATCCGTATAGGTCCAGTCAAATAGACAAGAAATTGAAAAAGCAATACGACCCGTATAGGCCTATACGACCTATATTGAAGGTGTCGATTTAAGGGTTCAGGTGTGCCAATAATACAACCCATATTTCTCATTGACTATAACATAAAACTCAGCTAGGATGTTCCCAATTAAAAACTATATTCGTTGAGTTCAATGATATCTTTTTTGACCTCAAACAACTATAAGTATTCCGGTCACTTCCAAACAGTATTTTCTAGTAACATGCACCTCCTACCTTAATATAACTATTGTATCTAGTAGTTATACTCTGGGTGTGAAATGATTTCCTTTTCTTTTCATCTTTGGTTCCTTGAAATGACATGGCTCATTGAAATGAAATAATTTCCTTTTATGTTCATAAAAAAAAAACTTATCCAACGAGTACTTTTTGGCGACGATGTGATTGGAAAGCTATGACCATGCGTGAGTCTTATCTATATCAAACTAACTTAGTATTACTGAAGATGACTCATATAATTTGTAAAAAAAAAAAAACCCCTCAACCAATACGACCCGTATAGGTCCAGTCAAATAGACAAAATCTGACACATCAGTATTTATTGGAAATTGAAAAAGCAATACGACCCGTATAGGGCTATACGACCCGTATTGAAGGTGTCGATTTAAGAGTTCAGGTGTGTCAATAATACGACCCATTATAAAAGTCTACATATTTTACAAAAAAAACTATCCTGTTATAAAATTTATTAAATTAAGATTATAATCAACAAATCTTCGAACCTTTTGAATCAAAACAAAGCTTGTTAGTAAACATTTCAAACCTTAATGAACCATGTTGTACACGAGAGTGGTTGAGCACCCCAGGTGTTCGAGGAAATGCTCCAAAGAAAAGACTTTGTGCATTGCTCCACAAAAGCCTTGTTATCTTTAGCAATGAGCCCTCTCTTTAGCACCTTAATTGTATTTGGTATTGAGCCTGCACACAAATGGGCTTCAGGAATATCAAAAAGTCCCAAGAATATCATTTTTTATGTCATATGTTGGTGGGTGTCAGTGTCACAAACATTAGTTTAGACATTTACAAAGACTTGAACCAAAAAGACAAATAGTACACCAAGATTGACCAGATTCCAATGATATAATCAAGAAACTCTGTTTCATGATTTCATCCAACAAAGGGTATGCTAGTTTTAACTATGAATGATAACTTTATGATCTTGCATTGGTTGTTTACTCTAACACACATTGGTTTCTTGGTTCTTGTATTCACCAGTTTGTTCTACAAAAGATATAGTTTCAAAGGTCCTAAACAGATGCCCAACAATAAGGTCATGTTACCTTGTGTGGTCCTTGTGGATCTTAACCTTGTTATGTGTTTCTTGAGCCTTCTTTATTGGTATAGAAATGGTTGGAGTAAACAAAACATTGTTACCTTTTCGGGTACCGTTCTTAGAACCCTTGTTTGGTTATTCATTTCGGGTTACTTGCACCACTATGTCTCTAAGTCAACATTAAGGATTTGGTGGTTTTCTTCTTTCTTAAACTTTTGTTTTTGTCTAGTGTTAGACTATGTTTTCTATCAACAGATTCATAGTTTAGCACCTCGGTTCTTGGTGTTAGATGTTTCGTCTGTTATTGTCGGTTTATTTCTGTGTTATGTCGGGTTCTTGGTTAAGAATGGAGGTGGTACCATTAGCCATTTTTATTATCAATCATTGTTGGATGGCAGTGAAACTATAACTCCTTCTGCAACTAGCAACATCTTATGTCTTCTTACTTTCGCTTGGATTCATCCATTGATTTCCATCGGATACAAGAAACGGTTAGATCTTGAGGATGTTCCACAACTTGACAGTTTAAATAGTGCTCAAAGATCCTTTTCGGTCTTAAGAAATAAACTAGAATCGGATAAGCGTAAAAGTAGCCAAGTGAATACTTTTAGTCTTGTTAAGGCTGTGATCTTGACAATATGGAAAGACATAATAATTTCAGGTCTCCTTTGTTTCGTGTACACGTTAGCTTCATACGTGGGGCCGTTCCTCATAGACGCACTTGTTAAATATCTAAACGGACATCGAGACTTGAATACGGGTTTGCTTATAGTTTCTGCGTTCTTCGGTGCTAAGATTGTCGAGTGCTTCGCAGCTCGACACTGTGATTTAAAAAAACAACAGGCTGGGATTAACGCTAGAGCTGCTCTTGTTGCAATGATCTACCACAAAGGTTTGACCCTTTCATCTCAGTCAAAGCAAGGACACTCCAACGGTGAGATCATCAACTTCATGGCTGTTGATGCCGAAAGAATCGGTGAATTTAGCAAGTTCATGCACGCCCCTTGGATGACCGTTGTGCAAGTTGGTCTGTCACTAGCAATACTGTATAAAAATCTCGGGATTTCTTCATTAGCTACCTTTGTTGCAACAATTGCCATCATGCTATCCGATCTACCATTAGGGAGTTTTCAGGAAAAATATCAAGCGAAGTTGATGGAATATAAAGATAAAAGGATGAAAACAACTTTTGAAATTTTGAAGAATATGAGGATTCTCAAGCTTTATGGATGGGAGATGAAGTTCTTGTCTAGAATTAATGATATCCGGAATGATGAGGCGCATTGGTTGTATAAATTTGTATTTGCTATGGCCGTCACCTGTAATGCATTCTGGGTTGCACCGACACTTGTGGCTATAGCCACATTTGGCACTAGCATGCTTGTTGGCATCCCGCTTGACTCAGGGAAGGTATTGTCTGCCATTGCAACATTTAAGATTCTCCAAGACTCCGTGTATAATCTTCCGGACACAATATCCAAGATCATACAGACCAAAGTTTCATTTGATCGTATTGCATCGTTCCTTAGTCTATCTGAATTAGATTCAGGTCTGGTAGACATAGTCCCAAGAGGTAGTTCCGACACAATAGTCGAGGTTGTTGATGGAAAGTTTTCATGGGATGTGACAACTTGTGAACCAACATTGATGGATGTAAATTTCAAAATTTTTCATTGCATGAAGGTTGCTGTCTGCGGCCCGGTTGGCTCAGGAAAGTCAAGCCTACTGTCATGTATACTAGGAGAAGTGCCTAAATTATCCGGAAAAGTCAAACTCAGTGGCACAAAGGCTTATGTTGGTCAATCACCATGGATACAGAGCGGAACGATAGAGCAGAATATCTTGTTTGGTAACGAGATGCACAGAGAAAGATACGAGAAGGTTCTAGAAGCGTGTGATTTAAAGAAAGACCTTGAAGTTCTATCTTTTGGTGATCAAACGGTTATAGGGGAGAGGGGACTCAACTTGAGTGGCGGTCAGAAACAAAGAATACAGATAGCTCGTGCTCTCTATCAAGATGCTGATATTTATCTATTTGATGATCCGTTCAGCGCTGTTGATGCTATTACAGGAAACCATCTTTTCAAGGTGAGTTGATCACTTATAAATCTTAAACTTTTCATAATTATATAATTTCTAACTAGAATAAGTAATTTATCGACAGGAATGTATGATGGATTTCTTGGAATCGAAAACAGTGATTTACGTCACGCATCAAGTAGAGTTTTTAACTGCTGCAGATCTCATCCTGGTCTTGAAGGATGGAAGAATCACACAAACTGGAAAATATGACGATATTATGAAGCTAGGAAGCGACTTTTTAGAGCTTGTTGGTGCACACAAAGAAGCTTTGTTAGAAATTGATTCTGTGAGCGAGAATCAAGGTAGCCATGGAACATTTAAAAAGAATATACAAGACGAGACTATAAAGGGTCAAAATGGTGAAGTAGTTCACATGGAGGGGAAGAAAAGGCAGCTTGTACAAGAAGAAAAAAGAGAAAGAGGTAAAATTAGCTCATCGACGTATTGGAAATACCTTACAACTGCTTATGGAGGGGCACTTACTCCTGTGGTGTTATTAGCACATATTATGTTTGAATCATTTCAAATCTCTAGCAATTACTGGTTGGCTTGGGCATCGCCTACATCCGAAAGTAACGAAGCTCATGTTGATGACTTCAAATTCATTATTGTTTATGTGGCTTTTGGTATTGGATGCTCTTTGTGTATTCTAGCAAGATCTTTTTTACTTATGCAAGCTGGGTACGAAACGGCCAACCAGCTTTTCGACAAAATGCATTTTTCTATTTTCCGTGCCCCTATGTCTTTCTTTGATGCCAACCCATCTGGTCGAATCCTAAGCAGAGTAAATAAATACATCATTTTTCTTGCATTTTGCTTAATGATTAGGCAACTTGATTTTTAAAAACCTTTTGCAGGTATCTTCAGACCAAACTGCAGTGGACTTGTCAATACCGTATAGTATTGGTCCATTTGCCTATGCTATTATACAGCTTTTAGGCATTGTTTTAGTTATGTCACTAGGTGCTTGGCCCGTGTTCCTTGTTTTCTTTCCCGTCGTTGGAATTTGCATCTGGTTACAGGTAATAATGCTTGTTGATAATATTATTAGTATTCATTTATTCTGATTTCTGTTTTTACATGTATGTATTGAACTTGAAGCAATATTACATACCTTCGGCACGAGAACTGTCACGATTGGTTGGAGTATGCAAAGCGCCAGTCATTCAGCACTTTTCCGAAACAATATCCGGATCAACGACTATTAGAAGCTTTGATCAGAAACACAGATTCCAAGATACATGCTTGAAACTAATTGACGATTATTCCAGACTGAAGTTTCATGTTGATGGTGCATCGGCTTGGTTCGGGTTACGCCTGGATATGCTGTCTGCTTTAATTTTTGCGTTACTTCTTATCTTTCTAGTTTCTGTTCCAGAAGGAATAATTGACCCAAGTAAGTAAATTTTACGACTCACTACCATGATTATGGTTTCAAGTTTCAACCATAGATAACTCATCCCAATTTCAACGTGTTGCAGGTACCGCAGGCTTAGCAGTAACATACGGACTAAATTTGAACAAGTTACAAGCTTGGGTTATACTAAAACTTAGCAAATTGGAAATACAGTTTATCTCGGTTGAAAGAATATTTCAATACAGTTCGATCCCTAGTGAGCCTCCTCTTGTTATAGACTCGAAAAGACCTGATCGCTTCTGGCCTTCACAAGGAAAAGTCGACATTCACCATCTGCAGGTTATTAATATATTACTGTTTAAAAAAAATTATGCAAGTGAAATTAGACGCTTAAAAATGTATAAATAATGTGTGAATAGGTTCGATACGCCCCACACATGCCACTTGTGTTGAGAGGTATAACATGCACTTTCCATGGAGGTATGAAGACGGGAATTGTAGGGAGAACCGGAAGTGGTAAATCCACTCTTATTCAAACACTCTTTCGTCTCGTTGAACCTACCAGTGGGAAAATTTTGATAGACGGGATCAACATTTCATCTATTGGACTCCATGATCTACGGTCTAGACTGAGCATAATTCCCCAAGATCCCACAATGTTCGACGGAAGTGTTAGAAGCAACATGGACCCACTTGAGGACTACACAGATGATCAGATTTGGAAGGTACATTAAATAGATTTAATGTATTTAGCTATAAAAATAACTTGTAGTATTATATTCATATGTATGCTGTTAGTAACATTTAGTTTGTCATTTCAGGCTCTTGATAAATGCCAGATTGGCGATGAAATTAGAAATAAGGAAGGCCAGCTTGAAGCCATAGGTTCTGGATTGCTCCACAACTTTTTTTTTTTTTTTTTTTTTGCAGTTTAACATATAAATTTAAACTTTTGACAACCCATGTTTGTTAAATTGCTATAGTTACTGAAAACGGAGAGAACTGGAGCGTGGGTCAACGACAACTGATCTGTCTTGGGCGTGTGCTACTGAAGAAAAGCAAGATTCTGGTTCTCGATGAGGCCACTGCATCAGTTGATACAGCAACGGATAACATGATTCAGAAAACACTTAGGGAACACTTTTCAGACTCTACTGTCATAGCAATAGCACATCGAATCACCTCTGTCGTCAAAAGTGACATGGTCTTGGTTTTAAACAATGGTTCGTGAGCTAAACCTATCATTCTGCCTTAAATGATACAGTATCTTTTGTGATTCTTATGTTTCACTGGTGATATGCAGGTCTTGTTGAAGAATATGATTCTCCTACAGCATTGCTTGAAGATAAATCATCTTCTTTTTCCCAGCTGGTTGCGGAGTACAGTTTGAGGTCGAATTCTTGTCATAGCATTACATGATAAAACAACAAGTTATTTTTAATGCTAAATACCTATGCAAAAATTTTGTATCTATTGATGACATTATATATTTGAAATGAAAATAATATCGTTGCGACAAAAAATACAGCGTAGCTGGACTTAGGCCTTAGTGTAAGGAGGGAGACTATTTGTGTTCGAAGTGGTCTGACCCGACGGGTTTGGACCAACACATATTGACCAAGAGGATTATGATGGAATTTTGATGGACTTGGGTATCAAACTAAGCAGAAAGTGTTTGACATATTTGAGATCGACTTGTTAAAAGCTCGAGTCGAGTCGAGCTAAGCCGAGCCGGGCGTAAACAAGACTATATTGAAACTTCATTAACAAGTGAGCTCAAGTGTAAGCTTCACACATTGAGCTTACTTGCAAGACTAAACAACTGCATTATTTAGATGAATATAAATAATTTTTTTTGTATATTAAATATATAAGAAGATAAAACTACTATTACATTTAAAATTATTCTGAAAATAAATATATAAAAATTATTATATATGTTTACAGATAGAATGATTTAATAAATAATAAATAAATTGAGCTTGAATTAACCTTGAGTTTTAATAATTGTTTATGAGCTGGAATTGAGATTTAGATATAGTGCTCGAACCGAGCCGACCACGAGCTCTTAAGTTGAAAGACACAAACTCGAGCACTCATGTTAAACAAGTCAAGTTCAAGCTTGGGTCAATTTGTCTACACCGCTACATGTACGTACTCGTTATCTCTAAACTTTATATAAACCATTAAATTTTCACTTCGATGTCACATGCATAGAATGATCACATCCTTCTATGTATAACACTTCAAGTCACAAATATGATTCATGTGTTAAATGGAAGTGTTATGATTCATGTGTTAAATGGAAGTGTTATGATTCATGTGTTGGTTTTATACAATCTGGACATAAAACATATATTTAATGCAAAATATATAATTTTGGAGTCTTAGAATAAATATGATTCGTGTGCTAAACGAAAGTGTTATGACTCATGTGTTAGACGAAAGTGTTATGACTCATGTGTGTTAGACGGCAGTGTTGTGATTCGTGTGTTAGACGAGATTGTTGTGATTTATGTGTTAGACGAGATTGTTGTGATTTATACGTTAGTAGAGATTGTTGTGATTAATGTGTTGGACGAAATTGTTGTGATTCATTTGTTAGCCGGATTGTTGCGGTTCATGTGTTAAACGAGATTGTTGTGATTAATGTGTTAGAAGATATTGTCATGATTCATATGTTAGATGAGATTGTTTAGTTCAAGCTCGGGTTAACTTGTCTACGCCCGTACATATACCCATTATCTCAAAACTTTATATAAACCATTAAATTACCACTTCGATGTCACATTTAGAATGATCACATCCTTCTATGTATAATACTTCAAATCACAAATATACATTAAACCTCACCATTATCATTCGTCAATACATCTTGTGCCAAATCGAAACCAATATTAGTAACTTTAATATCCTAAAAATATGTAAAAAGAATTAATAGCAAAAAAAAAATTAATAATAATAATAATAAACAAAAAGTAAGCAAGGTGGGCCAAAAGGGATGATGGAATTATATTTAATGTGAGAGCCAAATAAATCGAAAGATTCATGTTTGGTTAAGGAAGGGATCATCAAATTTTTGAAATGAAGAAAGATAATCTACTTTTTTTTAAAAGGTTTGAATTATTCGCGAATGTCGGGAGATCTAGCATACATTGTCTTAACCGGGTCTGTGCTAGAGAGCCCCCTCGCACAATAGATCTCCAATTTAAACCCCTCAAACCCCTATCATCCAGACTCGAACTTGATACCTAGAGGGGAAAACTCAACGAGGCCCACCATAGGTGGAACTTAAATACCCGTGGCCACCACTAGAGCACTAGTGATGGTTGGAAAGATAATCTACTTTCATTAAGTGATTTATTAGATAATCGAAAACAGAGAATCTTAAGTACTGTTAGAAATTTAGAAGAATTGCACGAAAAGATCATCGAACACACATATTTATACTATATTATAATGCATGAGGGAGAGGTATTTTAAGATACCCAAAAAATAAGAACTTCTTCCTCCTTTATTTATAAAAACACCCCTAAAACGAGGGTAACTTGGTCTTTTAAACACTAATTATATTTTAGTCCCTCATATTATTACACTTAAATCCCTTTATTTTAACAAAATTATTGCTAATTAGTTACACTTATCCCTTTCCACAACAAACTTATAAATATTTTACATATTCTTGACATATTTTATAAACTATAATGTTTTAAAAAAATCAAAAGATACCGTGATGACCTACTCATTTTTGTCGACATTTCGATAGTTGTCTTAGTTAGTATTGTTGTGCGGATTAAGATGTACAAGTAGATGATGCATTAATGTACAAGTGATTAACGCAATGTGTCCTATCACATTTTAAATGCTCAAGACTCTCTACGTTGTTGTCATTAGTATCAGTTTAATAATATTCTAACCCTTTTCACTTCGATTTTCGTTTGATTAAGATTGTTCACCAATTTGTTTCGACGACTAGATTAAATTTCGAAACATTGCACATACGGTTTTGATATGAGCTTTGTTCATATTCTATATGTTTGTGTATTTATTTGGTTGGGTGCACACACTTACATGGGTTAGCAGGTAGTAAATTGATATCAAACAAGCTCACTTGTTTTATCTAATTGGTTATATTAAAAAACTTTATCTAATACCATATTCAACAAAATGGAATTTTAGTTTTTATAAAAAAATTATAAAACGTTTTTAGAAGCATTTTCGTTTTCATAAAACCTTTTTTTATAAAAACGTTTTTTAGAAGTTTGGTAAATAAGTTTTCCATCAACAAAGTTTTAGGAAAAAACTCCATAATCTAAACATAATACATTTTCAAAAACTGAATACCAGATTCTGTTGCATTTTTTTAGGGATTATAAGTACAAAAATATTTTTATAGATAATATTAGTTAGTTGAAAAAAGATACAGGTTATTCAATTCGTTGGTTTATAGGTTCTATATATAGTATAATTCTTTATTTTTTTTTCACTTCATGAAATTTCTTGTTCTTTAAAATTTTTGACTTATATGTATTTCAATTTTCTACTGTGTATAACTTTGATTTATTCTTCTATGTTCACACTTAACATTCATCTTATTTATTATTCAGTGGTTTTGGAGCTTCAATATTCATCATTTCAGATCTTTACACAGGTAAGTATGTTTCTAAAACATGATATATTGTTTGATTTTTTTTGTTTTTATATTATGTTTAACTGTGAACGTCGTTTTTTATATGTAACTAAAATACTTAACATTTTTTTCAGTTCCCCAAACTACTCTAGCTACTACTAATGTATCAGTTAAAAAGGAGAACAGAGAAGAAACGCGTCATCCAAAAGGATGTAATAATCAAATAGGAAGAGATACAATAAATTTCAGAGGACGTTGATCTCGATGATGATAAATGGTGGTGTGACAGTATAGATGACATCCTTGAGATGTTTAAGCCGTATGATTTCTAAATTGATCTCATCATAATGCAAAGTACTTGACACTTGACCTTTTAGTTTTCAACTTTTATATTTAAGACTTATATTTCCTTATTCATGTACTACTTTATATAACTTTTATTTATGTTTAAGACTTATTTTTTTATTCGTGTATTTCTTTATTGCATCAATGGTTTCTTGAAGTACTTGATAATTTAATTTCTAAATTTAATAATTACTAGACATGTGTAATACTTATGACATATATCCACCACAATAATGCTACCATAAATATTATACGAATACGAAAACTACTAGAAACGAGTGCCGTAATGCAAAGTGTCACCCCCGCCGCATCGTGCGGGCACCCAGCTAGTATATATATATATATACTAGATTAGAACCCCGTGTATTACACGGGTTGAATAAATGTAATTTTATATACTAAATTAAAACAATTATTCTTTAAAAATCTCGTTTATTACACGGGTTGAGCAAATGTAATTTTATATATTAAATAATAAAAAAATTATATCTCTAAGAACCTCATGTATTGTACTGTACTGAATAAATATAATTTTATATACCAAATAATAAAAACCCGTGTATTGTACGGGTTGAATAAATCTAATTATATATACTAAATAATAAAAAAAGTTATATCTTTAAAAACACTGTGTATTACACGGGTTAAATAAATGTAATTTTGTAACCTTGTATATTACACGGGTTGGATAAATGTAATTTTATAAACTAAATAATAAAAAAAATTATATCTTTATAAACCCCGTGTATTATACGGGTTGAATAAATCTAATTATATATACTAAATCATCATCATCATCATCATCATACTCAGTAAATCCCACAAATAGCAAAGCTAAGATAGGGTCTAAGGAGACTAAGATGTAGAGGCTGCTTTCAGTAAGACCGCCGACTCGATAGTAGTTTTGCATCAAACTTTGGACATAAGGCACATAACACTCAGTAATCGGGACAAAGACCGATTAGTGCATTGTAAGTGCAGTTCCTGCAGGGTAACTGTCGCTTATCAGTTCTGGTCAACCAAAGCAAAAGTCCAAGTTAAAGTCAACGATAATGAAGAATTCAAGACCACATGAAGACCATGCACTGATCAAGGGGGAGTTTGTTAATGCACTTTGGGTGATAAGTGCATGCCTTCCAATTTGTAGGGTCTTTATTGGTCAAGTCTTGAAACTTAGTCCAAGGTTTAACCTTGGACATTTTGTCCAAGTTTATGTCTAGGACTTTTGTCAGGGGTTTGTGTTTAGGCAAAAGTCAAGGTTTTTGTGTAGATTATTTTGTCCGGGTTTTAGTCCCTAGTCTATATATATGTGTTGTATAGGATTAGGGCAGCATCCAACCAGATGGAAGAAGCTTTGTGCACCTCTCCTAACTTCTTGTTCCTCCTAGTGTGCATATCCTAGAGAGAGAGACTATGTGTTAGTGAGAGAAAGCTAGGGTTTAGATCTTTGTGATCTAAACCAGCTTGTAGATGATGTATACTCTTTTGGTATGTAATCTGTGATGACTGATTCGTTAATAAAGAGATTCATCTTCTACATATTTCTATCTTGTTCATATTTTGTTCTTCATGTCTTGAATCAAGTGCAATGTTTGATGTTCGTCATCGACCTGGTGCTTTAACATGCATGTTCCCTTTTGTCTTTCTGCTATCAACGCTACCACATGATGATGATGCATGATTAACCGTCCGCCGCTTTTAACGTTATTTTCACAAACTCAGTGAAATAACGTTAAAATTAGTGCAATTTCACTTTTGCCCTCCGAGCGTCCACACATATATACATTATTAAAAGTTAGATTAGATTATATATGAAATTAAGTGTATAACAAAAAGTCTTTATGAATTTCATGTAGAATCAATTTGGAATCCTTTATTAAAAGTATGTTAGATTATATATGGGCTTATACGTGTGAGTAATTGTGATTATTGAATGGTTGAATTTTGAGGGTTTTGAAATGTGAATTTGATTATGATAGATTATATTTTAGTTTTAAAACTTCTAGAATTATTGAATCAAATAAAAGGATTATGATTTCCTAGAAACAAAAATAACTGAGGTTTTTTTTTTTTTTTTTTTTTGATCATTTTGAACATGAGCAAATAAAACGATAGCATCTTAATAAAAAAATAACTAATTAAAAATGTGAAACCCAATAAATTTACTTCTGTCCCATTTGAACGGAAAAGATAAGTAGAAACTAAATTTAAAAAAAATGCAATATGAAAATAAGAGATAGAATAATCGATATTTTTTTTTCATAAAATAAGAGATAAGGGTAAACTAAATAAAAAAGTGTCAATTTGATAAATAATAATATTAAGTACGAAAAGGTAGGAAATTACAAATGTAGACATCTTCAATGAATGACATGTGTCCCAAATCAGGTTTCTTTTATTATATAGTATAGATTGGAAGAATAAACGTAAACAAATGTCCTTTTAAACGGTTAGATTGTAATTAAAACGATTTTCAACTGAGATTGTGAATTCAAAACTATTTTATCTTTCCTTATAAATCAGATAAATAAATTAAAAAAAAAAAACTTTTAAACTAAACCCCATGTGGCCATGTACGAAATCTTTATATTATTTACATTCAAAAATCAAAACCTTTATGAGAAAACAACGTGGGCCGGCCCACAAGACTCCACTCAATTGAATTCAATAACTCAAAAAGTCAGAAAATACGACCGTTACAACATCATAACCTTTCTTGTAACGTTTGTTTGTTTGTTCATTTCAAATTTAAAAACCATTGCCCCCCAATTTTCCACCATCAAAATCTCATCTTTCCACCATTTCAACTCAACTTCACTTCACTTCTTCAACCAAAACCCTAATTCCCATTTCCAAGATTCACAATCTTGAACATCTTTCTGCCCCCATTTCATCAATGGCTCTTCGATCTCTCGATAACACCCTGCCCTTGTCCCCCGAACGCCCCAAAAAGACCGTTAAAGTTGCCAATTCGATACCTAAACAGCCTGCTGTTTCAAAAGTTAATGATGAGAACAAACTCCCTTTGGATCCTGCTGTTGTTGCTCCTGCTGCTGTTGATGCTATTGATTATATCTCATCTGAAAATCTTAAACCCGTTTCGGATCCCGATGTTAAGTTCAAGGTAAATATGCTTGTTTTTGTGGTTGTTTCAATACCCATTTGGGTTTTTATGTGTTTTGGTTGTTTCTGTTATGAAATCGTAGTTTAAACCCTAAACCGTAAACCCTAAAAACGCGTCTGTGATTTTCAAGAAAGTAGATCTTTTTTCAGGAACCCTGTTTGGGAATTTTTGGAATTGAAAAAACCCATTTGTGATTTTGTGTATTTTGATTATTATCTCATCTGAAATTGTAATCTAAACCCTAAACCCTAAAAATGCGTCTATGATTTTCAAGAAAGTAGATCTTTTTTCAGGAACCCTAATTGGGTTTTTTTTTTTGGAATTGATAACTTTCGAATGATTTCTTCATTACCCATTTGTGATTTTGTGTATTTTGATTTTATAATCTGAAAATCTTGGACCAATTTTTCTGATCTTGAAATAGCACATGTTTATCAAGATTCTTGTTCAACTTTGGGAGATTCTTACTTTTCATGTATTCTGATTAAAAAAAAAAGTCTGATTTTTGTGTATTTTGATTATTATTTCATTTGAAAATCCAAACCCTTTTATGATCATGGTTTCTTGAAATAACACATGTTTATCATGATTCTTGCTCCACTTTGGGGGATTTATACTTTTTTATATATTTTTGATTTTTGGGAACTCAGAGTCTAATGGAAGGACTGGAGTCAAAGGACTGGCTAAAGATTTGCGATTCGTTGAACGATGTGAGGCGACTGGCGTTGTTCCACTCTGAGCTCCTGCTACCGATCTTGTACGTAAACAAAACCGATTCTTTTATGTATGATGTTGGTCTGAAGAATTATGTGGTTTATTAATATAATAATATATGGGTTGTAACTTATACAGGGAAAAGGTTGTGATGGTTTTAGTGAAATCAATGAAGAATCCAAGAAGTGCTTTATGCAAGACTGCAATCATGGCTGCTTCTGATCTTTTCAAATCCTTTGGTGATAAGCTGCTTGAGTCCTCTACCCCTAATGATGCTGTTGACCAAATGGTATATTATTTACTTGTGTTTGCATAAACTTGATGAAATTAAACCCCTAACCCCCCCCCCCCCCCCCCCCCCATATAGATGCTGCAACTGCTACTGAAAGCTTCTCAAGATAAGAAGTTTGTGTGTGAAGAAGCAGAGAGAACACTTAACACAATGGTTGTGTCCACAACACCAATCCCTTTGCTTCACAAGCTCAAAGTGTATGTTAAGCATGCAAATATGAGAGTTAGGGCCAAAGCTGCTGTTTCAATCTCTCAATGTGTCTCTAAAATGGTATGCATATTGCAAAATCACCCTCTTTTGGTTAATATTTGTGTTTTTAAAGATGAAATTACCGAATTACCCTCTCGTGTTTTTTTAGGAGACGGGTGAGATGAGAGAATACGGGCTTGTTTCGTTGGTGCAAACGTCGGCTGAGTTGTTAAAAGATAGGCTTCCTGAAGCGAGAGAGGCGGCTCGATGTATGGTGTTGTTGGTTTACAAGGCGATTATGGAGGATGGGGAGAATGAAGAAGAAGATAAGTGGCAAAACTTTTGCCAGTTGAATTTGGCAGCCATTGATGCATTGACCATGGTCAAACTTGTTGCATCTCAGTAGAAAGTTTTTGCTTGTGTGTAGAGAGACCATCATGCTGATGAAGATGGCCTTTTGCCTTGTGTGTTATGTTCATGTAAGAGTGGTTTACTCTTTAAGAAAACCATTCTTAATCTGTTTCCAGTGAAATAGAGATTAATATTTGATATGAGAGAAAATCATGAAATAAATATTTTATTGAGTGTGTACAATCATATCATAAACTTATCCATATCTGTTTTTACTCGTCTACAAGACCTTTTTCCGTAACTGGTACATGACATCATATCGCATATAGGGTAAGTTCGAGCGCGTCATATCTTTAATATATTTTACCCTACTATTTATTATTAAAACTCTAGCCATCATCATGTTTGTTGTGATGCATCCGAAACACCTCATTGAAAAGTCAGATGTTGTCCTTGGCCTTTGGCTCAATGTATATGCTCTTCGAGCATCAACAATGCATGTTTGTGCATCTTGATGGACGGACGCTTAGGTGGAAGAGGATACACACAAAATGAACAAAGAACTCAAATACAAAGGAGAACACAACCAACTAACGGATTAAAGAAATTAGCCGTTCAAAAAAAAAAAAAAAAAAAACTAACAAACCACTTGCATACATATCTTATCTTATCTAGATAACTTGTCTGCCAACTTGTACTAACGGATTAAAGAAATTAGCCGTTCAAAAAAAAAAAAATACTAACAAACCACTTGCATACATATCTTATCTTATCTAGATATCTTATCTAATATTGTTTTACTATATATTTTCTAACAAATGATATGCCTCATTCGCAATAATTTAGTTGGTTCAAAGACTCACAACGGCCTGTATGGTTCCATTTGATGGCGTGTCGGTTGATTTCATGGAACACACCATTTAGATTAGATGCACCTATTGAGGGTTGCAGTTAAATTAAAAGGAATGGTTTAAGGGGTCCTGACCTGTCGGTTGACAAATACCAACGGACCATTGTGACTCATGTCTATTCAAAGAGATTTCTCAAGACACTTGTCATAGTAACAAGAATTTATTTTAGACACACCAAAAACTTTACTTATGTTAGTACGGAACACGATTTATAGTTGCTTAAAATTCTTGAAAAGTCATCAGCCCTAGTGCACAAACTGTGCAGCGTTGATAAGAGCATATTGTTAGTGAACAAGGGGTGGATTAATTGTTATAAGAACATTTCCTCAAAACAAAGCATTGTCATTTTTAGTCTTATCAATCGTTTATAACCCCCAAACCAACAAATTAGCACAATCTAGTATCTCAGAAGAATTGTATACACACCATGTTAACCACAATGATTCTTCTATACAACGGTCACCCATCATTTGAAGAATAGAAATTTGTTTCTTAAATTCCCCCCTTTTCATCATCTTATTCAAGTATCTAACCATTCACATCAAAAGAGAGCAACTTCATGGTTACTCGGCTACCCCAAGACAATGAGCAAAGCTTTTAAATTTTGGTTCCCATCCTATCTCCTCCCGTGTTTTCGAGTTGTTCAATTTCTTACCCAAAACACCATCCGTGCCTGCACACGCATAACGTTTATGAGAATTTAAAGCATTCATGCCAACTGTTTATTAATCTCACAGATACCACAAAAGAAATATTATTTCTTCAATAAATTGAGACAACCGAGTGAAGAAAATAGAATTGTAGTTATGAAACCTCAGTATGAGATTGCTCAAAATATTTGTTGACATATGCAAGTGAGATATCGCGAAATTGAATATTGAGTTATGTTAACTTACCTGTAAACCCCACAAACGTGTTATCAAATTTCCCACTCTTAGCAACCAAGTCCATCACTTCTTGTCTGAAATCAATTTTTATTTGATTTAGATAAATTCCAAAAAAAAGGTATCAATTTCAATTTGTTTACTTATAAATGTGTCGATTTGGGTTGTGTTTATTTCTCAAACGGGTCAAATAATAATTTAGCTAAAAGAGGAACGGTCAAAGAGGTGCAAGTCGCCCAAAACCATTTTATTATGCATACAGCCTCCTTAATTTTTTTATTCAAAAGATTATACTATCATAGTAATTATGTTGATTTTGTAATTTTCATCATAGCATTAACTATTTATTAAAAAAATGAAACTGGACAAAAAGGCATTTGAGGGTCAACTGTCAACCAAACCAACTAGGTTCATTTCACCTGCACAAAAATGTCTCGTTTCAATTCCCGTTTTGACACGTTTTGTTTAGAACAAACCTGGATACAGGATGATTATCGCATCCTAAAAAAAGTCGACCACGTAGTTTCTTTTTCAATATTGCAACACAGAGAGAGGCAGCATCCTGTATGGTCGCAAACCGATACATCAAATAATATGAACATATAATAAGATCCCAAAAAGAAAACTTAAACCAATTCAAGTTCAAAGGTGATATCACCTCATAATGAATGAGATTAACGAGGTGATGAGGATTAGCTTCAATAGTTCCTTGTTTTAAGTAATAGAGATGCATTCCTCTATCTAATTTGTGCTAAATGAATTAAGGATTGAATACTAATAAAGATATTTATATGCACTTTGGAAATATGAAAATGTACGAAAATTCAAATGGCGCAAAAAGGATATGTAGAGTCCCGCCAACCTAACAACACAACCACCGGCTTCCAGAACTTTCTTCTCCGCTTTTAAAAGAGTATCGGTCCTCGGACTCTTCCCGATTGGTACCACTGGACTGTCCTGCATGCCCAATCAAGAAGAAAGCAATAAAAAAGCACGATGATATAGACTAAAGTATTTATATAAACTATAAGATAACAATACTAATATGAGTAAAATGCCATTTTTGTCCCTAAGGTTTGGTCAGTTTTGCGACTTTCGTCTAAAGGTTTGTTTTTCCGCATCTGGATCCAAAAGATTTGAAATCTTGCATTTTCATCCGGCTCGTTACCTCCATCCATTTTTCTCGTTAAATCAGGGGTATCTTCGTCTTTTTTATTTAGTAATGGTATTTTGAATACTTGTACATGAAGTGAAAAAGACTGAATTGTCTTTAAGTTAACAAAAAAGACGAAAATACCCCTGACTTAAAGATGAAAAATGGACGGAGTTAACGAGCTGGATGAAAATGGCAAGAATTTCAAACCTTTTGGATCTAGATGCGGAAAAATAAACCTTTGGACGAAAGTCGCAAAACTGGCCAAACCTTAGGGACGAAAATGGCATTTTACTCTACTAATATCAAAAGCAAAATGATTTATGCTAGATGCAACACCTCATTGCAGTCTCCATTGTCATATCGATCATACGGTGCTGAGCTTGATGTAAACAGGAAAGAACCTTCACCGTTCCACATTGATGCAGCTTCTCTGTTTGTCAAATAATAAATGGAAATTAGTTGAATTTAAGTAAGTATAAAAAACAGAGTTCATTACATACAAGAAAGAAAGACTGCATAATCAATTTAAATCTTCTAGAAGGATTTGATGTATGATTACCCGACATCACCAGCATAGTCTGAGCTTCTAGAAGGTGGTGCACAGTAAATGACATAAGGGAATTTATGTTCCCGTTTAACTCCCTTTAACGTTGGATTAATACCCATTTTAATAAGCTCGTCATGGTGGTCGGTAGTAACGGTCTCCCCGGTAATTTGGCATCCTGGGTATTCCTGCCAGCAGAATGGCAGCATGAGCTACTTTTCAAGTTCTTTAAGAAAAAATATAAAAAAAAACAGAATCTAATTCAATAACAAAACGTGAATTAAAGAATTGTAACAGGTTGTACAGTAAACTTTTAAAAAAAGTTATCTTACCTTCCGCCAATTTTCTGCAACTAAGCGACCAAGAACCCCTGGGCCAACAATCAGCAGATCCGTTGCTCCAACATTGGCAGGATTTGAACTATCTACTTCTTGATTTGCAGCACCTTCAGTATCACAAGGTTTGTACAGAATTTAAGGTGAGTATCAACAGTATTGAAAAGTAAAATCAATGAACACATAAAAGACTGCATATGTTATATATATGATGATACAAAAAGCTCTTAAAAGGCATATCAAAGCAGCTAACTATTCTCCAATTTCCAGATAGAACTATTGTAGTATAGTGTAACATAGTTATTAAAGCGAGGCGCAAATAAAGCCCCGGGCCCAACAAATCGCCCAGAGTGCGTCTTGTGCCTTTAATAGCTATGATGCCAATAATCTTCTGCATAGTTATTAAAGCGAGCGCCAAGCCCCGGGCCCAATAAATCGCCCTAAGCGCGCCTCGCGCCTTTAATAACTATGTAGTGTAATACAGTAACAGATGCCAACCCTAAGGTTTGAATAGGTGTGTTTGGAGCATCTGACCCAAAAAGGAATGCGTTTCTACCATTGACCAACCGATCATGAATCCAATTCTTCTAAACAATATAATTCAAAATATTCTAGAATATCCATTTTCAGTTTCCAGATAGAGCTATTGTAGTTACGGGTGTGCAAAGTCAGTTTGATTAAGGAGGCTTAACCATAACCATAAATATGATTGGTTAAGCATGGGTCAGTAAACCATCAGTTATGGGTTGTTGGTTAATTGTCCAATGTAACAATTTATTTTGTTATTTTTTTCAGCTGAGAATGGTTCGGTTATTTTTTCAAATGTTCGAAGCTGGAAATAGAGGTATAAAAGCTGGAAAATCACAAACATACAAGATCCGGTTCTGTTTCAGTTAACGAAGACACATTAACCGTAACCATAACCGAATGGTCGGTTAATCAAATTCACTTAACTATAAGTGATCACTGATCGTTTTTGTTTGTGTTAATTTTTCCAGTTAACGGTGGTTCTGTTTTCAGTTATAGTCCGGTTTTTCTCACCTCTATAATACAAACCCTAAGGTAATTGATACCGATACCGTATGTTTGACCAAAAACCTAACAAGTAATCATTAACTCAATTATTATAAACAACAACTGTTCCTAAAACAGGATTCTCTCTCTCAATTCTCAAAATCAATCACATTGCTTGCAAATCACGTAACAATTCAACAAGTAAAATATACGTACAACATGTCAATCAGATTAAGATTCCTCCAATTGTTCATCAACAATAAATCCGATGAATAAGAACGTACCAGTGGAGGAGGAAGAAGCGTGAACTGTGAGAGTTATGGAGGCCATCGATGATAACGAAGAAGAGATGTGTTTGGATGCGAAACTAGGGTTTGTAAAGAAGGAAATTGAAGGTTTGAAACGGGAAGAAAAATGAAGAAAGTTGGTAGGTCCGGTGAAGGTGGCCGGAGATACAGAAACAACAGGTGATAGTCCCATTTGTTGTTAGTGGTGGATAGGATATGGTTAACTGCACTCTATCTTTGACGTTGGTAGCTACCGGATTCTTCGGTTACCGGTTGTTGGGTTTCACTCACGAGATGTGACGTCACATTTTTCTTATAATTTTTTTTGAACGAAAAAAAAAAAACCAGAAGCATTTTTCCACTATGTCAGCAACCATTGTCTATCACTCACAAGCATTTTTCATTGGCGGTGGTCATCACTAGTGATGGAATTCCATCACTCACAAATTTTTTAATTTTTTTTTTAATTAGAAATTAACAATAAAACACTAAAATTATAAATTTCATTAAAATTAAAACATACTAGTTCAATTTAACATAATAGAAATATTTTAGGCTACAATTTAAAAAAAAATACTAAAAAAACTCTACTCCTCGTCCGACTCATGAAACTCCAAACCTAAAGAACCTACTAGTTCGATTAAATCGTATCTTAACCGAAAGTGAGTTTCTTGTTGGATATTTTGTGGAACTTGAACTTGTGTAGGAGGATCCGGCACCCAATCCGGAGATATTGCACGTCCGTCTTCTTTTATTATCATATTGTGCAATATGATACATGCATATACTATGCTATGTATGGCTTTCTTGTTCATCGCATGGACCGGTCGGTGTAGTATACCCCATCTACCCTTTAAAACACCAAAAGCGCTCTCAACATCTTTTCTTGCCGATTCTTGCAATTTTTTTAACACGATTTCTTTAGCCTCGACATGAAATGAAGGAGCTTTCACAAAAACAGACCATGATGGGTAGATACAATCCACAAGAAAGAAGCCTCGTCTGTAATATCGTCCGTTAACATAGAATAGACAAAATGGTGTGGTACCATCCGTTACGGTTTGAAACAACGGCGACGTGTGCAACACACTGATGTCATTGTTTAAACCTGGAACACCGAAATATGAATGCCAAATCCATAAATAATTCGACGCCACCGCTTCTAGTATGATGGTTGGTCTTTTGATGTCACCCCTAACATACGCCCCTCGCAACTCTCTTGGACAATTATTCCACTCGATATATGTACAATCGATGCTACCGAGCATCCCTGGAAAATGCCATCTAGCCTCATGTGCGGCGTAAATACGTGAGATGTCGTGGCTCGTCGGTTTAAGTAAAAACTCTTTACCATACAACTTAATGACCGCGTTGCAAAAAAATTGCAGACATTCATGGGAAGTTTTGGATGCCATAGCTAGGTATTCATCAAATTGATCGGGAGGGTTACCTGTCGCTAGTTGGCGAATGGCGGACGTGCATTTTTTGTATCGGCGTGAAACTTGCTTTGCCCCTCGCATCGTAACCTTCTTGAAACCATTCCTCGCTTGCTTCGATGTCTCCAACAATCTTTAAAAATAATTCTTTTGGTAAACGAAACCGATCTCTAAACGTTTCGGCATTGTAGAGCGGATTATCTACAAAATAATCGTTCATTAACACTTCGTTGGCACGTATACGATCACGGTCTACCATCTTCTTCTTTGGGCGGGACGAACTAGCATCAAGTTCATTATACAACGACACAAAATATTTTAGCGTCTCATTGTCACTTTAGTCTAAATAGTTTTTTTCATGTCATTTTTTCCAAATAGTTTTTTTTCCTGCCATTTTAGTCCCCGACTTTTGTCATTTTTTGCCATTTTCATCAAACCTACTAACTTAATTCAAAAAATTTAGTTAACTTAGGTGAATTTTGGTTAAACCACATTTTTCTTTCTCTTTTTGCAAGTGCGATGGTATGGGGATAGTGGTGTGCCGGTTTACAGTGAAGATGGCGGTGATGTTGGTTGATGACGTGGGTCGCGGAAAAGTGGCCGGTGGTGGTGGAAATGATGGGTGGTGATAGTGGTAGGGTGGGTGGTGACGGTGCAGACAGGTGGTGGCGATGATAGAATGTTGTGATGGGGTGAGTGGTGGGAGATGGTGGTGGTGGTAGATGTAAATGACCAAAAATTATAAAATTAAGGGACTAAAATGGCAGGAGAAAAACTATCTATACTATATAATAAAAGAAATCACTTTAGGGACACTTGTCATTATATTAGGCCATCTTTTACAGATAATTCTTATTTTAGTTTAATCTTTTTTTTAGTTAATTAAAGATAATCATCCTACTAAATATTATTTAGTTTAATATATTTATAGATAACCCTCCTACTAAATATTATTAGTTTAATATCTTATGAATAAATATTATTAGTTTAATTTCAGTGAGTTTTATATATTCATAAATCTTAAGTATAAAATGACTTATTTCACTCTTCCATATTTAGACCATGCACACTTTACTTCGTTATTTCACTTTACTCCATATTTAGACCATATACTCTACTTTAGTTCAATTTTCTTTATAGTCTATTAGGTTAACTTTATACTCGGTATTTCATATCCACCTCCCTTTTTGTAGTGTTTGTCACATTTGTAGCATTGTGAAGAAACACAGAACTAATTAAGGGACTAATCAGTTTGGTTTATGTTTCTACCATGATGGTTAATCTTCTTTATGATTTCCTGAGCTCCTTAATGACTGGGGTTATCTGCAAAACAGAACACCGTTACTCGTTAAGAGGGGAATGTGGGGGTTTCCCTCTTAACCGGGCTCCGGCGTGAGAATAAGCGACTGCTTTGGGGAGATAATTAAGTATTAAGTGAGAGAATAGAAGGAATGGAATGTTTAACCTGTGAAGTGAGGTCTCTATTTATAGCCGGAGTAGTGTAAGAGGGTGTGGGCTGATGGGCCTTGGGCCGGAAGGCGACAACATGGAGGATATGCTCCTTGTCTCATTGGTGTCGACCGTTAATGGCTTCTAGGAGCTTTCTGGAGCTGGCGCAATGTGATTGGAGCCACGTGTCACCGTTGTCGGCCTGACCGCCCTTCTGCCATTAGCAGGTAAGTGGAGATCGTGGGGCAGTTGTCTCTGCCTTATGATTGGTGCCATGTAGGCGTCCTTAAGTACTTTTTGTCTCCTGCATGTCAGATGATCGTGGAGCACGATTGAGCAGAGCCAGAGGGACGTTGATTGGCTCTTTTCTTCTGCCACTTGTACCTTGTGTACTATCTGGAGCAGCCTTGCGCTGCTTCCCTGCACGAGTCTTGATGGGCACGTTAACTAACTCGTGCGGGGTTTAGGTGACTGAATATTCTTTCTGCATGCTAAGTGTTGTTATTGGAGCTTCTTATTGTCTAGGTCTCGCGCGACGTAAAATAGAATATGGTGCAACTCGCGCGAGGTTAATGATAAGAAGCTTTTTTAATAAGGAGTATGGTCCCACGCGCAACCTTTACGGAGGTTTGCGCAGCTTTTTTGGGACCATACCCCTTCACATTGGTTATGGATCCATGATATGAAAACAAATTATGCTATCGATTGAAACAACCGATGATGTGAACATCTATATCTATATCTATACCATATAATTAAAGAAACCAATATGTGCCACGTGTCATTCATTGGAGGCACCTATTTTTTGGGTTTTCCGCCTTTCTTTTATATTTATTATTTGGTATATAAATTAGATTTTTTACTATTATTAGTATTTTTATTATTTATCAAATATATAGATTACTTAAAATTTATATATAAGACTTTATCCAAAATTATATTTATTTAATACACCATTAATCCAAAATTATATTTATTTAATATACTATTAATCTAAAATTACATTTATTCAACTCGTGTAATACATAAAATTTTTAAAGATTTAACTTTTTTATTATTTGGTATATAAATTACAATACACAAGGTTCTTAAAAATATAATATTTTATTATTATTTAATATATAAAATTACATTTATTCAACTTGTGTAATAATTAATGAGGTTTTTAAAGATATATTGTTTTATTATTTAGTACGTAAAATAACATTTTTTTCAACCCGTGTAATACACGGGGTAATAATCTAGTTTGGAATAAAATGACATGAAAAAAACTATTTAAACTAAAGTGATAATTTTAGTTAAAGTTCATGGACTAAAATGACAATTTACTCCCTCTAGTTGTACTGTTTTTTTATTTGAACTTGTGTAGATTCCTCAACCATAAACTATACCCCTTTCTCGTCATCCAAACAAGACAAAACATAAATCCTCACAAACACCAACAACCCCGAATCCAAAACCCTAAATCATTATTACATTACAAACATAACCCTCCAACCAAAATCTAATATTTTCAACTACCAATCGCCATGGATGCAGATTCACCACAAGACTCTCCATTACCAGGTTATTCCATACCCATTAGAGCTCCCCTTACTATTGATTCAGATTCTGACTTTTGTGTATCCGTTAATAATCATATTTATTCAAGAACCAGTAGTTTTAACAGCAGCAGTAGTAGTATTGATGTTAGTAGCTATGGTGATGAACATACTAGCATTCTTGAAGAAGAAAGTAGTGATTTTGTTGCATACCCAGATGAAAATTTTGTGATTGAAAGGTCCCATGTTGAAGAGTCTTTATTTATTAGGCCTTTTGTGAGATACCCAGATGAACATTTTAGTGATTTTAGGCCTTTTGTGAAAATCCCATGTGAAGAAAGTAGTAATGCTGATTTTGGACCTTTTGGTGTTAAGTTGAGTGTGCCGATAGCGCCATTGACCGGAGACGGTGACAGTGATGGTGATTCGGTTGGCGGTGGCCGGTGGGATGATGGGATTGTGCAGAAGGTTACTATGCCACCTAAAGTTAGAAGCTTTATTAGTGATGAAAGTGGTGATGAGGTGGATGATGAGTTGCATGTTGAGGGTGTGTTTTCTGGTGATGATATGATTGAAGTTGAAAATTTGAATTCCGTTTCAACTGAATCGGTTGAAAATGAGGGGTGTAAAGTTGAGTGTTTGGATGAGGTTCTGAAGATTTCTGAGTCGGATGCAACGAGCTTTGATTTGGAAAGAGTCGATAATTTGACTGTTTCGAGTTCATACAATGAGATTGAAACGAGACTATCAGAATCGTATGAACTGAGCTTTGATTCGGAAAGAATCGATGCGCGGATTGTTTCAAATGCAGATAGCGAGATTGAAAATTTAGACTATGTTTCAACTGAATCGGTTGAAAATGAGGTATGTAAAGTTAAGTGTTTGAATGAGGTTGTGGAGCTTTCTGAGTCGGATGCATCGAGCTTCGATTTCGAAAGAATCGATGCACTGACCGTCTCGAGTTCAAACAACGAGATTGAAAACGAAAGAAAACTTTCTGAAGCAGATGAACTGAGCGTTGATTCGGAAAGAATCGGTGTGCAGATTGTTTCAAGTTCGGGCAGTGAGATTGAAAATTTAAATTATGTTTCAACTGAGGCGGATGTATTGAGCTTTTTGGAAAGAATCGACAAACGGATTGAAACTATCAGAGAGAAACTTTCAGAATTAGATGAACCGAGCGTTGATTCAGAACGAATCGGTGCACAGGTTGCTTTAAATTCAGACAGTGAAATTAAAAACTTGAGTTATGTATCAACTGAATCGATAGCAAACGAGGGATGTAAAGTTGAGCGTTTGACTGAGGTTGTGAAACAGTCGGAACGAGATGAACAAAAATTTTCAAATTCAGACAGTGAGATTAAAATCAAAACCATCAAAGAAAGCGAACAAGTTGTAAGCAAAACCGATGAAGAACCGCTAAAGAAAATGCAACAGATACGGACAAAGTTCTTAAGGCTTGCCTTCAACGAACAGTTGACCACGGGAGTCAACCGAGAAGGCGGTAACTATAACTTTGACTTTGCTTTGACCATTTTAGCTATCGGAAAGACTGGTGTAGGTAAAAGCGCAACGATAAATTCCATTTTCGGTGAAAACAAAACAGTCACAAACGCGTTTGACCCTGGTACAGCCACCATACAAGAAATTACCGGGAATGTAGACGGGATCCAGCTTCGAGTGATCGACACACCGGGCCTCAAAAGTTCCTACCTTGACCAACCATATAACCAAAAAGTTTTAAAGTCTATAAAAAGATTCACACGAAAACACGCCCTGAATGTTGTGCTGTATGTTGATAGATTAGACACGCTCGATGTTAACGATTCACACCTTTTGAAGTTGATCACGAGTTCACTTGGTTCTTCGGTGTGGCAGAGTTGCATCATTGCACTAACTCATGCAGGTTGTGATCTGTCTAACGAGTCACCAAATGGGTTCGTGATCCGAAGATGTCGTTTTCTACAAGAACAGATTGTTAGCTTCGTAGGTAATAACCGACGTGTGGCTAACCCCGTGTGGCTCGTTGACAACCACCCGAGTTATAAACATAATGTTATGGATCTGGGTTGTGATTTAAAGGGTTTAGTTTGTTTAGATCAAGCAGACGGAGGTGATGGGAGTGATGTATTTCAACCGTTGGAGCTGTTGAGCGTGCCACGAAACGTTATTAACCGTAGCGGGGAGCGTAGAGACGCGTATTTCACCGAGGACGGTTATCAGGTGAAGTTTGTTGGTAATGATCATTGGTCTCTTGGATGTCGATTGTTCTTGTAGGTGAATGTTTGGTCTTTGGATTCATAATGCACACAGGATGATGGAATGGTGTTTTTTCTAACTTTAGTGATGGAAATGATTATATGATTAGGTACTATAATATGCTATATTGCAGTTGATTTATTCTTATTATTGGAATCACATGAGATATAAAATATAAGGGAATCAGAAGAGCCAAGCTCGGGCTCGACTAGGCTCGAGGTCAAGCTCGTTTAACTTGTGAAAGAGTTGGCTAGGTTCGAGTTTGTTTTAAAAGCTTGAGCTCGGCTAGTTATTTATTTATTAATTAATTATTTCAGTTATAATTATTAACTTTTTTATAAATTTATATATGACATAATAACATAATAGGATTCGGTTCAATTAGGAACCATCACGATTTGTGAGAACTTCTACTTCCCGTGCGGGTTAGGCCATCATTTTTTTTGCATAAACGTAGATGAAAATGTTATAAACACGTGTAAAAAAAATTAAAAAATAGTTATGCTTGATGTAAATTTTGTTTATGTAACGATGACATCACCAATAATGTCTTTTACCCATATGTAAATTTTGGCATGCAACATTGTCTTTTTGCTAGAACATGTGATTTTTTTAATATTTTTGAGGAAAAAAGATTAGAAAGACCTTTTGGAAGGCTTAGTTTAGGGATGAGCTCGGTCCGGTTCGGTACCGAACCGGTACCGGTACCGAAAGAACCGGTACCGAAAATTCTCAAAAGTTGGTACCGGTACCGGTACCGAATATTCCCGGTTCGGTACGGTTCGGTACCGGTACCGGTTCGGTACCGGTATTTGAAGGTAAAAACGAGCAAAATACCGGTACCGAACCGGTACCGTACCGGACCGGTACCGAACCGGTACCGAAAATGTCTAAAGTGGGTACCGAATCGGTACCGAAAAGGTACCCGGTTCGGTAAATTCGGTACCGGTACCGGTTCGGTACCGGTTCGGTACCGGTACCGGGTCCATTTTGCTCATCCCTAGCTTAGTTCTTATGCTTTTCACAACTTAAGGCGGTTCTTATTTTCCCCTTTTCCTAACATAATATACATATACAAGCACATATATAATTTAGTTAATATTTAAAAGTTATATACATAATTATTCTGTTTATTTAAATATTTATTTAACATGTTATTTAAAAAATAATATATATAGTGGGTCCGCTTAGGCTTGTGAGCCGGCTCGTGCTTGATAAGTGAAGCTCGTGAAAATTATTTTTAGGTTTAGGCTTAGGCTTGAACTCGTTTATGTTTGGCTCGTTTCGAGCTTTTCTCCTGTTTATGTCGAGTAGTTTGGCTCGTTTACACTCCTAAATTATTAAAAGACCATGGTTTGGGAGGCTGAACCAAACCCAACCCGGAAACTTAAATGGGTTAAAACTGTATTACTTTTATCTCACAAAGTGTCTTGAGCTGTAGACTTTCAGGATGGGTGTCACTTTGAATCTTGAAACCAAGTCAATAACACTTTGTTGTCGAAACATAATGGGCCGGGAAACCCAGGCCTGCTTGGTTTTTGAGCAGAGACGGGGTGGGCCAGAGCCCATTGCAACAGCAACCCACGTAATTTTTATTTATAGGGTTGTAAACGAACCAAACGTTCGGCGACCAGTTCGTGAACCTTTCGGCGGGAAGTTCGTTTGTGTTCGTTCGTTTATTAAACAAACGAACACGAACAAGAAATTTCGTTCGTTTAGTTAAATGAACAAACATGAACAGAGGTCGCGTTCGTTCGTGAACGTTCGGTAACGTGTTCGCTTGTGTTCGATAATTCATTAGTGTTGTTAGTTTTTATATTTATTTAAATATATCAAAATTCTGACAAATTAAATATCTAATAAGTGTCAGTGTATTATGTATTATGTTCATGAACGGTTGTTTGTGTTCGTTTGTTTCCATTTGTGTTCATGAACATTAGTTTGTGCTCATTTGTATTCGTCAACGTTCGTTGCCTAAAATTAACAAACAAAAACAAACGAACACGAACAAGTTCATTTCCTTAACAAACGAACACAAACATAAAATCCCGTTCGATAAGTGTTCGTGAACGGTTCGCAAACACATATATTTTTTTAACAAACGAACACGAACAAGGTCTTGTTCGTGTTCGTTTGGTTCGTTTACAACCCTATTTATTTATGATATTATATTATTATTTTAAGCTTCTCAAAGTGCAAATCACAGAAAATATACAACAATTTCACAAAAGTTTTATGATATGAACATGAGCGTAGCATAGTGTGGGGGGGGGGGGGGGGCAATAGCGTCCAGTTTGTAGTTTTCGTATAGATTTTTTTAGGTATATAAGTTTTCGACCCTGCAGTTTTAAAATTTTTTATGTATAATTTTAGGTCTGATGACTTCCGACCTCCAGTGCTTTCAAGTTTGTTAAATGGGTTTCAGGTACATCAGGTCGGGTTACTTGGGTTTCAAAATTTTAGGCTATAGACTTGTAGTAGCATATGCAACGGACCTAAATCGATGACTCATTTTAACGGTTTTAGGGTTTAAACAAAAAGCATGAACACTCTTAATTTTAACACTGATAAAAAATATTAAAAAGTTTGTTAGAATATATGTTTATCAATGACTTTTTAATAAAGTTAACAGAAGTTTAACTAATATTTATTATATGGTCGTAAAATATCACAAATTAACCAAAAAAGAAGTAATAAAAAGAAAGAAAAAGAAGTAGAAATAGGAAGTTATATATATCTTGTTTATATAATTTCATTTAATATATTCCTTTACGCAAACGCAAATGCGGGGTCCCTAAGACCACCCGTAGTGGTTGCCCAAAGGGGCGTTTTTCATGCTCAATCACGCTCAATCTCGCCCCTTAGCCACTACGCATGGGCGTGTTTGGCATTTTTTTTGTTTGGGCGTTTTATAAATCACGCTGGTGGGGGGAGATCTTGTCGAATCACATTTGAGTTCCATTGTTTTGTCCAATAACATTTTTAAATGTTTTTTTAATTTTATTTTATTACAAACATAATGCCCCATAATCCTCACTACACCCATTTTAGAAAACCCCCCATAATGCCCCATTGCTGACTGGGCTGCCACATGTCGCAAAACGCCTAAGGGTAAACCTTGCCCACTACGCATGTTCTAAGCCTGACTGAACTCCTTTACTTCTCTCTGTTCATAAAAACTCCAACATCAGTGATTAGACATAGTGATGAGAAATACGATGGATCAAAGGTAGGGGTGTGCAAAGGCGGTTAACCACAGGTTCGGTTAATCGATGAGCGGTTAACCGAGGGTTCGGTTAATTGAAAAGTGTTAACCATAACCGTAACCGATAGTCGGTTAACCGTTGTTCGGTTAACCGTTGGTTATGGGTCGGTTTCGGTTAATTATCCGATGTATATAAAGCTTGAAAAAAAATACAAAATAATGAATATAAAGCTTGTAAAATTATATAGCTACACAAACATATTGTAAAATTATTGTATTTATAATAAAATAAATAGTATTGGACCACCAATTGGACTTAAAGCTTAAAAAAATCAATGGGTCATAAAGTTATAAATAATATTACAATATTTATATATATACAATATATATATATATATGGCTAATCGGTTCGGTTCGGTTATTTTCGGTTTTAGAAATATGATTAACCGAAACCGAAACTGAAAATTCGGTTATTCAAAAAACGACAACCGAACCATCGGTTATTGCTTCGGTTCGGTTAATTCGGTTATTCGGTTTCGGTTTCGGTTAATTCGGTTTTATGCACACCCCTAATCAAAGGTGTATAAAATGATAAATTTTGTGGCCACGTTTTTTTTTGAAAGGCCTAACAAAATATTTTTTCATTACCTCGCTAACAATTAGGGTGAAGGGAGTGGTTACCTATTTGTAATAGGTAAACTCCTCATTCACACAATCAGATACACATCAATTCACCTAAGTTGTTTACCTAATGCTCAAAAACGTTGGCGGTGGTTTACCTAATGGGGTTTAGGTAAACTATTGAAAAAAAATGTGTGATTGGTTGAGAAGGAATAGACCCCACCACACACCCATCTCTCTCCCCTTTCCCTCCCTCTCACAGAGTCGGTAAAGGTTCACCGAGATTGGCCTTCACGATCGGTAAACCAAAGGTTGGCGGCGGTATTACCAATCAGTAACCCGCTTTACCGAATGGTTTACCGCACCACTCCGCTCACCCTTAGATTAACTAAGTATAGCAGTTTACATACACCAAACAAAAACCAAGATTACAGACACAAATATGAGATATTAAAATCCAACCAGATACTCCATGTGATCGAATGGACCTTTGCTCTACTCCCTAGCCATAAAAAGCCCAGAGACAGGTGTTGTTTTTTTTAAGAGGTAAAATTTCTGCAATCAGCGGACCAAATCTGCAGACATTTGTAGAAGAAGAGGTGGACTAAACCTTTGCTGTCACACCCCAACCGATGGCGAAAACATCGGAGTGAGACGAAGATAAATTGCTCATCACACATAACGCTAATTGTGACAATAGAATTAAAAATAAATTGATTTCATTAATAACAAAACGTTACAATACATGGAACTCGATATACAACATATTCAATACAAGGAAACAATACAACAAACAAGTACGAAAGTTATACAACGTATTAAAACCTAAAACGTCTATATGTGTATCTAGGCATCATCACTACTTCAGTTTCAAAGCATCGTCGTCCTCAACCTGTAACATGTTTAAAAATAAAGTTCAATGCAAAAGCAAAGGTGAGTATATAGGTTTTCGTACATAGCATAAAAAGATAAGTTTGAAACAATTTCACATGGCAATGCTATTGATACAAGATAAACAATAAAATCGGCATGTGTTCGACTAATCAACCCAATGATGGAACGCAATAAGCTCATGACATAACCTCAAGAATATGGGTGGTGCATTAATCTGATAGCGCTATATATGTCAAGGATAGGCTCGTACGAAGTTAATGATAAGTCTAACACAAAACGTATAACCCCAAGTTTAAAGTATCAAGTAACAAGTATGCATGCATGTATAAGGAATGTTTGTGCATTTAAGAATAAAGTTTAAGTGTAAGTTTATAGTTTAACATGTTACACCCCAAAAGGTGGTAAACGAAAAAGGGGGTTCAAGTATACTCACAAAATTGTTAATTCTTCCGATTATCCAAGTGTTGACGAGTGAATGAGATCAAGAGGTTGAATGTATTCGGGTTGGAGTTCAAGGTATGATTAGAGTCGGAATTCGGAATTTAAAATACACAAAATATGTATGTAAGAAAGTAATCTTTTAGACTTAGTGCTCGTTTTTGTCACTATAAAAACCCATATGGTTTAGAATGATTTCATGGGTGTAACACCCATTAGAATCGTAACGAGAAAACTAAGTTCTTGGATGATATAACCTAGTTCCATGACGAATAATCACTTGATTACCATCAAAGGTTCGGTTAGTATATTTTATATATGTTATATATAGTATATAGTATGATTATAGTCCAACAAATATTACAAGTATTATCATAGAAGTCATGCATAGAGGTAGGAGAATAAATCTTCATTCTAAAACCTCTTTCTTAGATTCATCAATGCACAAGTTGTCAGAAGGACAACAAGGATTGTCATGAATGAACAATAAAGAAATGAAACTAATTAATTCAAGCTTAATTTAACAAGTATAAGCAGAATTTAAATGGGTGTTTGAACCCAAAACTTTGATGGAAATCCCCTAAACACAAACCCACAACCATGGACTAAGTTGTGAGCTTGGTGGGAACAAGATTCTACTAAGTTTTCTATCAAAACATGATCATAAAAAGAAATAAAAACCAACAGAATTTTATATGCACTTTGGACCTCAAAATGGTGAGGTTTCACCTTAGTTTGCCCAAGCAAACTTGTGAAAACCTTCCTAGAGGTTATCCAAGTGTTAAGAAGAAAGAAACAAGAAGAAAAATAGATGATGAAGTGAGTTAGAACTCACTTTGAATCCCTTAAACTTTCTGCTCAAAGCTGAATATTTTTGAGTGATTTAGAGTGAGTTTAAGAGTGTTTAGGAGGCTAGGAAAAGTGGAAATAAGTGTGGGAAATGATGTATATATAGGGAGGGATTTGGGTTAGTGTTAAGAGGGTATTAAATAAGGTGGGTAGGGGTTGAATCAACAAAATGGAGCCAAAATCCTAACCCATGTGCGGCTGAGAAATGGGCTGAGTTCGGATTCATGTTTGGCGCACATGGATGCTTATTCTACTTTTTTTTTTCAAGTAGGTTACATATAACATACATGTTATGTTATTATTTAATTAATAATTAATTAGTTGATTTATCATATGAATCAATTAATTATTTCAAGGAGTTTAGAACAAAATGGAATCAAAAGTATGACAGCCAAAAAGGCTGTGAATTAGTGGCCGTAAAGTCTTAATTTATATTTTTTTTCCTTTTGTTTTTTTACACTTACGTCTCTAATGTTTCATATTAATATAATATAATATAATATAAGGTATTTAGTGTAATATTAACATATAATTAGGTAACCATCATGTAAGGTGTATTATTGTATTATAATATAAGATTAAGTATTTTACTAAAAGTAAATTAGGTTTTTTTTTTTTGGAAGGTGACTTTCTATGTACTGGACCTATTGGTCACCGGGTTCATGTCTAAGACATTCCCCCGTCAGCCCCGCACTCTCGGACGCGATGTTCGATCGGGCCCCGGCCGCCGCGCAAGCTAACTTCCGCCCGGAAACCATACTGCCCCCACACGAGAGACTCGCTGGGGTAACAGCTGGGTAAAACCGGGTTGCCCTCAGGACCGCACCATGCCTCGGTAGGAACGGTCCATCATTGGGACGTCCCCCCCCTAAAGCCACAAGTGGGAGTCGAACCGGTGACCTCCCATAGGAGGGCCGGCCGACATAAACCCAATGGGAATTACCACTGGGCCACGGGGAGGGATAAAAGTAAATTAGGTTAATAACAGAAGAATATAGTTTATATATATTTATGTTTACAAAACATGAAATTAATTAGTTTGTATAAAATAAAGTATAGGTTGTGTATTATGAACGTAATATCAAACGTTTGCCTACATTAGACGTCTAAAGTCATGTATTTCTTTATGAGAAGCACGAATATGTATCGAACGAATGTACGAATTTAAAGGTATCAGCATAAATAAATAGGCAAGCATAATTTAAATAAGATGGTCACGTTTATTACGAAGCAAGTTACGAATTATGAAAACGGAAGCGGAATACAATTACAATACGGATGTAAGTTTCCAAAAATAGGTACATAAATAATCTTTCTAGTTAAAGTAAGTTTCGAAAAGCGAGGCGTTACATTTGTAGTCTCCAAGAAGAAGCCTGTTTGTTTTTAACGTATTTAGACTTCTAAAATAAACTGGTGGTAGTGTACGGACGGTGGTGGTGGTGGACGGTGGTGGTGGTGGTGGTGATGGACGGTGGTGGGTGATGGGTGATGGTGGTGGACGGTGGTGGTGTTTAACCCTCTGCAGACCTTAGAAGATCTTAGAAAGTGATCGGGCCAAGTTTGCACCAAGAAGAGCCCGCGTAGACCAGACGTTTTTTAATGAAACATCTTCGGAAAAACAAATAGTCTGTAGATGACAATGTCTGCGCGTGGTCTGTACGACGCAGACAGAAGAGCCTACGTAGATCTTTTTTAGAAAAACAAACACCATCTTAATCTCTTCTATCATGTTTGCCACTAATGGTCTTCTGTTGCGGAAGACTGTGAGAACCGTTCGGATCTCCGAATGCTCCGGCCGGTCAGATATTCACCATATCATACGCGGAATCCATGTATTATGATGACAAACATAAGAACTCTCTAATTAAACTGGTTTCTATTGATTATATTCAAGTACAAAACCACGAAACCAAATGGACAGAGTTTCTCCTCTCAAGTCCAAAAAAATTACAAATGACAAGACCTGATCCCTTATTTATAGGCATGACCTCTTGCTTGAACACCCTGGGATGACAAGACATTTTGGGACAACATGCACTTTGGGACGACAGGACACTTTGGGACGACATGACACTTTGGGACGACAGGCACTTTGGGACGACATGACTTTCGAGCAACAGGCCATTTCGAGCAACATGACATTTCGAGCAACAGGACATTTCGAGCAACAGGCCATTTCGAGCAACAGGACATTTTGAGCAACAGGCACTTTCGCACAACAGGACTCGTTTTGTGCGAAAGTGACTTAACATTACAAATCTGTCATTTTAACATGAAATCCTATACAACCAACTATGACTCGATACATTGACGGTAACAGACATAATTGAAGGAGACAATAGACATAATGCACTCACAGACTCCTCCTTGGATATTGCTGCATTCAATTTTCAACTTTTGTCGTAGTCAATCTTTCTGTCAATCTTTGTCACAGTCAATCTTCAATTTCTTCAATCTTTAATAACTTTGACACTTTTTGTCTCCCAGACTTCCCCTGTAACATCCCAAAAACGGGTTTGGTAATCAAACCACGTTAATAGTAAAGACGGGTAAAATACCGTTAGTGGTAAAAATTAATCCGGTAAATATTAGGACTCAAATAAATAAACCTAATATTAATTAAAAAGGGGAATAAATACTTTGAGAAAACAAAGTATATAAAGAGGCCAAATTAACGGGACTTAAAACATAACGGGTTATAACTTCCCGAACCCGTTAAAGTAACTAGGAGTAATTAACCTAGTTAGTAGCATGTGATTAAGTAACTAATGGTGAGATATAGCTTCATTTGATCAAAATAAAACATGAGGGACTAATATGGACAAGTGGGAAACTTGTTTTATTAAAACAAAAAAAAAAACACAACACACTTGGTGTGTGTGTGCGTGTAATCGCCAGGAGAAGAAAGGAAGGGGTTAAAAACCCTAGTTCAACAAATCCTCCAAATTGAAGCTCAAATCAAGCCCGAATTGTCTGCATGATTACAAATTCGTGATCACCAAGTCATGGGGATCATAAGGTATGTAAAAATTTGATGATTCGTGAAGTTGCAAAATTTGAGTTAGCATCATAATTCGCGAATTATGTAAGGATTAGAGGAGCTATGGCTAAGTTAGTGATGTACACATGCTTAGGAACTAAACCCTAAGTGAAAATCATACATATGATGCTATGACTTGAATGATTTGGTGATTACCTATATGTGTGTTAAATGGGTGTTGTAGAATGATGAAGAACACTAGAAATTTGATTATAAACTGAGTGTTATTTATTTACATGAGATGAATCTAGATGTTATTATGCATACTAGATATATTAAACTTGCAAGAATTGTTTAATCTTGGCTAAATAGTTAGTCATGAAACTTGATTTTTGATTTAGTGAAATTATGCCCACTAGGTGTTTGTTAAAATGCCTAAACGAAGCTAAAATGTTGAAATTCCATGTGAAATGTGCATTTGAATATGTTGATAGATCAATTGACTTTTAGGAAGTCAAACTAACCAATGATTTAATCGAGTGATAAAGTCGACATAAGACCCGTTAGATGGAGTAGTCATAATTGATAATGACTAATCTAACCATCTTATGAATTATGATGATAGTTTGACGCCTAACGAGCTAGGTGGAAGCTTGATGAGTGAGCGGGTCAAACGAATCAAGAAGGAAAGGAAAAGCGTAATTCGGATGCAAGGTAAGTATATCTTACACTAGTCATATATTTTAGAATATCCTTTTGTCGTGTTAATTACGAAGAAGACAATGATGACGTAAGCCATAGTAGGCCAAAAAGTGTTAAGAAATGACTTATAAGTAAAAAGACTATACGGTATAAACCGAAGCGAGTCTTGTAGACGAGATGGTACTAAATAACATCTCGCAAAAATAAACGGTCACTTAGACCAAACGGGTCGAATGGTGAAAATATCACCATTTGAAAATATCGACTAATGAATATTGTCGAGTTGTGTGTTCACAGGAGTAAATACGGAAGGATAAGTTGTATCGCTATTAAGTAGCGAGTATTAAAGCAAGGTATAAAAAAATGGTCAATATAATGATCCGAGTCAGGTATGTATAATGATTCAGCTCATTGTTTAGAACTTGAGATTCTATAAGTGTTAGACAAGGTCAAAATGAATATTCGGTTATCTTTTAGGTAAACCGGATAATTTGAGTCATAAACATGGTGTTTTAGAAACATAATGGTTTACAAACAAGAATTATAGTTAAAAGGTCGGATTTTGAGTCAAACAAGTATTTAAAGGTCCTTGTAGTAAAAGAAGGATGAAAATTGACCAAATTGCCCTTGTAAGCTAATTTGAACGAACGGCCATTAAAGGTGGTTCGGAAACAAGTTTTATGATTAAATAAATGCTTAGAATGAATATAGGTAGTGAAAGATGTAAATTCTTGGGTCGAAAGACTTTATATGAGTCTTTGCCGTAAAATGATAATCCGAGGGGTAAAAACTCAGAACATATAGATATCCACATTAAATCCAACGCACATATAGATGTGGTGGAAGATTACTTGATAAGAAATGTAGGAATAAGATGCTAGAAATGAATGAAAGCGATTTCAAGCTTTAAAGTGCTTAAATACCCTTAACGGGTCAAAATAAGCATATGAGTGAAAATGGGTTAAGTTGTGTAATAAACCTGTGATTAGAACCTAAAATGGTAGATAACAATAATTTGAAGAAGTGTATGTGATATAAGGATCAAACAAATACGTTTGTTTGATAAAATGCATAAACGGGTTAAAATTCGGTAAAAAGGTAACGAGTCGAAGGCTTAGAAGTCTCAAAATTTATTATGTTGGAAGTTGGTTTTTAACTTCATATGATGGAGAATTAAATTACGGACGCGTAGGAAAAAGAATCGCGTAAAACGGATCAATAACGAAGAAGTTATGGCCGTTTCCGTAAAATCTGGTATTGCTGAAAAATGCAGCAGAGCTGCTGGAAAACGGTCTCCCTCGCGCCACGCGAGGGAGCAACCTGGTTCCGGCGCGTGGCGCGAAAGGCACTGTTTTTGGGGAAATTTTTTTATTTTAATCAGTTTCGCTTCCCGGACTCGTTTACGCACGTTTTAAACTACGTATGACTAATCCGACTCATGTTTTATGAGTTTCAGGTATTATTTTAGCACCGGCGGACGATCAAGCACAACGAAGAACCGAACATGATCAAGAAATAAGCTTCCGCACTATGTATCGTTGTTATGTTAAATGACGAACTCACACATGTTATATTGTATAGTTTTAATCCTGTAAGAAAGTTTAATGAAACCCGTAATTTCAATGTATTCGAAATTCTAATTACCCGTTTATCTTCGTAAATTATACGAAAATCGTTAAATAATAATAAGGGTGTTACAAGTTGGTAATCAAAGCTCAAGGTTAAAGAGTAAAGTGTGTTCGGTTCGAGGCTTGATCGCAAATCCGGTAAGTACATGTATATAGTAATGATTTAGTATGATTAAAGTGTTGAGAACAACACATAGGGTTATCGTGTAATACACGTTACATCAATCAAATTGATAAAGGATAGATATAGTCAATGAAATTACGTGTGTTGACACGTATAGTGGAAAATCCTTGTATTATAATACGGGCGATTATTGATGACAACATTGCTAACTTTGGTGAATGTTTTAATTGAAGGACACTCGCATCTGAAGATGACGAGAGTTGGACGAATTACGGATATGACGGTGAAATGGTCCGATGTATGACAAGCAAAGCATACTCATCAAGGATCTAAATCGCGTAGTGATCGCGAACAGGGTTAACGGGAAAAGAAGCCCATTAGGGCAAGCATTACCAGGTACACATTTTAAATTTAATTGCACAAATAGAAATATGCGACAAACATGTAGAGAATGATTGTTGCTCATGTAAATTGAAAACTTGGAAAAACCCGAATAGAAAACCTATTCGGGATATTGTTTCCAAGAGAAACAAATAGAGGCATTACTTACATAGGGCGTGATGTGAAAACTATAAAAAGGTCATGCGTGTCATGTGTTAATCGCTTACTCTGCCCAAGTAAGTAGTGGCATATGATACCATGAACTTCTTATAGCGGACACATTTACATCCGATGTAGTAAGGACGGGGTGAATGGGACAAATTAAAAAGTACCCAAATGAAACAAATGAACAAAATAGTTGATAATAATGTAAACGCACAGCCGGGTGACGGAAGCGTATTACATTAGGATAATGAGCCCGAGAGAAGGGACAAGGATTAATGTAAATGATGATATAAATGAATGATCAAAAGAAAATTCACGAAAATAAGTCATCTTGGACGAAAGGGCCATGGTGAACAATATGGGCAAGTAAAACCAAAGTATAGATGATCCACCGGGTCATGAAAACAAAGGTGTTGCCCACACGAAAAAGATAATCAAGGTTGTTAACTTTAGTCGTAGTAAAGCAAGGATAACGATGATAATCGTCACTCATAATTAATAAGGCCGCCAATGGTGGTCACGTAAAGAATAAAAGACATGGTCGAATAAAAGCGACGGATTTCGCTAAGATGACCAAGTAAATCGAAATGAAGTCTTAATGCATACCGGAAGGGGTGCAATGATAACGATTTCGGTAAAACACCCGGTTGATGGGTAAGGAATTAAACGCATGCGTAGACTGAGAAACAGGAACGCGTATGGAAAGTCAAAAAGACTCGGGTTTTGGGTCATGACTAAAGGACGATAAGATACTGCAAATAGAAATTTTGATAAATTACGTTCAACTATTTCAAAGCTGAACGGGTCGAACAAAGACTGAAGTTTGACATTCATAAGTGATGAATTTTCACACGAATAAGTCAAACAAATTTAATAAAGGATGACACTTGCGAAAGGCACTGTTTTTGGCGAAATTTTTTTATTTTAATCAGTTTCGCTTCCCGGACTCGTTTACGCACGTTTTAAACTACGTATGACTAATCCGACTCATGTTTTATGAGTTTCAGGTATTATTTTAGCACCGGCGGACGATCAAGCACAACGAAGAACCGAACATGATCAAGAAATAAGCTTCCGCACTATGTATCGTTGTTATGTTAAATGACGAACTCACACATGTTATATTGTATAGTTTTAATTCTGTAAGAAAGTTTAACGAAACCCGTAATTTCAATGTATTCGAAATTCTAATTACCCGTTTATCTTCGTAAATTATACGAAAATCGTTAAATAATAATAAGGGTGTTACATCCCCTTACTTTAGACTCCCTCTTTGCAATCTCCCACTTGCTTTAGCAGTCTTCATCTGACGATTCAGCTCCACAATCTTTCTTTTATCTTGAGCCTCATATCCATCTGACACTATTTATTGAGCTCCCCCTATCAATCAGCTTTCTGTCATGAATTTCTCACATTCAAATACACAATTTAGATTTCACTTGTGATAACTTTCTAAACATATAAATGTCTAATATCATATTTGACTTTTAAGCATGATTAGCTTCAATAACCCTCACAGATAATCAAGTTCAAATTAATGACCTTGATTATCCAAATTATCTACCAAGTTCAAATTAATGACCTTGGTTGACAAATTCAAACAACTTTAAATTTTCATTTTCAAATTCAAGTTTCAAATTAATGAACTTGTGATTTAATCAAACTATGTTTAGCATATTCAGATTTTGAAATTTAGCATCACTTTATCGGTTGTCGAAACATAAAATGAATCAAAATCTTTTTGTAGTTTACAAACTTTATGCTAAAACACAATCTTTTTGGTTTTAATCTAAGATTTTAGTGTGTTTACAAAAATGTAACAATTTTGAACAAATATATTTACAAACATATTTTTGTTGAGTTTATGTCAGAGGATCATATCAGTTTTTGACAAATCATAAACATCGTCGATCTATCTAAACATTAAACTCTAAACAGTTCACTTAGATTGTCAGTATACTGATCCACTTAAATTTCTACAATGACTCCGATTGTTTCAAGATACGAGATTAATGTCTTAGAAACTAACGTAACCGTGTGTCCCACCTCAGAATATATTCCCGTATCAAAATTCACTGGATTCAGTCTTACAGGTGAATATACCTCATTGATATATGTCTCTGGGTAAGTGCGAGGCCTTGAGAGCTCAGGTTAGAACCACTGTTCCGACAAAGAGATAAAGGCTCGACTTAAGGTGTGTTCCACTTAGGAATTTTTTTACTGCCATTGATATATCTTCGACATTTTCAGTTTTTGTGCAGTTTTAGGGTTTAAGCGCGAAAGTATTCTACAAGATCTATGCCATTGCTGACGTAAAATCCGAAGATCTTGTATAATACCCCAGATATCAATACGTATAAAGACCTAATATCTCAAAATCAGGCAATCTCTCAAACAAATTTCCAGAGTACTAAATCCATATATCCAAGAGATGTTACCCACATATTAAGAAAGTTTTTGATTTTAGCTTTATATCTCGAAATCAATCTACTAAACGTGTAAAAACCTACTGGCGTATCATTAGTGAGACTGTTTATCACTTTTTAGCTGTTCATTTCTCTAGCATGTTGTGATCGTCTACTGATGTACTATCATTTCCTCTTTTTACAATCAACTCTTTTTTATACACACTCAGTAAATTGTTTTTTGTAATTTTTCAAATTTTTTAAATGTTTTCAAAATTTTCAAAAATTTTTCTTACTCCCCCTAAAATTCAAAACACATTTTAAAGAAAATTTGACAAATCGATGTAGATAGCTTTATCTCGCCATCCGTTTCTGCTTCACAAACATTGTTTAGCACATTTTTCTTTTACCCCTCATGATCTTAAAACATTGATATTGTTTGAAACAACTAGCCTATTAATGTTATAGAGATAAGAAAGAGAGATTGGGGGAATGGATATTTTATTGATGTATAGAATGGATCACATATGCCTCTATTTATAGGCTTAAAAGAAAGGAGTTAAGTACATGTAAAGTCATAATAATAATGATGAATCCTAATGGATAGTCACACCATAAATGGATAATAATTCATAACACTCCCACTTGACTATCCACGTGACAAAATAATATATTGTTCTTATAATACGCTTGGTGATGCTGCCTCGTTAAAAACCTTGCCAGGAAAACCTAATGGGAAAAAAACCATAGCTAAGGGAAAAAGAGTGCAGCGTGTATTATTTTCCCATTGATGATTTAAGCTACTTGAGTCGACGCATCCCGATCCCATGAACCAGTTTCTTGAATGTAGAGGTCGGAAGTGATTTAGTAAACAAGTCTGCCAAATTGTCGCTAGAACGAACTTGTTGGACAGTAATATCTCCATTCTTTTGCAAATCATGTGTGAAAAAAAACTTTGGTAAAATGTGCTTCGTTCTATCACCTTTGATGTATCCTTCCTTAAGTTGAGCAATGCATGCTGCGTTGTCTTCATGTAAAATTGTCGGTCCCTCATCTATCGTAGAAATACCACAAGACCCGCGAATGCGTTGTATTACACTTCTTAACCAAACACATTCTCGACTAGCTTCACGAATCGCCAATATTTCTTCATGGTTAAATGATGTGGCTGTGATGGTTTGCTTTACAGAACGCCATGAAATAGTAGTGCCTCCACTTGTGAATAAATATCCAGTTTGAGATCGTCCAGTGTGAGGATCAGACAAATACCCTGCATCTGCAAAACCAACCAAACTTGTTGTCAATTGGTTAGTAAAATACAACCCCATATCTTTTGTACCTTGAAGGTATCGAAATATTTGTTTTACCCCATTCCAATGCCTCTTCGTAGGGCATGAACTATATCTTGCCAATAAATTTACAGAAAATGATATATCTGGTCGTGTATGACTAGCAAGAAACATTAGTGCACCAATTGCACTTAAATATGGTACTTCTGGACCAAGAATTTCCTTTCCATCGTTCGGAGGTCGGAATGGGTCTTTCTCGACATCAAGAGATCTTACAACCATTGGGGTACTCAATGGATGTGATTTTTCCATATAAAACCTTCTAAGTAACTTTTCTATGTAGTTTTGTTGATGTACAAGGATTCCACCCTTGAGGTGTTCGATTTGTAACCCGAGACAAAATTTTGTCTTTCCAAGGTCTTTCATTTCAAATTCTCTTTTCAAGCATTCAACCGCCTTTTGGAGCTCCCTTAGAGTTCCAATTATATTAAAGTCATCAACGTATATTCAGATTCTGACCTTTTTATGAAGATACACGGGCATATTGAATTATTTTTGTAACCTTCTTTCAACAAATACTCACTAAGGAGATTATACCACATACGCCCAGATTGTTTTAGCCCATATAATGATTTGTTTAATTTAATTGAAAGATGTTCTTAAGAACTGGATGTACATGAGTTTGGTAATTTGAATCCTTCAGGGAGTTTCATGTACATGTCAGTATCAAGTGAGCCATAGAGGTAGGCTGTCACAACATCCATTAGACGCAGATCAATCCCTTCTTGTATTACCAGACTAACAAGATAACGAAAAGTTGTCGCATCCATCACAGGAGAATATGTCTCCTCATAATCAATCCCAGGTCTTTGCGAAAATCCTTGTGCTACTAATCTTGCCTTGTATCGTACGATGTCATTTTTCTCATTGCATTTTCGCACAAAGACCCACTTATATCCGACAGGCTTTACACCTTTAGGTATAGGGACTACTTGTCCAAAAACTTCTCGTTTATTGAGGGAATCTAATTCTGCCTTAATTGCGTCTTTCCAATTTGGCCAATCATTTCTTTGTTTACATTCCTCAACATATTTTGGTTCTTGATCCTCATTATTTTCCATTACTTCTAGCGCTATGTTATATGAAAAACTGTCATCGACGTCGATTTCATTTCGGTTCAATACCTTTCGAGACATGATATAATTAATTGAGATCTCTTCGTTTTCAGGTACCTGAGGTTCTTCTGGAACCATCATGTCTAGTGTCTCTTCAGGAGACTCTTTTCTTGGCATTATCATTACCTCGACTGGACCATCTCCATTATTTGCTCCTTTTTTCTTTCGAGGATTTTTATCTTTAGAACCGATTGGTCTACCATGTTTGAGACGTGCATTAGACTCATTTCCAACATGTGGTTGTCCTTCTGGGACACTTATTTTTACTGGAGCATTAGCAGCTAGTATGTGTGACTTAGTCACTCTCTTTAGGTAAGTGAATGCGTCTGGTACTTGATTTGCTAATGTTTGTAAATGAATTATTCTTTGAACTTCTTGTTCACACTCTTTAGTTTGAGGATCAAAATGAGATAGTGATGATTCATTCCAAATTATATTATTATTTTTCAGCTGCTTTTCATCTCCCCCTAATGTTGGGAATGTTGTTTCAACAAAATGACAATCACCAAATCGAGCTGTAAATAAATCACCTGTTGATGGCTCTAAATACTTAATGATCGATGGTGATTCATACCCAACATATATTCCTAACCTCCTTTGAGGTCCCATATTTGTTCGTTGTGGTGGAGCGATAGGAACATATACGGCACAACCAAAAATCCTTAGATGGGAAATATCTGGTTCCTGACCAAAAACCAACTTTAATGGGGAGGAAGTGTGATAACTTGTTGGCCTGATGCGAATTCGTGTTGCTGCATGTAAAATTGCATGCCCCCAAGCAGATGCTGGTAGTTTTGATTTCATAATCATTGGTCTTGCAACCATTTGAAGTCATTTGTTAAGCGATTCAGCAAGTCCATTTTGCGTATGTACATGAGGTACTGGATGCTCTACACTTATGCCAATAGACATGCAGTAATCATTGAAGGTTTGAGATGTAAATTCCCCGGCATTGTCCAACCGAATTTTCTTTATGGGATAATCAGGAAAATGTGCTCTTAACCTTATTAATTGAGCAAGTAGTCATGCAAATGCCATATTACGACTTGATAGTAAACTCACATGTGACCATCTAGTTGATGCATCAATTAAGACCATAAAGTATCTAAATGGTCCACTTGGAGGGTGTATAGGTCCACATATATCCCCATGTATTCTTTCTAAAAAACTCAAGGATACTGTCCCTACCTTAACTGGTGATGGGCGAGTGATTAACTTCCCTTGTGAGCATGCAACACATGTAATATCCTTAGATTGAAGAATCTTCTGGTTCTTCAAAGAATGACCACATGAATTTTCTATAATTTTTCGCATCATTATTGATCCGGGATGGCCTAACCGGTCATGCCAAATGATAAAATTTTCTCAGTCCATAAACTTTTGGTTTATGATTGCATTTGATTCAACTGCACCAATTTTAGTACAATACAAACCAGAGGCAAATGCGAGTAACCTCTCTAATATGTGTTTTTCCCCGAAATAATATTTGTGATTTGAAGGTACTCATCATGTCCCTCACATGTAGTCTCAAGATGATATCCATTTAGACGAATATCTTTAAAGCTTATCAAATTTCTTTGAGATAGTGGGGAAAATAAGGCATTGTTAATTTTGAGCAAAGTTCCACTTTGTAGAACTACATATGCTTCTCTAAAGCCTTCAATTAATTTTGTTTTACCAGATATAGTACCAACTCTTACCTCTTTCATTGTTAAACTAGAGAAATAATCCATTTTCTTTAGGATTGTATGTGTAGTAGCACTGTCTATTAGACATACATCTTCACCATTAATATGAAGTTTAGTTGAATACTCCATATGCTTCAAAAAAGCTTCATAAATAAAAGTATAATATGATTCAAACATAACAATTCGATAAAGTGCCCTAAAATACTTCAAAACAAAACATAACGAAATATCAAACAAAATGTCTTAATAAAACATCAAGGAAATAGCATAATTTTAAATATAATCATTCACGCGTAGGGAAAATTGTAAGCATCCAACTGGTTTGTATCAGCCACGATATCACCAGAATCCAAATTAGCTTGCTCGATAAGGAAATCATCATAATCCAGATTAGTTGCATTAGTATGGTCCTTTTCACCACTTGGGACATCAACATTTCCATCTTCATATGTGAAATTTGTCTCTATTCCTTTTTGTTTGTCTTTTATAGATTGTTGGTAAAGCTCTACCAAGTGTCTGGAAGTACGACATATACCAGCCCAGTGGTTGTTACCACCACATCGATAGCATGCATTCGATGAGGTACCTCTTTCATCATTGGATTTCTTTTCATTATCATGCAACTTCTGGTGGGTTCTTCTATTTTTGAATTGAACACCATGATAATTACCCCGACCATATGCACGTCCACGACCACGTCCATGACTACACCCACGTTGATAGCCACGACCACGTCCGTGACTTCCACTTTGGTCATTATATGTTGCCACATTCACTTCTGGGAATGGGGTTGTACCAACCGGACGAGTTTCATGGTTTTTCATTAGTAGCTAATTATTTTGCTCAGCCACAAGCAAACATGATATTAAGTCACTGTATTTGGTGAAGCCCCTTTCACGATATTGTTGTTGCAAGACAATGTTTGAGGCGTGAAAGGTGGAGAATGTTTTTCCAACATCTCCTTATCAGTGATATTTTCACCACATTGAATCAATTGTGACGTGATTCTAAACATTGCTGAGTTATACTCACTTATAGACTTAAAGTCTTGCAACCTTAAATTAATCCATTCATAACGAGCTCTTGGTAATATTACTGTTTTCCGATGGTCATACCTTTCTTTTAAATTGGTCCATAGGACGAGTGGATCTTTGATAGTGATATATTCATTTTTCAATGACTCATGAATATGGTGGCCTAAGAAAATCATTGCCTTTGCTTTATCTTGGGTACTCGTTTTATTTCCTTCTTTAATTGTTTCCCCAAGGTTATTGGCATTTAGATGGATTTAGCATCCAAAGCCCATGACAAATATTTTTTTCCAGTGATGTGTAAAGCCATAAACTCAAGCTTTGCAAGATTCGACATGATTATCTATATTAAAGAAATATGCATGGATTAATGTATGTTATTCAAAATTATAATCCAATTAAATAATATTTGGGATAACAATTATTGACTACAAAGAAAAACAATGTTAACAAAATAGTTATGTGTTAAGGCTTTTAGAGATTACACATTAAATTCTAAATTTTGTTTACAAATATTAATACACAATATATCCACTCATATATCAAGGGTAGTTAATAATGTGTTAGTTAATCATGTACACACCCGAAATGTATATACACGAAATAAACATAAACTAAATATGATTGTATTTAACATTATATTATAATGTGTAATATTGTTAACAAATACTTAAAACATATGAAGGAATATAAATGTTATAGAATATGGAGAGTAAATCGATTTAAATCAGTTAAATATTTTAAATGAATCAAAGCTACAATAATTTAATAAGAGTACTGATGTACATAATGAATTTTTTTTACTAATGACTACTAGATGGAAGGTCTTTCGTTAGATTATAAAAAAAAACATGTCTGATAGATTACCCTAACTTGCTTAACAATTTGAGGCGCCAAGGTAATTGTTATAGTTATTTTGCCAATTATCTTCATAAAAGTGACGTACCATTTCGTACAAGTTTGTTCTCTCATATTAGATTGCTATTTATATAAATTGTAACTACTCTTTCGAACTTGTGTCTCCCAATAATAACTAATGCAAAAGATAACTTTTAAAACTTAATTAAACCTTAAGAAGATAAAGAAGAGATACCATTTGATTAATTTTTATTTTGCGAGCAGAATGTTATAAGGAGTAGTAGGAACTAAATTACTATGTAAAGTTTAATAAATTAATTATATAGATTTTGCTATGATTTTATCCCTACTAAACTTTTCAGAGCATTTTATGATTCTAGAAATAAAAAAAAAGAATAAAAATAAAACAATTTTTTTAGACCTTACGATGGATAGTATGAACAAGTCTCTAACACAACCCAAAATAGTATGAATTACAATATGGATCATGTATGAGAAAATAATGATAAAATGGTTAGAAAATATATTATACCTTACGATGGTGTGATCCAAAGCAATGGCGCTTGTGATAATACGATCCAACTCTAAAACAAGTCGTGCTGATAACGTGTTTGAAACAACTAGCCTATTAACATTATAGAGATAAGAAAGAGAGATTGGGGGACTGGATATTTTATTGATGTATAAAATGGATCACATATGCCTCTATTTATAGGCTTAAAAGAAAGGAGTTAAGTACATGTAAAGTCATAATAATAATGATGAATCCTAATGGATAGTCACACCATAAATGGATAATAATTCATAACAGATATTTAACATTTTGAGAAAAAAACTTTTTCAATTCTTGTGTTATCATGTTTTAAAAAATAATATCGTATGAAAAAGTTATTAACGTTTTAAAAATGTGGGGGGGGGGGGATTGGAGGAGAGAGAAACTATTGACTTGAATGGACTAGAATACCCTCAAATGAACCCACACACCATCTTCTTTTTGTTCAATTTCACTCATTTAATCTTAGTCATTGATTAGTTTTATAATGGTAAGGATTACTTTCTAGCATTTTTACCCAAATAAACTTCTTAGTATATATATCCTGGCCCTAAAAGTTAATACAACAAATAATTTAAAAGAATCATGACAATATTTTATTTATTTTGAAGTAATTATCCTTTTTAAAATAATCAAAATAAATTGTTTATAAAAATATAAAACAAATAGGTCCCATATAATAAAGGCAAATTGGAAAATAATAATCCTATCTTTCTGAAATTAGCCGATAATAATCCTAAGTCAGTTATTAGCCAATAATAATCCGACCTCGTCCAATTTTTTTGTAAAACAGTCTGCCGTTAAAATAAGCTTAACGGAGTTAAGTGTTTTTCCGAATTACAAACCGATGTTTTAGGGCTTTTGATCAGAACGAGGATACGAGTCAATTGATGTAAAACTTACCTCGAAATTGTGTTCGAAATGGCTTGAATTTTGTTAATTGGAAGTTAATCACCCGAATTGAAGCACCGTTTTCGTAGGTTGGGGACAATATTTCGAGGTAAGTTTTACATCAATCTACTCGTATCCTTGTTCTGATCAAAAACCCTAAAACATCGGTTTGTAATTCGGAAAAACACTTAACTCCGTTAAGTTATTTTAACGGCGGACTATTTTACAAAAAAAATGGACGAGGTCGGATTATTATTGGCTAATAACTGACTTGGGATTATCATCGGCCAATTTCAGAAAGATGGGATTATTATTTTCCAATTTGCCTATTGTTGGGATTGAACCCTATCAGAGGAACAGATAATGAAAGCCAAAACTGGTTCAGCGCAGTGGTTCCAGAATAAGCAGATGATATGATCAAATCTCTCCCTTTGAAAGTGAACTTCAACGTCTGCTGACCTCCTATCTACTGATCTTGCAAAGTGCTGCCTTACAACTACTGCCCAAAGTTAAAGACTGATGGAAGACCAAAGCTCTGCTGATTCAATCTACTGCCTTGAGTCAAGCACTGCTGATCCGGACAAGTACTGCTGGGTTCACAGCAGTGGAAGGTTGCAGCAGTAGTATAGTTGTCTTTATGCAATGTAATGTAATATCAGTAGTTTGTATAGCAGTGTCTGTATAGATCAGAGGTTAGAGTTTGTTAGGAGGTTAGATGTCACTTTCATGGTGATGTCAGCTAAGATGCTCAGTGGTTTGCTAGTGCCTATAAATAGTTCAGTACTTTGTACTGTTCTATTAGCTCTTTGCATCATCGTCTTCTTTGCACGAACAAACACTGAGCTCTGGCTGAGGGGGAGTTTGCATTCATTCATCAATCATTGTAATCGTTATTGAAATAAATTCAATCTTCCGATTCATTGAGAAAAGATGTTTGATCAAAGTATTACTCTCGTTTGATTGTATGCAAAGTTTGTTTTCATCATAATTCTGCTGCACACTCATCCATTTTCATTTTAATTACAAACACAAAATACAATCAGAAACAAACTCAGATCCAACAATTGGTATCAGAGCTTGGACAGTCAAATTTGATTTAACAATCATTTTGACATAAATAGTTCAGCTCAAAATCGTTGATATCGATAGTTTGTTCGTTTTAGTTGAAAAACAGAGCAAGGTTTAATCACCATGAAAGTTGATTAATCAGTGTCTGTAAAACAACCAAGATGACGTCACAATCACAGGATGATAAGAATAATGTTGGCTCGCTTTTTAAACCACCTATGCTTAAAAGAAATGAATACAACATCTGGGAGCGAAGGATGGGTCACATCCTTGCTCAACAGAACACTGGATGTTGGAGATCTGTCGTTTTTGGTCCCCATGTTCCTATGGTGCCAAGTGCTGAGGATCCAAAGAAGAACGTACCAAAACCTTATGAAAACTATACTGAAACTGATTTTCAAAAGTTTGAACTGGATGCCAAAGCATTTAGCATCATAGCATCTGCATTACCAAATGAGATCTATGCTGGACTGTTGCATTGCAACAGTGCAAAAGAGCTATGGGATGCTTTGAAGGAACAGTTTGGGGGTACTGAAGAAGTTATTGAAAACAATAGGGAAATTCTGAATCAGCAGTATGAAACCTTTTGTCACATTAAGGGTGAAACATTGACCCAACAATTTGAACGGTTCAGTTGTCTCATCAGTGAGCTAAGACTTGTTAAGGTTGAATTTCCAAAATCCACCCAAAATAGCAGGTTTCTTAGATCACTACCTGATAAATGGGACACAATTGCATTTGTGACTAGAAACTCTGTTGAGTTCAAAGATCTGACCCTGACCCAACTTCATGGTAGACTCCTGACCTATGAAAGGGAGTTGAACCAGAAAAAGAAGCTGCAAGAGTCTGGGAAAGCTGCTGATGATTACTCATTCGGTAGCACAGCTCTTCTGGGTCAGGAAGAATCTGGTGGCAGTAGTAAGGAATAGGGTTATGATCATTTCATTGATATAACAGCTGGTGGTAACTTTACCAACCCTGATTCTCACTCTGCAAACTATGCTTTCACTGCAAACACTGAAAACCAAATGTCAGATAATTTGTGCTTTTAACTCAATGATTTACAACATTTTGATCCCACAGACTTAGAGGAAATGGACATCCTGCACCAATTGGCTTTGCTCAGTGTTAGAACTGGCAAATTCTACAAAAGAACAGGGCGAAAATTCCCAGGTTTACATGGGAATCTGAGGGTTGGGTTGGATAAATCGAAAATCAAGTGTTACAAGTGTAATAGGTTGGGACATTTCGCTAGGGAATGCAGGAGTCAAACTACTGGTCCTATAATCACTCACCCTAGCTCAAATCCTAGACCTCAAAACCAAAGCACTGTGCACTATACCCAATATACCCCTGCAGCCCATGTTAACACTGCTCCTGACTGTTCCTGAACTTGAAAATGAAGCAGCAAGAATTCAAGACATGATAAAAAGGAAGGTCACTCATACTCCTCCTGACTGGGCAAAGTTTAGAAAAAATGTACCTGACAAACAGGTAGAACTGAAAAGAATGAAAGAAGAACTGGTTGCTACTGAATATGGAAACAAAAGACAAATTGCTAGATGGAAAGAAGATGTGGTCAGGATCACCTACAAAAGGTTGGAGGAACTAAGAAAGAAAGATCCAAATGTTCCTCAAAAGCCTGACTATCCTGAAGCAGAGGTTTCAAAAAGACCAACAAAGCTGCAAATCAGGAGAGCCACTGCTCCAACTGGTGCTGCCATCTATAAAAGAAGGACACACAAACAGTTGGGAGGTGAAACCATCCAAGAGATGATAAAAGGAGATGACCTTGTAAAAGAAGGCATAAAGAAAATGATCATAGAAACTCTTGGTTTGGATCAAACTGCAAATACTGCTCAGCCAGTTATGAATAGGCTAGCCTCACCAAATACCTCTGCAAATAAACATCTCCCAAGAAACCCACCAGGCTCAAAAATACAAAAGTGGGAAACTGACAAACAGACCTGCGTATTGACTTTGCTCAGGTCTGGTGGAGAAGTGGAGAAAATATCAAGGGAACAAGCTCTTGGCCTGAGTCTTGAAGATTTGCAGGATCTCCTTGATCTTCCACTTAGCAGGGATGATGAAGACACAGATGCCCTAGACTTTGAACTACAATTTAAAGGTCAGATAAGGGAACTGTTGATGAGGCAATAAATGTCCACAATAATGAAGAGTTTTGGCATTATCTGTTCCAGGGGGAGATTGTTGGGATTGAACCCTATCAGAGGAACATATAATGAAAGCCAAAACTGGTTCAGCTCAGTGGTTCCAGAATAAGCAGATGATATGATCAAATCTCTCCCCTTGAAAGTGAACTTCAACGTCTGCTGACCTCCTATCTACTGATCTTGCAAAGTGCTGCCTTACAACTACTGCCCAAAGTTAAAGACTGATGGAAGACCAAAGCTCTGCTGATTCAATCTACTGCCTTGAGTCAAGCACTGCTGATCCGGACAAGTACTGCTGGGTTCACAGCAGTGGAAGGTTGCAGCAGTAGTATAGTTGTCTTTATGCAATGTAATGTAATATCAGTAGTTTGTATAGCAGTGTCTGTATAGATCAGAGGTTAGAGTTTGTTAGGAGGTTAGATGTCACTTTCATGGTGATGTCAGCTAAGATGCTCAGTGGTTTGCTAGTGCCTATAAATAGTTCAGTACTTTGTACTGTTCTATTAGCTCTTTGCATCATCGTCTTCTTTGCACGAACAAACACTGAGCTCTGGCTGAGGGGGAGTTTGCATTCATTCATCAATCATTGTAATCGTTATTGAAATAAATTCAATCTTCCGATTCATTGAGAAAAGATGTTTGATCAAAGTATTACTCTCATTTGATTGTATGCAAAGTTTGTTTTCATCATAATTCTGCTGCACACTCATCCATTTTCATTTTAATTACAAACACAAAATACAATCAGAAACAAACTCAGATCCAACACCTATAATAAATGATTTCGTTGGGATGGATATTTTTTTTTTTCAAACAACGACCAACTAAAACACAATTTTCTTCAATAAACCATGCACATCACAGATAACATCATGTATAAGAAGTCGGGTACAATATCAATTCTTATATTTAAATGCATTACTTTTATGATATAGTAAACTATCCGATATTTGCTAATTAATAAAATTTTGATCATATTTTAACACATTCTTTAAAACAAATATATCCCTTCTATGATTTGGAGGTGTTAAAAACCAAATAATGACTAATGAATATTCATGATGTGACAACCCGAACTTTCAAGGTTAGCATTACCTAATCCCGCGACCTTTAGCTCGTATAGTACGTATGTTAAACTTGTTAAATTTGGTTGAGTATATTGGATTGGTTATATTCAAATGTTGAGAGTTATTGATTATTAAATGAATTATCTAAACTCGTATAGTTATTGGTTATTGGGTAAAAAGTTAAAGTGCACACGATTCCCGAGTCGCACACCCCTTTCCCGGCTGCACACTTTTGTGCCTTGTTCTCGGCCCAGCCTAAATGAAGCCCAACCCACCTGATGGGGACGCATACACACGTATTGTGTGTGTAGTTTCCATAATATCACAAACTCACAGACTACCCAACCTTAACTCTCCTCTACTTCGATGACAACCCTCTACTTCGAAGCCTCCCCTTCGTGAAGTCCCATCTATCTCATTCGAGCCAACACCGTACTATCCTTCAATCAGTATGATTCATCATTTATGTGATTCACCTTCTTTGTTAACTGTAGTTATGTATTAGTAACTACATTGAATATGATTGAATTGAGGTTCTATGATCATGTGGATTGTTGTTAGTTTATATGAGATTAAAGCATGATTTAGGGTTTGGTTTGTAAACTAAATTGAAGCTGGTCGTTCAATGGTATGTTGTTAAACAACTAGTTTGGTATGATGATAAGGATTATGATGAATCAGCTATGATGATAACAGTTACCACGAATTCAGAAATTATTTATAATGTTTAATCTATGACTTAGCGTTCATGTATATTTTAGAGTTGATGAGCATGATGAAACGATAAATTGATGAATCTGATTGTGTGGGTAGATCTTAATGTCGATGAACTAGGGTTGCATAGTTAAAAGATAATTGTGTTATTTGATCCGATTGAATGTTGATTTTAATGTCAAATTCTGTTAATGGTTAAATGATCATTAGGGTTTACATGATTATACGGAAAATAATTGTGTGGTCGTGTAAACATGGACGGTTACAGGATTAACCCACGATTTACGGCAAGGTGTAACTGACACCGCACACCCCCATGCCGCACACCTGCAAAACATACTTGTACCGTGCACATAATTAATGCACAGTACCAGGCCGCACACTCGGGTGTTGTATAAGCCTCAGTGCACGTCGTACAAGACCGTTATGCAAGTCGCACACTGACTGGTCGCACAGTTATGAGTCTACACACCACTGATGCGCTAGGTATAAACAGCCTATGCATGACCGCACACTATCAGGTGGTCGCACACTCTCTTGCATGTCGCACACCTGATGGTGAGCCGAACAATCCCTGAGACTTACATTTAATTGGGCCGCACATGTTACTGGGATGCACATGTCACACCCAACCAATAGCGGAATCATTGGAGCGGGACGAAGATAGATTGCTCATCAGACATAACACTATTTTGCGACAATAATTAATTCAAACCATTTTCATTGATAATTCAAATTGTCAAATACATGAAAGGAAAATACAAGTACAACATCGAAGTAGCAAGTACAACAATAATGACATAACAAAATTAACAAATCTAGTAATTTCTTGAGCGTGTTTCTAGTCATCCCTACTAGATTCGTATGATTATCAATCCTCAACCTGTAACATATTTAAAATAAAGTGTCAATGCGAAAGCATTGGTGAGTACACAAGGTTTGTACAAATATAGCATAAGTATAAAAACATTTCTCGAATCCACGTGGCAATTTGTAAACAAAGTAACTAGCATGCATCACAAAATGTCAAACCCAAGTGTCCACTAGTATTTAGCATCCCTCGCCACTAAAGTAACGAGACCGTTCAATAATAAACAAAGACTTAACAAGACCCCGATGGGTGGCGTGCTACTCCTATAACGCTATATACGTTAAGTTGGGGCTTAGCAAAGTTAACGACATAAAGCATGTATAATCTAGCATGAACCTAAGTAAACAAGTAGCATGTATATAGGATTGAGAATATAAAGCATGTTTAAGTGTGTGATAGTGAAGTTTGTATATTAACATGTTACAACCCAAAGTGTTTTAAAAGTAAAACGGGTCAAGTGTACTCACGGTTTTGCAAGCTTCCACTTGTTAATCCGTGAAGAGTTTGTTGGTAGATTTAGGATAGAACACCAAGTCCTTCTACACGAGGAAACATAGGTGTATGAGTATATGGATGATAACAGAGGATTTAGATTCGGAATTGAAAGTATAACAAAGTAAGTATGCAAGAAAATAATCATCTAGGCTTAGCACTCGTTCTTGACACTATGAAAACCCACAGGGTTTAGAATGATTTCATGAGTTTAATACCCATTAGAATCGTAATGAGGAACTAAGCACTTAGGCGATGTAACTTAGTAACTTGATGAATAACCATTTGGTTATCATCAAGGGTTCAGTTTTTTATAGATATTATATAATTCTATGTAGTATTTAATTTATTATAAGTTTAGTCCAACAATATAACAAGGATTATCATAGAAGTCATGCATAGAGGTAGGAGGATGTTCTTCCTTTTAAGACCTCTTTTCTATTCACCAATGCACAAGTTGTCATAAGACAACAAGGATGGTCATGAATGAATAATAAGGAAATGAAATATACATACTAACTAAGAGAAATCATCAAGTGAAGTGTGGATTGTAAGTAGGATAGCCCAAGCTTTCCAAATAATCACACATACACAAGTTCAAGTCTTGTTCAACACTTATGGGTTAAAACCCTTTTAAAAACAGAAAGTTTAGAGGATTAAAACCTCTAAATTTGTATGTTACAACCTTGTTTTTAAGCACACTTAATCATAGTCTTGATTAGTGGCATAAGGACATAGGAATGTATGATTAAAACATGAGTTTAAGTATGTTTAACAAAGTTTTGTTCAAAACAGAATGTTCTTGCACTTTTAACCTCAATGTGGTGATGTTCCATCCTTGGTTTTCCATGGAAAACCTATGGAAACATCCCTAGGGTTGTTCCAAGTGCTAAGAAGCAAGAAGAAGTGAAAAAGATGGAAGATAAGTGCGTTTAGACTCACTTTTGTAACTTGATATGAATCTGACTTTGCTACTGTTTTTGCACCAGATTTGGAGTGTTTAGAGAGTGGATTAGTGAGTTTGTAAAGTGGGAGAAGTGTGGAAGTGAGTTGGGTTTTATAGGAGGTGATTAGGGTTGGTTAGGTGTACCTGTGGCGCGACGGATTGAGGGTGTAGCGTCGTGCAACCACGGGGGGGGGGGGGGGGGGGGTGTACCTGTGGCGCGACGCGAGGGTGGGTAATCCGGAAACAAGTTTGATTTTTTGACATATTAGCCCCATCTAGTTTATATTTGAGGGTTTTAATGTATTTTGGGGGCATTTTATGTAATAAAAGCATACTATAAGGGGGGTTTTAAGTATCCTCACCATAAAGACAAGTATGGACAAGTACGATTAAGTGTGTATGTCATAAATAAGTATCGTATGCATTCGAATGACGTATGATTCACGTATGTCACGTATTTGCAAGTTTATCACACATTTTCAAGAATTACGAATAATGTATCATATGTATAATGAATTCAAACGTATGAACATGTACGGATATGTAAAGCATGAATTGTAAGAAATACAAATTTTATTTATGATTCAAGTCTCGTATTTTACAACGATACAACGAAAGACGAAATACAAGATTTCCAAAAATATAAATACAAGACAAGCTTTCTAATTATAGAAAGTACAAAAAAAGTAGGGCGTTATAGCACACTGGCCATTGGGCCACGAACAGAAATCAGATTTAGACCGCACACCTGAAACCAAGTCGTACACTCTTGTTGGGCCTTGAACTAATTGGTCCGCACACGATTTTGAGTGATGTAATGGGCTGTTAAGTTATTACTTGAATCGTGAACTTGTGATATGAAATTGTATGTGGCCGAATGTCTAACGTGTATTACATGATGACTCTTATTATATACCATTTGTTAATTTCATGAAATACTTGGATGAAACCCTAACTGTTATTGTTAACCCTAATAGGACTTGGTTGACCAACTTTGAACAAAGTAACTTAACTTACCGAGCAAATCTAAGGTGAGTTCACTGCTCTTTCACAAGCATGCGTCCTGTGGGGACAAACAAACAAACCTACATCCCTGTAGGGGATACTTTACAAACTTATATCCCTGGAGGGGATACGTTACAAACTATAGTTTATTTTCGATGTTGGATAATCTACTCAACTCTATTACTTTAAGTCCCATCTTACTACCGAACTAGTTGCTTGGAGGGCAACAGGGTATTAGTTGATAGCGCTATTAGGCTTGACAACCTCACGATGTACCTGGATAGGACGGGCGTGAACTAGTGACCTTAAACATATGACCAATGTTGATAGGCATTAGGAAAGGGCAAACAAACAGTCGTCTTGCGGTATCGAGTTATTATCAACAAGTCTTTAAACTAAACATTTACCAACTATACGATTAAACAAAACCGTGAACTCGCCAGCTTTATGCTGATACACTTTTTCTGCATGTTTGCAGGTCGATAGATACGTGATATGGGACTTGCAGTATGGGACGCTGGTGCGGTCATGGGTCGTGACGCTTGGAAAGACGTTGAATATTGAATTGTTTTTAAACATTATGGTGTTGAATTGCTTGAACAATAATTTATGCTTCTGCTGAACGTAAACATGTTTTAAACGAATGTTTTGAATTACACTATTTACATTGAATGGGAATTTCATTTTATTATATTGCTGTTAGTTCAATGTGATTAGTGGCTAGATCCTGGTACGTCACACGCCTCGTGGGGGTTTCCGCATGTGGTATTTTGGGGGTGTGACCCATGAAAACTTATCATCTTCTTTATTTTAGATTTGTGATACGTAAGTCAGCCACCAAAGATACCCACACCGCAAGGTTTCCCAAACAAGATTTGAGTTTTGAAATTTTTAAGAAGTAATATGCTTACCTAAACCTTGTATTGCGATGAGCTTCCATGAAGGTAGGCATCAACCAACCATCACCCTAAGCCCCTTACCCAGTCCCGGTCAATCCGTCATGGCCGTCTGTAACAAACGAACTGCCACATTCCTTTGTTTTTGTCACAACAATCAAGAGGCCAAAAGATCACAACTATCACCTACTGAAACAACACCGGCAATCATCGACAACTCTTGCAAGACTTTGGCGTGGGGTTGTTTCCAGTGCTAAAACGAGAATGGGTTAGGGTTTTGAAGAGAACACTTTTATGCTGATAACGTCTTGTGAAACTAGTCTAATAGCATCCAATAGAAGGAGAAAGAAAATAACACTAGGAGAGAAAGGATTTGATATTTCATTGATTCAGGTATGTTTGCAATAAGACACAATATGGGTATCTATTTTTAGTTTTGATAACCATAATAATAATAATAATAATATATGTTTATAACAGATACATAATTATTTAAATACGTATATTATTTAGCGTCCACCAAACTTTGCAAAGACAATAGTATTATAATCTTCTATCTATACTTTCTATAAAAGGAGAAATCTGAGTGACATAAGAAAAGCTGATGTATCAGCTGGAGAGGTTGTCCAACAAGGCTTTTCTTATGTCATTTTTACATCATAAACCTGAATATATAAATCACTTTAAAATACATTTAATTTAATTTCAAAGAACTGCCTTGTGTATTCAAATGTTAAAAGGTCTGGCCCACATTCCAAAGGGCAAAGCACTGCCCATCTACAAGAAAGTAGCAGATGGTTCCTTTGGAAAACGTATACGTTAGCATATGTTTTGAAATTGCGGGTAATTTGAAATTCAAAATGCATGGGGATATGTAATTTTCAATTAATGCATGTCACTCACTCACTTCTGTCAATCATCTTCTTATATAAACTGATTTATATTCTCATTTCACTCTTCATATTTACATTCTCGTGTTCTCTTCTTTTGTATTTTCAAACCACATTTCTAATGTATCTCTCCCTCAAATCCCTTCTTCTAAATACTTGACATTTGTTCATAAAGGATAAGAGAAAACGGAGGCTCTCTCTAAGCCACTTTCAGAACAAATTTTGGGGATATGTGGTTTGCCTTGATGATGGTAATGTGATATATATGATTATGTTTGTTTTTGTTTTTGATTTTTACTAAAGTTTTTTTATCTGAGTTATGACTAAATGATGATTGTGAATGATCTGAGCAGATGATGATTGTTCTACGGTTGTTTCCAGCATCATTGTTCCAACATCGTTTAAAGTATGTTTTTTTTGCTACTATAATTTTGAAGTTTTGAATTTTTAATTTTGAAGTGATATACTCTAATTCTCTCTTTATATTTCAGTCTAATCACAGTTGTTTGAAATTCATACAATCATCTGCAGGTTATTATAGGTTTGTATTAAAAGAATCATAAAGTTAAATTAAACACAAAGAAAGATTATTAAATGTACATTTAAAATAATTTTTGCTTATGACTAAATGATGATTATATATGACTTTGGGCAGATGATGATGATGTATAACCCACAGTAGTTCCTACTAAACGCAAGAAAGGATCTGCTACTGCTGTAAGATAAGATTTTATCTTACTAGAGCAATGTTCTTCCTGCCTTTTTGTATTAAAAGAAGCATAAAGTTTGGTTTAAAGCAGCTCTTTATGAAGTAAGTTAAGGATTAAGGATAGGGCTATTCTTCAACAGCTGAAGAAGTGTTTTCATGTACTGCATCTTGGCCTGTTCACGAGAGACCAGGTTTCCAGAAACCTGATGGTGATGCATTTAGTACTTCCGTGGAGTTCATGGCGATTGTCGAAGATATACATTGAGAAGTTCGGTACTCGATGGAGTTTAAGCTAAAAGTACTAAATTTTTGCTGTTAGATTCGTAAATTTCTTGGTGTTGTTGTTAGATTTTAAAGTTTCGTTGTTCAGTACTCGATGTAATTGTTGATCTGTTAATCCTCATAGTGTTTGTGGAGCATTTAATCCTCATAAAGGTGAATAAGTATTATTATGTAATTTTTTATATCATCTGATTATTGCAGATCAGTACTTTTGATGTAGAAGTGAAATTGTCTCAGAGTTTAATTAGATTATGTTGATGGTGTATCAATTTCTGTTAGTGTATAGATCTGTCAAAGATAAAGTTTGCCAAAAGAGAACATCTGCTCTAAATCATCATCTGCTGATCTAACGGCTGTTTGACTTGCTAGTGTTGCCAACATATGTTGTTGCCTAATAGAGCTTTTCGAAGAATTTCCTCCTCTCAATTGTAAATACTGATGCATCTGTTACTTTAACTCTCTGTCAAAGGTAAAGTCTGCCAAAAGAGAACATTTGTTTAGTGGTGATCTTCTGCTACTCTAACAGCTGTTTGACTTGCTACTGTTGGCAATATCTGTTGTTGGCTAATAGATGTTCGCAATATCTTTGTCTGCTGGAGTTGCAGAAGTATTTGTTTAATATGTATGTATAGTATTGCTGGTCTTTAAATGAATATATTTTTTATCTGAGTTATGACTAAATGATGATTGCAAATGAAGCGATTTTTTATCTGAGATTTTTTATCTGAGTTAAAATACATTTAATTTCAAACCACTGCTCTATATTCAAATGTCAAAGGTCTGGCTCACATTCAAGAGGGCAAACCACTGCTGTTGGATCGTCGTGTGACCCTAACGAGTCAATCTGAAGAGTTCTGAATCAATATCAAAGGCGGAATCAGTGATATCGATGTGAACACAGCTTGATACTTCCTAATTATCTTCTTTTATTGATTTCCAAAGCTTTTACAAATCAAATGACAATCCGGCAGCACCTTGGCTCTGAATCAACTGAACTAATTCCGTTTTAAATGACACCATGACACAGCTATATATAGGAGTGATATTTCCGTTTGAAAGTGGCACTGGCCATTTCAAGCGGAATTACAATGTGTAATTTCGTTTGAAACTGTCAGTGACACTTTCAAGCAAAATTACCCACTTTTACATTTACAAACCCTAATTTTATCCCGCTGTGCACTGGTTTATCCTATCTAGACATAAGACTCGATAAAGACGAAGTTAACAGACATTTGTGCACCAACAGACTCCCCCTTGGATGTTGACGAAGTCTTCGGCGTCGAGTCTTTAGTCTTGATCTCTTTACAGATTGTCTAACAATAAAAGCTTCCTTCAAATCTTCTCTTCTTCTATCAACAGCTAGCATGACTCACAAAATCTGAATCTTTAACAACTTTCAAACTCCCCCTTGAATGTAGATCCAGAATCTGTATCTGACTTTTAAATCTTCAGACTCCCTCTATCAGTTAGCTGGGATTTTGCTATGCTGTTTTCTCAATAACAAACCTGTTACCTGCACAATCTCTACCTAAATATAAGATTTATGATTATGACAATTTCAATCCAAACTTACCATTTGACTTCATTTGTTGGTTTTGTCAGAATTTAGAAATCCACTTAAGTATCCAGGTCCAAGTTAATGACCCTGAGTACTCAATTTGTCTACCAAGTCCAATTTAATGACCTTGGTTGATCTGAGACAAATAACACTGACATTTTGTACAAACTAGTTCAAACAGTTTTCTGAAATTTACAAGTATCAACTTAATGAGCTTGTTTTGACTTTTCAAAAACACAAGTTTATCATGATAAGCTCACAACTCATCTTCCAGCTCAGAACCTTCCTGCATCTGCTTCAAATTTTGAATCTGAAGATCAACTTTCCACTTTGGTTTGTCGGAAAATAAAGCAGAAATGTAAAATCTTTTTGGATTTTTAATAAAGTTTGTAAACTAGAAATGAATTACAGAAATAAAATGCAGTAAATGTAAACTATGTACAAACATATTTTTGGTGAGCGTGTTAGGGAATCATATCAGCTATTCGACAAGTCACAAGTACCGTTAAGCTTTGATTTCATACTCAGAATTAAACAATTCGCTTAGATTGTCGATATACTAATCCACTTAAATTCTCACACAATTTTCAATCTGTCCAGGATACGAATTAGGTGTATTAAGAACTTAAACTCATTCATGTGTCCCACCTCTTGAATATACTCCCTTATCCAGATCCCAATATTCAGTCTTACAGGTGAATATACCACAGATGATATCTGTAAGGGGTTAAATTGCGAAGGCCGTGAGAGCTCAGGTCAGAACTTCCGTTCAGCAGAGAGATGACGGCTTCGACTTTTAGTGGGTCCCCTTTAGAGGATCTTTTTTACAACAGCACATGATTAGCATTTTTCAATGTTTCATCATTTTTATGCTGAGGGCATGCTTATATTTCAAGCAAGCGTAAAGTATTATACGGGGACTAGGCCATTGCTTCCGCACAATCAGAAGTCCCGGGATAATACCCCAGATATCACTGAGTATAAAGACCTAGTATCTTAGAAAAAGGGATCTTTCAAACAAGATTTCAGGGGTTACCTATATATCCAAGTAGTGTTCCCCACGAAATAAGCAAGTAAAGATTTAGGTTTATATCCCGAACAATCCTACTAAATGTGCAAAAACCTATCGGCACATCATCAGCGAGACTGTTTAATCACTTTTAAACTTTACATATCCTTAGCATACTGTAACTGTCAAGCCAATGTACTATCATTTTCCCTTTTTACACAAGCTCTTTTCTGGTTTTCTATTGTTTTTGTTATTTTGAAAATATCTCATGTTTTTGTATTTTTAAATTTTTTTACTGTTTTTGTATTTTCTGAAAATATTACCCTATACTCCCCCTAAATACCAAAACAAGTAAAAAATTGACAAACCATTGCAGATTGCTTCTCAACATCATCTACATTGGTACCTTCTTCAACGCCATTCACTTCAACGTAAACAATCAGAACTCCCCCTGACAACAAACTAATTTCCCATTATGATTTCAAAACACTTAAGTTTGTTTTAATCAAAATGGTTTTTCCAGAAAGTTAGTTTTGTTTGTCTTTTCACAAACTCGGGGTTATTTTCATCACATTGTTCTTCTTTAAACACTTGAAAAATGTAACAGTTTTAAAATCAATCAACAAATATCACTTGTAGAGAATCAAGTACAACTTAATGTCAGTGATTTACCACTTGTAGGTTGAAATCACTTTTTGTGAATTTCTCAAGAAAGATGCCGATACCTGCTCCACTCTTACCAACTGGAAGCTCCGGCAAGTCAGGTTTTTATTTGAAGAGATCCACCCAAGCCTGACCGTTCTTGGGTTTGACAGTTTCTTCAATTTGTGGCTCCTCTGATTTTGATAAATCTGATTCATTGCCCGAACATGGCTCTTCTGACTTTAATGAGTCAGATTCATTGCCAAAACATGGCTCTTTTGCTTCCGAAGAAACAACTTCATTGCCAGAAGGTGACTCTTTTGTTTTCGCAGAAACAAATTCATCGCCATCTTTTATTGGAACCCAATCTATCCAAAATTTAGGCTTTCCAAAATCGTTAACCTGTGACGTGAAATACTTTTCACAGTCCTCTTTATACTTAAAAACTTTTATAAGGACTTCATCTGAAAATTTAATTTTCTTTGATTTATTACCAATTTGATCAGTTAATTTTTCTTTCTTTATCTTCTGTTTTGTCCTCAGATTTGTATCTGATGAATTTGTTTTACTTGACTTATCATGTTTTGTTAAGTAAGACGATTTATCAGCAATTCTATCTGATTTTCTAGTTGTACCCGAGGACAAAATCTTCTCGAGATACTCCCTCGCTTTCTTTCTTTTCTTTCTCAATTTATCTTTCTGCCCTTGTGAAAGCTTCACTTTCTGTTCTTTCTCTTTCTGTTCTTTGGGCTTTTCAGCATTTTTAACTGAATTCTTCACCAATTTCTGAGATTCAGCCCTCAATCCTCTCCTTGATCTCATTGGGCAATCTTTGGCAATATGACCTTTGATTTGACATTCATAGCATCTTCTTTTCTCAAAACTTTGACTCTGGCAGTTAACAGCAATGTGTCCTTGATAACCACAGTTGTAACACACTCTGTTATCATACCATTCACCACTTTCATACCACACACTCAGATCATGACATTGTTTGGCCTTGTGGTAATCCTGCCTTCTCCTGTAAGCTTGATTTGACTTTTGCGTACTGTGGTCAAACCTGCACCACTTATTACCAACTTTTTGTGAGTTTTGATTTTTAAATTTTTGTGATTTTTCATAATGATTGGATGACTGAAATGATGATCTTTTATTTTCTTTTTGAAAATTTTTCGAATTTTCAACTTTTTGTTTTTGTTCTACATTCCTCTTAACAGGTTTTTGCTTTGAACATTCACCTATTTCAGTAGAATGTAAAACAGTATTTTCAAACTTTTCTTTTAATTCTAAAAATATTTTTCTTTTCTCATTTTTCTCATTTTCATCATCAGTTTTATCATCACAATCTTCAATTATGACTTTGTCATAATTTGTGACATTGTCACTTATTGGAACTGCATTGATCGGTTTTGGACATACAAGATCTGGCATTGATGACGAAGTCTCAAAACCTTTCAATTTCTTCTCTAACTCCTTTATTTTATTTTTAGCACATTCAACTTCCTTTTCAAGTCGAATAATATTCTCAAGATGAGAATTTATTGCTATTTGCTTTTCAAGATTATTTTTACCAAAAATAGATTTTTCATTTTCTAAAATTTTTATTTGATTTTCAAAATCTTTTTCAATTTTCAATTTTTCATTTTCTAAAATTTTTATTTTATTTTGAAATTCTTTTTCATTTACTTTTAAATTCTTGTTTTCCAATGTCAGATTCTCCACATCTTTCAAGAATTTGACATTGTTTGCTTCAGATTTTTCACACTTTGAGCACACAACTTCACATTTTGAAGTTTCATCCTTCTTGGATTCTTCATTCTTTGACATTCCCTCTGTCTCCGTCTTGTCTGTTTCTGCACAAAAATTTTTAACAATATCAACAGGATTCAAATTTTCATCCAAAAAACAACCTCTCTTGAAATCATATTTCATTTTATTTCTTGCGCTAAGACCTTTTCTAATTCTTTTGATTATTTCAAAAATCACATTCAAACTTATATTTTCTGAGTTATTTTCTAATTCTTTTATCAACTCTTTCTTTTTCTTCTCAGTTTCAAAATTGTGTGTTCTAAGCTCTCTGATGAAATCATTGGGACTAAATTTTGAAAACCTAGAATCCTTTTTCAGTTTAATCAAACATTCATTCCACTCTGAAGGTAATGCATCTGCAAATTTAGATATCTTTTCAGCATCTGACATCTTTATCCCATATCTTTTCAACTTGTCAAGTAATTCATTATACCTCTTTTCCAACTCGCTAAACTTTTCATATTTCTTACACAGAAAATATTCCGATCTTATAATCCAAGCATCCTTTTTCTCATCTTCTTTCCTGTGATCCCAATACATATCAAACCAATCATTTATTCTTCCAAATTTATCGTTTTCCTTTTCATCAAACATTTTGTCCAAACTTTAAACAATCAACAAACACTTAGAAATTTTTTTGGTTTTAACAAAGACAAGTTCAAACGGAATCAGCTTTCAAGCGAAATAAGCTTTCAAGCGAAATAAGCCTTTCACACGAAATTACAACTCAAACGGAATCAAGTTACTTTGAAGCGAAATTAGTAATTCCGTATGAAACCTTCAAGCGAAATAGGGTTTTCAAACGGAATTAGTGATTCCGTGTGAAATAAGCAGTACTTTCAAACGGAATAGGTGATTCCGTGTGAAATGAAAGGCAGTTTCAAGCGAAATTAACCAAAAAGGTTAATTCCGTGTGAAATCACAAGTATTTTCAAACGAAATTAGTGATTTCATTTGAAACAGCACTGACAATTTCGAGCGGAATTAGGATGACATCATCCTGTCAGCCTCCAATTTGTCAAATTGACCTGGATTTTGATCGAATTTTGGTCCAATTCTTTCAAGGATTAGTTAAAACTGTGTTTTACATGATATATGTGAAAATCAGTCAAATTCGTCCGTTAAATCTTGTTCAATTCAGAAAAGAAGGTGTAGAAGTGAGAAATTCAAGCTGAATAAGTATGAACTCTTCGTCCTGAGCTCTGATACCACTTGTTGGATCGTCGTGTGACCCTAACGAGTCAATCTGAAGAGTTCTGAATCAATATCAAAGGTGGAATCAGGGATATCGATGTGAACACAACTTTATACTTCCTAATTATCTTCTTTTATTGATTTCCAAAGCTTTTATAAATCAAATGACAATCCGGCAGCACCTTGGCTCTGAATCAACTGAACTAATTCTGTTTTAAATGACACCATGACACATCTATATATAGGAGTGATAATTCCGTTTGTGTAACACCCCGTGTTTTCGGAAGTTAAAGTCAAAGTCAAGGTCAAGGTCAGCGACCGGTTATACGAACTTGACTTGTAGAAATTTATTTATTTTAATTGTATTATGTGGAGTAAGTGTTGTTAATTGCAAGCTATCGACGTGTTATTCAAACGACTTACGACTGTGAACAATAGGCAGTAACAATGCGATAAAGTTAATCAACCGATAATCAACCTATGCTAATCAAATCGACATCAAATCGAATCGTAACTCGAATTTTAATCTTAGTTATTGTTATACGTGTGTGTGTGCCTTATGTGTTACTTGTGCATGCTTACTTTTGTTATGTGTGGAAATCAATCGAAACGCAATCTAACTCGAAAGGTAATCGAACTCAGTCAAAACTCGCAATCAAACTCGAACGCGAATTACAATCGAACTATGGTATCTAGTAGTTGGGACTAAAAGTAATTTGAATAGGAAACTCTATTGCATCGCATCAAATCGCAATCGAAATCGAACCAACAAAAATCGTCGCGTCAAACAACGAACCAAGTGCCATCCGGCCGGATAGCCATCCGACCGGATAGCCACTGCGCTACCAAAACAGACGCCATCCGACCGGATCGCCATCCGAGCGGTATGCAATCCGATCGGATAACCCTTTCCTCTTTTGGAATCCTATAAATACCCCTGTCATTGTCATTCTTTTCCACTTTTGGAAACCCTTGTCCGAACCATTCGTGCTCCTCACCTTTTCTCCGATTTCTCTCAATCCAGGTAAGATCTCGCCCTAAATCTTGTACTTTCTTGATCTACACGCACTCCTACACCTTTCTATCTTTTAAATCTTAACTTTTAACCGCGAAATCACTAGATTTCGGGTGTTCTAGGGTGACGTCATCATGTGTTCTTCATGAACTTCATGTTTTGACTTCAATCCACCAAGAACCACCGAGATCTAACCGATTTCATGCAAATATACAAAGATCTTGTAAAGATCTCGACACAAGAATGGTGTAGAAGGTTTGAAGGATGATTTTAATTTTCTTTCAACTCTTTTGCACTCAAAGTACTCAAAATCGATAGGATCCGACCCTGGATTAGTCTTCTACTCGATTGTAGTGTTGTACTAGCTCAAGATCCGGATTCTAACCATGAGACTACCGATTTCGGGTTAGTAAAAAACAACCGTCTCGAGCCGGTAGCCGGCCGGACTAGGGTGATTCCTGGTCAGGTTGGTCATCTGGGTGAACTAAGGGTTCTATTGGCTAACACGTTGTCAAAGTGTCTCGACATAACGACAAACCTTCAAAACGACCAAGTGTAGAACGAACAGGACAATCGGAGCGGATTGCCATCCGACCGGATTACCATCCGATCGGATAGGTCACCCGAACGGGTTGCCATCCGAACGGATCACACTTGGGTCCCACTTCTAAACCATCTTAATTGAAGTTTGAGTATTGAACGAATTGCAATCCGATCGGACGACCATCTGACTGGATTACTCTTCGGATCATGAGATACTAAGACTTTAAAGACTTAATCAATTTTTCAACATGTTCAATGACAAGGATTGCCATCCGATGGAATGACACATCTGTAGTGAACTTGTCTTCAATAAGTAACCTCATCACTAAGTCGCCGTCCGACCGGATTGCCATCCGCACGACTAGTCATCCGATCGACCGACTTGAAAGATAGAGATACTTCATTGTTTACAAAATACTACAACGAAAACTTCCAAGGTCAAGCCATCATACACAAACACATTCTTCTTATAGGAAGAAACAATCCACTTGAATCGTCATCCGACCGGATCACTATCCGACCGGATGACCACCCGAACGGATTATTATCCGCACGGAATGCTGTCCTATCGGATTACCATCCGATCGAACCACTATCCGACCCTTTCACACTTTGTGACGTTTTACGCATCGCTTATCGTTATGCTATCTAATTTACTCAGGTTAATCTTACTCGCTAAGCGCTCTCTTCAATCCATTAATCGTTGTGAGTATACTCGATCCCTTTTTGCTTTAAGCACTTTTGGGTCTTACATACGTTACGAATATTTAAACTACAACAATCACACTACTCGAAACTACTTGTACGCTAACCGTTAATGCATGTTATACGTGGCTTATGAATGCTTGTTTGTTATGTTTACACATGGAATGCTGTCTATCTGCCTTAGCAACGATAGTACTATAGTTTGGACTCAGCACCCGTTCACACGGGGGTTGTTAAGGATCTTTTACTTGCATGGATTACGGTGGTAATCATGTATTGCGAACTGCCTCGGGCAGTCAACCCGCAGTCATTGGTATCGATGGATCTATGTCGATAACTAACGTGCTTCATTTCACTATGTGTACGTGCTGGTTATGCGTAAACGAATTCGAACTCTATATGCTATTATCAAACTTGTATGCTCACCTTTACATTATATGTATTGACTTTATTTTAACGTATGTGACAGGTTCTTAGGACGCACACTTGGTAGAAATTTGAAGCTAGAATAAAGCTTTAGATCCCAACAAATAGTTGTCTGTAGTGGTTAAACTAAGGGTCTCTAGAAGCAGATAAACAATTGCTGTCTATTTGAATCTGAGTTGTCGGAACAGAATATTTGCTTAGATTTTGTCTGTAATAATTGTTTTACTGTTTGAGATACGGTATGGGACGTATTAGTTAAATTGAATGGTTTTGATAATTGTTATGGAAACTTCTGGACAATCTGTTTCGCTCAGTGCCATGCCCCGATGATTCCGCCATCGGTTGGGGTGTGACAGATTGGTATCAGAGCCATAACTATAGGGAATTAGGCAAGACACGACCTAGTCCGGGTCGATGTCTTAGATACCTAGTCTATAGTTAAGAACCAACAGACCGACTTCTGCGTATTCACTAGGGATTATGCATGAGCTCACTGCTATCACTCACTATTCTCGCTTATTCTACACTATCACCACACTCGAATTTTCAATTATGAATGGGCAATAAAGTCGAGAATAGGTGTGAAAACCGCAAACTCTCGACTAAAGTTGCTTAATCCACCCGCATTTTAACTACAAACGAGGGGAATTATACCAAATCAGGAGTGAAATCCATATTTTGATGAATAATCCCCTTAACTTTATTAAAAACAGGGACGAAGTTGTTGAGATAGGGGTGGAACCCTAACCTTGACTACTTGCCCCGATCATTTTACAAAACTCTCACCAAGGTTTCGACGGACTCCAACGACCTGAAGTCACAATAAGACTAACGGGATGTGTGCCAACGCCCAAGAATCGAGGCAAGGGCATATTCCTGGAAGTCAAACGTGTACAACGGATCCTTGTGAATAGTTGAATTACTTTGGTTAGTCGAAGTCTACTAGCCGCAGACAATCTACATCCCGAATTTTATGTGTTTTTAATATTGAGCCCGCAATTTCTGACCTTGATGATTCGCTGATTTTATGTATTTTGTGTGTTTTATGCTTACTTGTTAGCGATTTGAGGTATCACTGGTTCGATCTAACGCCCTTGCATTCGCTACTCACACAACACACTACACCTCGCCAACAAATCGCGAACTTTCGAACGAATTATGCTACGCTGTATGCTTATACTACGCTATTCTCGAATAATCACAGACTTTGAATGATAGGTTTCTGTTTTCTAACTGCCTCTAAGCGATTAAATGCGTATGTGTTTCCTTGCTTCTGTGCCTTACTTGCTTAGGTGCTATGTGATTATGTGCTCTACGTGCTTATGTGATTTTGTGCTCTATGTGTTATGTGTTTACGTAAATATACGTGTTCCTGAACTTTAGTAAGTAGTAGACGTGTGAGGTTAGATTCGAATACAATGTGTTGAGTTCCGTGGCGATGTCTGTTGCAGAAAATGTCGTCTGGATCCCGTCACGCACTTTCTCGTCAAGAAAGGAGAGACAAACGTCTTGCTTCTATCATCGCTAAAAGTGTAGCAAAGGCCGTGAGCGATGTTTATGAGAATGCCAGCAAATCTTCTGAGGAATCGAGAACCGAAGCTCCCAAAGCTGCCGCAAGGCCTTTCAGTTTCAAGCAATTCAAGTCATGTGGGACAAAAGAATTCACTGGCGAGGGAGGTCCTACTGCACTATTCCACTGGTTTGATTCCATTGAGGTTACTCTGCGACAGAGTGGTTGCCCTGATGACCTCCGTACTCTGAATGCTACCGGCGTTTTCCAGTCCCGTGCACTAGACTGGTGGACGACCGAGAGGAACAAGCGAGGGAACGATGCAACCTACGGTCTGTCGTGGGACGAGCTCAAAGAAGTTATGCTAGAGGAATTCTGCCCTCCTCACGAACGTCAAAAGCTAGAAGATGAATTTTGGCACATACAGCAAAAGGATGGTGACAATGCTGGTCTCACTGCTCGTTTCAAACAGCTCAGCATTATCTGTCCCGACCAAGTCAAGACTCCAGACGTGGCAATCAAGAAGTACATCCGGGCCCTGCCCGACTGCGTTGCTGATTTCGTGCAAGCGGCTAAGACTACGACGATCGAAGAGACTTATCTACTGGCCGCTGAAATCAATGACAAACGGGTCAAGGCTGGTGTCTGGAATAAAACTTCGAAGCATCTGCATCAAGCTACCGCTACCGCACTAACTGCTGAACCCACCTCATCAAGCAACAAGAGAAAGAACAAGAGAAAGAACAGCTCCAGCAACAAGAATTGTGCGATCACTGCTGCACCAGTTCAATCAGTACCAGCCCAACAGCGTCAAGTAGCGGTGCCTGTGGCTAATGCACCACCTGCAAAGTGTGCATACACTGGACCACACCCGCTCTGCCCTACTTGTACCTACCATCACCCAACTTGTCACACCCCAACCGATGGCGGAAACATCGGGATGAGACGAACAAATCGCTCAAAAGCATCATAACACTATGTGACAATATAATTTAAATCCAATTTCATTAATGACTAAAATTTGAATACATTGTTTCAAATAAAGACAAATTGCAACAACATTGTTTATTATTGAATGAGTATCTAAGTCCATCCTAACTTGATTTCTTCATCGTCTTGTCTAACAACCTGCAACATGTATTAAAATAAAATCAACAAAAGTTGGCGAGTATACAAGTTTGAATACATAGCATAATAGAATAAAAACTCAAATCCAACATGAATAAGATGATACTAGTTACTACTTTGCATTTCCCAATAGACTAGCGGGAGGTTAACTCGTTCAAGATCGTTCAATATCGTTCAACTTCGTTCAAGATCGTTCAATATCGTTCAACATCGTTCAACTTGCATAACATATGAGATTAACAAGCATCAATTTGTTTCATGTTTAAATGTGGATAGAGTGTGATAAAAGCAAGATTAAAGCATTGCATGTTTTTGTATAGAATACATGTTGCACCCAAAAGTGTAAAAATAAAAATGGGATCGAGTATACTCACATAATTGCTAAGTCTTCCGATTATCCAAGTGTTGACGAGTGTATGAGATTAGGAGGATGGAACACCGAGGTAACTCTATATGTCAAACGAAGGTACATGAGTGATCGGAATCATGACGGAGGATTTGAATTGGAGTTGGATGTACGTATATAGGTCTAATCATGGTTTATGTAACAGATTTAACTTTAAATTCGTTAAACGTGTTATAGAAATGTCGTCAAAATAATAAATAAATAAATATACCTTTATATTTATTGTTACATAAATTTATTTGAATTCGATACGTAACCTTTGGTTTCGACTAATAAGCACAAATATATATATTTTGACGAAAATAACACTAGATAATAATATATTTTGGCGAAAAAGAGAAATTGATAAATTTATATTTTGACGAAAGAATAATAGGTAAGTATATATATTTTGACGAAAAGAATGATAGATGTATACGTTTTGGCGAAAAGGATACTAGCTAAATATGTATATTTCGTCCAAGAAAATAATAGCTAAATATATACACTTTGTCGAAAAACCGTAAAAGATGCATATACCTTCATATTTTGATGAAAAGTGTAATATGTATGTATGTTGTCGTAGCGAAATATATTTGTCGAAAGTAAAATAAATAAGTATATTTTGTCGAAAGATATGATAAATATGTATATTTTGTCGATAAGTAAAGCTAATGAATATATTTTGTCGAACGGTATAATAAGTATATATATTTATCTTGATGAAAAACGTATTAGATATATATGTATATAATTCGACGAAGAGCGTAATAGGTATATATATATATATATATATTGACGAAAAACGGGCAGAGTTTCCCCTGTTTTAGGACGATCCCGACGATACAAGTCGTCAATGTTTTTGTCAAAATTCCATCAATAAATAAACGAGTATTTATATGGATTTCTATGTATTTTATAAACAATTTAAATTTAATACGGTTACGTGATAACAAAATACAAAAAGATAATATTGAAATATTAGTGTCGTTAAAATATCGGGTCTCATGAGTAACCTGAACTGAGCCAAGTCTGAACCGGTTGAACCGAGACTAAGCCGAGACCCGAGCCAAGCTTGAACCAACAACTGAGATTAAGCTGAAACTGAAATCTGAACCGGAGCCGTATGATGACCGAAGTGGACTGAGGTCGAACGGGACTCGAACAAGAGAACGGAAGCTGAACTGAATCAAATCCAGGCTCGATCCCGAGCCACCCGATTCAACTGAACCGAGACCTGAATCCATTGCCGTTGTCAGCCGGGCCGGAGCTCCGATGACCTGAACCAAAAACAAAACTGAAACGAAAATCGAATCGGAATTCAAACAAACAAGACCTGAACCGGATTCTAACCTGAACCGATTAAACTCGAAACCCGAATCGCGACCCGAAATAGGAACAACGTATATGAACTCGAACCTGAACCATCGAGCCGCCGCCCGCCGCTCAAACCTCCGTCGTCGTCACCATCTCTTCCTCGATCTCCCTCACTTCCGTTTGTCTCCGCTGCCATCGAGTGGAGGTGTTGCTGCTGTTGTTTGTGCGGGACGAGGGAGAGGAGAATGAGAGTGGTAGAGGTGGGGGTCGTGTCCGGTTTGTTTGGCTGTGGCTCGCCGGAAAGGCGGCGCCGGAACCCTAATCCGGTTACCGGATTTTTAGAGAGAGGGAGATGGAGGGATGTTTGTGAGGGTTGTGAGTTGTGTTGTCTGCTTATACAAATCGAGAGAGGTAGGTGTAGGGTTTCTTGCCATTTAGTTTTAGGAAAAGACTAATAAAGTCCCTCAACTTTGAAAGGTCAATTAATTAGCTGAAATAACTTAGTTTAAGTTATAAAACGTAGTTGACCAACTAACTAGGTTAGTTTGTTATTTGGCTAACTTTAAAAGTTAACGACTAAATAAATTTATTATAGAAGTAAACTTTTAAATAATGAAATCAATTTATTTAATAACTAAACTATGAATAAATAATCATTTTTTTTTACGATTAAAGCGGAAACGACGAACACAAGGATATGAAGTTTCCAAAAAAAAATAGGAACATGAACAACGGTTTCTAGATATGGAAAGTTATGAAAACGCGGAGCGTTACAGTCTCCCCTCCTTTAGGAAATTTCGTCCCGAAATTTATTCAAGAGCAAGACTTGAAAGGATTTTGGCAAAGAGAAGAGATTCGTTTAAAATTGAGGCTTGTATGAAGAACGGAGAATAACGGAGATGTAAGGGTGAACGATTGATCTAATAGGCGATTACAAGTATAAGAATGGCATACGTATCGGATAGACAAAAGTAGTGCGTTAAGAATTGGGTCTCGTCGTGGATAATCGGATATAAGGCGTTTGTGAGTTGTTTAAAGTTTGAATTAGGTCCAAAGGTCTACAAAACACTGAATTTCTCATGGCACGTTTTCACGAAAGTTTGGTAACATGGTGAAAACACTTATATATAGGAAGTACCAGCGGTGTATCCACCATGTTTTGACCACATTACGTCCGTTTCGTATTCGGTGCCATGTTTCGTTCCGTGTCTTACCATACACAGTAGTACACTCTATGGTTTTCACACGCCTATCACTATAATCCCGTGTGCACCCACGATGATATTGCTCGTCGCGTGGTCCGCATAGCTTGTACTAGTCGTGTATGAATCAGGGTATACATAATTTAAAAATTAAGAATGTGTACGTGTAAGAATGTAGTATGTAAGCAAGTCCATGCTTAAGTATGTATGGGACCCACGTAAGCAAATCACTCGGATTACGCTCGCGTACGGGTACGAATGTATGAATCATGAGTTTAAGTATGAATATGCATGTATGTATGAGCATAAACATAAAATGTGTAAGTAGTATGTGGATAAGTATAAGCATAAAACGTATGAAAAATGAGTATAAATGCGAGTACAAACATGAGTATAAGCGTAAACACCAGGCGTATGAGTATAAATACAAGTATCAGTGTGAACATAAGATGTATGAGCATAGATATGAATATGAATGAAGGTTAAGTATGAATAAAATATATGTGTATGAATATAAGTGTAACAAAGTTGTGTAAGTGCAAATGAAAACATAAGGCGTATGAATATGAATATGAATATGAATATGAATATGAATACGAATGTAGTATAGACATGAATGTAAGGACAACGTAAGTGTATAATTGTGAGTGTATGTATTAACGTAAAACGTACGAATTTTGAATCATGAGTATAACATGAGTGTGTAAGTGTGAACATAAGTGAAGGCATAAAATGTATAAGCATGGATGTAGAGAATAATGATTTTGTTTATAGTATAAATCGAACTACACGAGTTTATGCGCGTAAACGTTTAAAAGTTTTGAGTATGAAAGAGAAGGGGATGAGTGACACGCATGAGATTGTTGTGAAACATTGGCTAAAACGTGTAAAATGATATGCGTGTATAGTTTGTGAATGTAAATAGATCGAGTTGTCACGAAATACAGACTCTAGTTTGTGAATGTAAAGGGAGTATTAAACGTCTATTGGTTATGTGGAAAGTACTTTGTAAAGAAATGGAAATGCTACTGCGGTTTTAAAAGAGTTTACATAAGTTGAAAATTTGTCGGTTCTTATGAAGTTCCCTTGTCCACGTGTTTTGAATTTAATTGACGTATTGAGTGAGGTTTTGAAAAAGTTCTAGAGATTAATAAGTTTGCATCATTTTAAGCAACTTTGTGTTAGAAAATTTTGAAACTTACAACTTCTTGTGAAAAAGTTGATCCTTAGAAAAAAGGAATTTGGTACATGAACTTAGTGATTGTTGAAAAATGTTTCATTGGTTTTGAAAAGAATTTTTTTTTTTTTTGGAAATGATTGAATAATACTGGTAATATTTTATAGGTGTGTGCGAAAATGTTGATTTGATTCTCAATTGAGAATAACAATCTCTAGTTTAATGGTGTGAGAGGAGCGTGTTTCAATGTTTACGTTGATTGGTGAATTTGTGGGCAACGGATTTATTAAACCGACTAGGCTGACAAGTAGTATTTCGTGAAATTTTGAAAATCGAGGAACACGCGTTTATGGTAACATTAAATTTTTTTGTGTATGCGAGTGGTGTGAAAATAGATTATAGAAATAGAGGTACGTTTAAATAAATGAAGCAATTGAAATACATGGTAAATGATTTAGGTATAAACATGATCGTGTTTACATAATATAGTCTATTAAAAGAAAGCGTTGGTAACGATCACCTAGGTAAGGGAATCACCCCAAATCCGTTGGTGAGGTCGTTGTAAGATGAGAAAAGAAGCGGAGTTAATCGTCAAGGTAAGGAAATCACTCCTATCTCGATGATATGTCTCTGCTCGTTACAAAAGTGTAATTAAACTTACGTGAAATCATGCATGCTGATAATGTATAATCGTATGAAAAGTAAGAGTATGATGTGTGCGCAAAATTAAATCTCGAAAAAAAAAATTTATTCAAATTTGTCAAAAGATCGAAAATAATAAAGCGTAAGCTCGAATAAAACTTGGATGGTTCCAAACGGAACATTGACTAACCAAAGTGGTCGAAAGATCTTTGAAATTGAGAAACATGCTTTGGCCTAATAGGTGGAATACTCTCGCCGATATCTCGGCTAACGGTACTCACCCTTCCAGTTACTACATGTTCCCAATCCATCAAAAATTCAAGACTTGGCGGGATTTTTGAAAATCAAGGAGTGAGACTAGTCGACGAGGTGCGGGTTTCACCCCTAACTTGATGACTTCGTACCCTAACTTGACGAATTTAAATTTGAAATTTCCATTAATATGTGGATTTCACTCCTAACTTAATGGTGTAATTTCGTGCAAAAATAGAATTAAGGGGGATGAGAGTCGTTTACCAAATTGTGGGTTTCACGCCTATTTTGGTAAACTCGTCTCGTTTGTGTAATACGAGTGTTTTCGAGTTAAGAAAAATCGAGTAAAATGCCTTAGAAAAAGGGCGCATGTTACAAGAATACACAAACGAGTATAAACACATAAGAGAGCATATCGAGGATGGTATGTACGGAATAAAACAAGTACTAACACATAGGGAAATACGTCAGGAATACACATAAAGGATCGAACAATGGAATAAGTATTAACACATAATAGAACAAGTATAGCATGTCAAGTGTTTACACATAAGTGACATATATGTTTAAAAGATAAGAATAAGCAAATAAGGTAGCATGCAAGTAGTTTCAAGCAAAACATAAGAATAAAGCTCTAAAACTATAGACTAGGTTAAAGCATTCCTACTTTTCCTAATTCCCTATAGTTATGGCTCTGATACCAATCTTTCACACCCTAACCGATGGCGGAAACATCAGGATGAGACGAACAAATCGCTCAAAAGCATCATAACACTATGTGACAATATAATTTAAATCCAATTTCATTAATGACTAAAATTTGAATACATTGTTTCAAATAAAGACAAATTGCAACAACATTGTTTATTATTGAATGAGTATCTAAGTCCATCCTAACTTGATTTCTTCATCATCTTGTCTAACAACCTGCAACATGTATTAAAATAAAATCAACAAAAGTTGGCGAGTATACAAGTTTGAATACATAGCATAATAGAATAAAAACTCAAATCCAACATGAATAAGATGATACTAGTTACTACTTTGCATTTCCCAATAGACTAGCGGGAGGTTAACTCGTTCAAGATCGTTCAACTTCGTTCAAGATCGTTCAATATCGTTCAACATCGTTCAACTTGCATAACATATGAGATTAACAAGCATCAATTTGTTTCATGTTTAAATGTGGATAGAGTGTGATAAAAGCAAGATTAAAGCATTGCATGTTTTTGTATAGAATACATGTTGCACCCAAAAGTGTAAAAATAAAAATGGGATCGAGTATACTCACATAATTGCTAAGTCTTCCGATTATCCAAGTGTTGACGAGTGTATGAGATTAGGAGGATGGAACACCGAGGTAACTCTATATGGCAAACGAAGGTACATGAGTGATCGGAATCATGACGGAGGATTTGAATTGGAGTTGGATGTACGTATATAGGTCTAATCATGGTTTATGTAACAGATTTAACTTTAAATTCGTTAAACGTGTTATAGAAATGTCGTCAAAATAATAAATAAATAAATAAATATACCTTTATATTTATTGTTACATAAATTTATTTGAATTCGATACGTAACCTTTGGTTTCGACTAATAAGCATAAATATATATATTTTGACGAAAATAACACTAGATAATAATATATTTTGGCGAAAAAGAGAAATTGATAAATTTATATTTCGACGAAAGAATAATAGGTAAGTATATATATTTTGACGAAAAGAATGATAGATGTATACGTTTTGGCGAAAAGGATACTAGCTAAATATGTATATTTCGTCCAAGAAAATAATAGCTAAATATATACACTTTGTCGAAAAACCGTAATAGATGCATATACCTTCATATTTTGATGAAAAGTGTAATATGTATGTATGTTGTCGTAGCGAAATATATTTGTCGAAAGTAAAATAAATAAGTATATTTTGTCGAAAGATATGATAAATATGTATATTTTGTCGATAAGTAAAGCTAATGAATATATTTTGTCGAACGGTATAATAAGTATATATATTTATCTTGATGAAAAACGTATTAGATATATATGTATATAATTCGACGAAGAGCGTAATAGGTATATATATATATATATATATATATATATTGACAAAAAACGGGCAGAGTTTCCCCTGTTTTAGGACGATCCCGACGATACAAGTCGTCAATGTTTTTGTCAAAATTCCATCAATAAATAAACGAGTATTTATATGGATTTCTATGTATTTTATAAACAATTTAAATTTAATACGGTTACGTGATAACAAAATACAAAAAGATAATATTGAAATATTAGTGTCGTTAAAATATCGGGTCTCATGAGTAACCTGAACTGAGCCGAGTCTGAACCGGTTGAACCGAGACTAAGCCGAGACCCGAGCCAAGCTTGAACCAACAACTGAGATTAAGCTGAAACTGAAATCTGAACCGGAGCCGTATGATGATCGAAGTGGACTGAGGTCGAACGGGACTCGAACAAGAGAACGGAAGCTGAACTAAATCAAATCCAGGCTCGATCCCGAGCCACCCGATTCAACTGAACCGAGACCTGAATCTATTGCCGTTGTCAGCCGGGCCGGAGCTCCGATGACCTAAACCAAAAACAAAACTGAAACAAAAATCGAATCGGAATTCAAACAAACAAGACCTGAACCGGATTCTAAGCTGAACCGATTAAACTCGAACCCGAATCGCGACCCGAAATAGGAAAAACGTATATGAACTCGAACCTGAACCATCGAGCCGCCGCCCGCCGCTCAAACCTCCGTCGTCGTCACCATCTCTTCCTCGATCTCCCTCACTTCCGTTTATCTCCGCTGCCATCGAGTGGCGGTGTTGCTGCTGTTGTTTGTGCGGGACGAGGGAGAGGAGAACGAGAGTGGTAGAGGTGGGGGTCGTGTCCGGTTTGTTTGGCTGTGGCTCGCCGGAAAGGCGGCGCCGGAAGGGTCGCCGGAACCCTAATCCGGTTACCGGATTTTTAGAGAGAGGGAGATGGAGGGATGTTTGTGAGGGTTGTGAGTTGTGTTGTCTGCTTATACAAATCGAGAGAGGTAGGTGTAGGGTTTCTTGCCATTTAGTTTTAGGAAAAGACTAATAAAGTCCCTCAACTTTGAAAGGTCAATTAATTAGCTGAAATAACTTAGTTTAAGTTATAAAACGTAGTTGACCAACTAACTAGGTTAGTTTGTTATTTGGCTAACTTTAAAAGTTAACGACTAAATAAATTTATTATAGAAGTAAACTTTTAAATAATGAAATCAATTTATTTAATAACTAAACTATGAATAAATAATCATTTTTTTACGATTAAAGCGAAACGACGAACACAAGGATATGAAGTTTCCAAAAAAAAAAATAGGAACATGAACAACGGTTTCTAGATATGGAAAGTTATGAAAACGCGGAGCGTTACACAACTGCCATTGCTTGCCGTTTTTGTGCTCATTGCAATGTGTACGGTCATTTTACTGCCAATTGCCGTATTCATCAAGCTCCTGCCAATCAAGCTCTACTCACTGCCCCACAGGGTCAGCAAGCTCCTCCGGCACCCGCGGTCAAAGCCAGAGCCTGCTTCACATGTGGCGACCCTAACCATTTCGCCAACATGTGCCCAAACAGGGTCGTAAAACAAGAGCCTCAACAACAGCAGCCTCAGCAACAACAACAACAGCAGCAGCAACAACAGGCCGCACGCGCCAGAACTTTCAACCTCAACGTGCGTCAAGCCCAGGCCGACAACAACGTGGTTAATGGTACGTTCCTTGTGAATGGTATTTATGCATCATGTTTGTTTGATACTGGAGCCGATAATTGCTTTGTGTCATTCGAATTCGAGAAACTCCTTAGTCGTAAACGCTCCAAACTCTCCTCGACGTTCGATGTTGAAGTCGCTACCGGGAGAACCGTCGCCGTTCATTCTGTTCTTCGTGATTGTACCCTTGAGCTCAACAATCACATCTTCCCAATCGACCTTATTCCAATGCAACTCGGAAGCTTTGACGTCATAGTAGGCATGGACTTTCTACACGAAAACCATGCTGAAGTTGTGTGTTACGATAAGATGATTCGATTCTCGCTCGCGAATGGTGATGTATTGTGTGTATACGGTGAAACTGCCTCGAAAGGACTCAAGCTCATGTCATGTGTCCAAGCTAGCAAGTATCTCCGCAAGGAATGCAGAGCTTTCTTGGCTAACATTGTAGTAGCGGAGAAGGAAAAGAAAGAGAAGAAGGAAGTGAAAGACGTTCCTGTGGTTCGAGAATTTCCTAATGTTTTTCCAAAGGATCTTCCCGGGCTACCGCCAAGTCGTGATATCGACTTTCGTATCGACCTCATTCCTGGAGCCAACCCTATTGCCAAAGCTCCCTACCGACTCGTGCCGTCCGAAATGCACGAACTCTCAACCCAACTCCAAGAATTAATTGAGAAAGGCTTCATTCACCCGAGCACCTCTCCATGGGGCGCTCCAGTCCTCTTCGTCAAAAAGAAGGACGGGTCGTTCAGGATGTGCATCGACTATCGGGAATTGAATAAGCTAACTATTAAGAACCGCTATCCCTTACCTCGCATCGATGATTTGTTTGATCAACTACAAGGCGCTACGTGTTTCTCAAAAATCGATCTACGTTCAGGATATCACCAGTTACGTATTCAAGAGGAGGATATACCCAAAACCGCGTTTCGCACTCGTTACGGTCACTACGAATTCGTTGTCATGCCTTTTGGTTTAACCAACGCACCAGCGGTTTTCATGGATCTGATGAATCGCGTGTGTAAACCATATCTCGACCGTTTCGTCATCGTGTTCATCGACGATGTCTTGATCTATTCCAAATCGAAAGCCGAACACGCGCAACATCTGCGTTTGGTTCTCGAGTTACTCCAGGGAAACCAACTCTATGCCAAGTTCTCCAAGTGCGAATTTTGGTTGGAGGAAGTTCAGTTTCTGGGTCACATCGTTAATAGTCAAGGCATTCACGTCGATCCTACAAAAATTGAAGCTGTCAAGAGCTGGGTTACGCCTAAGAACCCGTCTGAAGTCCGCTCTTTTCTCGGACTAGCGGGCTATTATCGACGATTCATCGAAGGATTCTTGAAGATTGTTGTGCCGCTTACCTCTCTTACGCATAAAGATCAGCCTTTTGTTTGGGGAACCAAACAAGAGACTGCCTTTCAAACTCTCAAGCACATGCTTTGCAATGCTCCTGTTCTCACGTTGCCCGACGGAAACAATGATTTCATTGTCTATTGTGATGCTTCCAACCTTGGTCTTGGTTGTGTTCTCATGCAACGGGACAAGGTCATAGCTTACGCATCTCGCCAGCTCAAAGTCCACGAGAAGAACTATACAACCCATGATCTCGAGCTAGGCGCAGTTGTTTTTGCATTAAAGATTTGGCGACACTACCTATATGGTACCAAGTGTACGATCTTCACCGATCATAGGAGCCTACAACATATCTTTAATCAGAAGGAACTTAATATGTGTCAACGCCGATGGGTAGAACTTCTCAACGATTACGACTGTGAGATTCGTTATCACCCAGGCAAGGCAAATGTTGTCGCCGACGCACTCAGCAGACGGAGCTATCTGCTTAGCACTCGTAATGTTCAAGCCCAACACGATCTCGAAACCCTCATCCGCGAAGCTCAGCATGCATGTTTCAACGAACGCACCCTGAAGAAAGAAAGAATCTACCACGATGGTGCCCAGCTTGTGAGCAAATCGAACGGGATATTCCACTTTCTGGACCGAATTTGGATTCCCAAACGAACCAATTTGCGACAGATTTTGATGGATGAAGACCACAAATCCTGGTATTCTATTCACCCCGGTGCCGAAAAAATGTACCAGGATCTTCGTTACAAGTACTGGTGGCCCGGCATGAAAAGAGATATTGCCCTCTACGTCGGAAAATGCCTAACTTGTGCTAGAGTCAAGGCTGAACATCAAAGACCATCTGGCTTACTCGAACAACCACCAATTCCTATGTGGAAGTGGGAAAGTATAGCTATGGACTTTATAACCAAGCTACCGCACACGTCATCAGGTCACGACAGCATTTGGGTTGTGGTTGACCGTTTGACTAAATCAACACACTTTTTACCGATACGGGAAGACTACAAGGTAGAACGATTAGCCCGAATCTACACCGACGAGATCATTTGTAATCATGGGACGCCTCGTGACATCATCTCTGATCGTGATGCTCGGTTTACCTCGCGACTGTGGGAAACGTTTCAAACGGCACTCGGTACATCGCTTAATCTAAGTACCGCTTTCCACCCTCAAACCGACGGTCAGACTGAAAGAACGATTCGTACTCTTGAAGACATGCTCCGTTCGTGTGTCTTAGACTTCGGTGGTAATTGGGATAAATACCTGCCGCTAGTCGAATTCTCGTATAACAACAGCTATCATTCTAGCATCCAAATGGCACCATTCGAGGCTTTATATGGAAGAAGATGTCGATCGCCTATTGTGTGGCACGAGATCGGTCACTCGCAATTAACCGGTCTTGAGCTATTACAAGAAACGACAGACAAAATTTTCCAAATTCGAGACAACCTAGTGAAAGCCCGGGATCGACAGAAAAGTTACGCCGATAAGAAGCGCAAGCCCCGTGAATTTGACGTTGGTGACTACGTACTCCTAAAGGTATCACCTTGGAAGGGTGTAGTCCGATTCGGCAAAAAGGGAAAACTCGCGCCTCGATATGTTGGACCTTTTAAGATTCTGGAAAGGATCGAAAAAGTTGCCTACAGACTCGAACTACCGGAGGAACTCAGTAATGTCCACCCGACTTTCCACGTGTCAAACCTCCGAAAGTGCCTAGCCGACCACGACTTACACGTTTCTCTCGATGATCTGCAAGTGAACGAAACATTACACTTCGTGGAAAAGCCTGTCAGAATCATGGATCGCCAAACCAAGCAACTCAGGCGCTCTCGCATTCCTATCGTGATGGTTCGATGGGAAGGCAAACGAGGCGCAGAGTTCACTTGGGAACTCGAAAGCGACATGAAGGCAAAGTACCCGCAGTTGTTTAGTTAGAGAAGCTAGAGAGAGAAAGTGGCATTGTGATTCTAGTGCTTTGTACGATTTCATATCAATCTATAGAATCACCGATTATATTACGTTCCCGTGTGTTCAGTCACGTTCGTGTACGGATTCCGCACGTCACACGTTTGGTTCACAATCGTTTCGGGGTCAAAACCAATCTAAACAGAAAGTTCTCAAACGTGATTCACGGCGTTGTACAGCTTCCAGCTTAATTTCGGGACGAAATTCCCTAAACAAGGGGAGGCTGTAACACCCCGTGTTTTCAGAAGTCAAAGTCAAAGTCAAGGTCAAGGTCAGCGACCGGTTATACGAACTTAACTTGTAGAAATTTATTTATTTTAATTGTATTATGTGGAGTAAGTGTTGTTAATTGCAAGCTATCGACGTGTTATTCAAACGACTTACGACTGTGAACAATAGGCAGTAACAATGCGATAAAGTTAATCAACCGATAATCAACCTATGCTAATCAAATCGACATCAAATCGAATCGTAACTCGAATTTTAATCTTAGTTATTGTTATACGTGTGTGTGTGCCTTATGTGTTACTTGTGCATGCTTACTTTTGTTATGTGTGGAAATCAATCGAAACGCAATCTAACTCGAAAGGTAATCGAACTCAGCCAAAACTCGCAATCAAACTCGAACGCGAATTACAATCGAACTATGTTATCTAGTAGTTGGGACTAAAAGTAATTTGAATAGTAAACTCTATTGCATCGCATCAAATCACAATCGAAATCGAACCAACAAAAATCGTCGCGTCAAACAACGAACCAAGTGCCATCCGGCCGGATAGCCATCCGGCCGGATAGCCATCCGGCCGGATAGCCATCCGACCGGATAGCCACTACGCTACCAAAACAGACGCCATCCGACCGAGATGCCATCCGACCGAGATGCCATCCGACCGGATCGCCATCCGAGCGGTATGCCATCCGATCGGATAACCCTTTCCTCTTTTGGAATCCTATAAATACCCCTGTCGTTGTCATTCTTTTCCACTTTTGGAAACCCTTGTCCGAACCATTCGTGCTCCTCACCTTTTCTCCGATTTCTCTCAATCCAGGTAAGATCTCGCCCTAAATCTTGTACTTTCTTGATCTACACGCACTCCTACACCTTTCTATCTTTTAAATCTTAACTTTTAACCGCGAAATCACTAGATTTCGGGTGTTCTAGGGTGACGTCATCATGTGTTCTTCATGAACTTCATGTTTTGACTTCAATCCACCAAGAACCACCGAGATCTAACCGATTTCACGCAAATATACAAAGATCTTGTAAAGATCTCGACACAAGAATGGTGTAGAAGGTTTGAAGGATGATTTTAATTTTCTTTCAACTCTTTTGCACTCAAAGTACTCAAAATCGATAGGATCTGACCCTGGATTAGTCTTCTACTCGATTGTAGTGTTGTACTAGCTCAAGATCCGGATTCTAACCATGAGACTACCGATTTCGGGTTAGTCAAGAACAACCGTCTCGAGCCGGTAGCCGGCCGGACTAGGGTGATTCCTGGTCAGGTTGGTCATCTGGGTGAACTAAGGGTTCTATTGGCTAACACGTTGTCAAAGTGTCTCGACATAACGACAAACCTTCAAAACGACCAAGTGTAGAACGAACAGGACAATCGGAGCGGATTGCCATCCGACCGGATTACCATCCGATCGGATTGGTCACCCGAACGGATTGCCATCCGAACGGATCACACTTGGGTCCCACTTCTAAACCATCTTAATTGAAGTTTGAGTATTGAACGAATTGCAATCCGATCGGACGACCATCTGACTGGATTACTCTTCGGATCATGTGATACTAAGACTTTAAAGACTTAATCAATTTTCAACATGTTCAATGACACGGATTGCCATCCGATCGGATTGCCATCCGATCGAATGACACATCTGTAGTGAACTTGTCTTCAATAAGTAACCTCATCACTAAGTCACCGTCCGACCGGACCACTGTCCGACCGGATGACCATCCGAATGGATTGCCATCCGCACGACTAGTCATCCGATCGACCGACTTGAAAGATAGAGATACTTCATTGTTTACAAAATACTACAACGAAAACTTCCAAGGTCAAGCCATCATACACAAACACATTCTTCTTATAGGAAGAAACAATCCACTTGTATCGTCATCCGACTGGATGACCACCCGAACGGATTATTATCCGCACGGAATGTTGTCCGATCGGATTACCATCCGATCGAACCACTATCCGACCCTTTCACACTTTGTGACGTTTTACGCATCGCTTATCGTTATGCTATCTAATTTACTCAGGCTAATCTTACTCGCTAAGCGCTCTCTTCAATCCATTAATCGCTGTGAGTATACTCGATCCCTTTTTGCTTTAATCACTTTTGGGTGTTACATACGTTACGAATATTTAAACTACAACAATCACACTACTCAAAACTACTTGTACGCTAACCGTTAATGCATGTTATACGTGGCTTATGAATGCTTGTTTGTTATGTTTACACATGGAATGCTGTCTACCTGCCTTAGCAACGTTAGTACTATAGTTTGGACTCAGCACCCGTTCACACGGGGGTTGTTAAGGATCTTTTACTTGCATGGATTACGGTGGTAATCATGTATTGCGAACTGCCTCGGGCAGTCAACCCGCAGTCGTTGGTATCGATGGATCTATGTCGATAACTAACGTGCTTCATTTCACTATGTGTACGTGCTGGTTATGCGTAAACGAATTCGAACTCTATATGCTATTATCAAACTTGTAAGCTCACCTTTACATTATATGTATTGACTTTATTTTAACGTATGTGACAGGTGCTTAGGACGCACACTTGGTAGAAATTTGAAGCTAGAATAAAGCTTTAGAGCCCAACAAATAGTTGTCTGTAGTGGTTAAACTAAGGGTCTCTAGAAGCAGATAAACAAATGCTGTCTATTTGAATCTGAGTTGTCGGAACAGAATATTTGCCTAGATTTTGTCTGTAATAATTGTTTTACTGTTTGAGATACGGTATGGGACGTATTAGTTAAATTGAATGGTTTTGATAATTGTTATGGAAACTTCTGGACAATCTGTTTCGCTCAGTGCCATGCCCCGATGATTCCGCCATCGGTTGGGGTGTGACAGTTTGAAAGTGGCACTGGCCATTTCAAGCGGAATTACAATGTGTAATTTCGTTTGAAACTGTCAGTGACACTTTCAAGCGAAATTACCCACTTTTACATTTACAAACCCTAATTTTATCCCGTTGTGCACTGGTTTATCCTATCTAGACATAAGACTCGATAAAGACGGAGTTAACAGACATTTGTGCACCAACAACTGCCCATCGCCAAGAAAGTATAACTTAGCAGATGTTTCCTTTGGCAAACAAATACCTTAGCAGTGGTTTTGAAATTGCCGGTAATTTCAAATTCAAAATGCCTGGGGATATGTACTTTGCAAATAATGCACGTCACTCACTCAGTTCTGTCTTATGGTAAAGGCGTCTTATGGTAAATAAAGAGGTTAATTGTAATTATAATAACGTGTCTAATTTTATACTTTTCCCATGGAAATGCATTAAAAGCCTAACGAGTGTCGCATCATATTCTTTCGTCTGACGATGTATTTAGTCATAACCGCCTTCATTGGGTATATAAAATACATTGGGCAGGGGTTTTCATCATTACCGTTTTCATCCATCTACTCAATCATCTTCAAAAGTTTTTTTGTTTATCAATATCGTTACAATTTCTTTTACTTTCAAAGACGCATTGGTTCACTGCAAAATGGAAAACATTGGGTTTCAAGTGATTATTGACGAAATTTTCACAAGGCTCTCTACAGAAGATATTGGTCGTTTGAAATGTCTTTCCAAGAATTTTTATAGGGAACTGTCAAGTCATAGATTTCAGATGATGCATGCTCTCCGAAGTGGAGATTCACTACAAAAGAAACTACTCTCCTTTAAAGACACGTCAATTGTCGTTGACGACGTAGTTGCTGGTAATTTGGATGTTGTTAGAAGCAAAACCTTAAGTTTTCCTAACAATGTCCACCCTAGCTTCTTACGTATTCTATCGTCATTAAATGGATTGTTGTTAGTTTGCAATGAAGGCATTTGCTGTGAGCTGATTCTTTGGAATCCAACTACCAGGCGCTATAAGGTTTTGTCTGATGACTACTTAAATTACAATCATGATCGAAACTCTGATACTGGTGGAATTTAATTTGATCAATTCAATGATCTGAAAGTGCTGAACATCAGATGTTACCATAATGTAGCTACTGCTCGTGTTTACTCACGACGTCGTGAGTAATGGAGAACAATAAATTTCGGTAGCGTAAATAATTATGGTTCAAGTGGTTATTCATGGTCTACAGGAGTTTATGCTGATAAAACCATATATTTTATGGTTTCAAATTATTGGTATCCACTAGGTGAGAGGAACATCATTGCTTTTGATGTACTGAGTTAGACTTTCAGAATGCTTCATTTTCCAGGGAGTATTGTCAATCCTTGCCAAGGGCATTTTTTGACCATCGCAAAGAGGCTGCATTTGATTGTTATTGGAAAGTCTGCTGAGCTAACTGCTGATTTGCTCAGATATGAAGAAGAAGGCTGGATGAAGTTGTTTGCTTTCAATAATCCTCGTGTAGTTGATTATGTAGATAGGCGCCGAAGGACTAATATAATTGAAAACAACAAGTGGCTGATAACAAGCATCTGGGGGGATATGGTTGAAGTTGATCTGAGCAACGAACTTCTGAAATACCTCCAACATGTTGACAACTACAATGGTCCGAAATGAGCTTTACTTATCGAGACTACTGTTTCGCCCATTGATTAGGAATTAGTATGCTATATTTTATTGAATGTTGTTAGCTGTTTTAGAATTTGTTTATTATATAGTTACATCTGTTTGACACTTGTAGTTTTTATATAATTAGTTGTGTTAAAATTATTAACCATGTTTGTTATTTTAATTAACTAAATGAATATTTATGTTTGAGAGTGTAAAAGCTTGTAATATTGGCAAAGGTCTGTTTAAATGATCAAAGCTCTGTTATTGTGAATAGATGTTTGAAAATAAAACAGTGGTTGATACATCTGTTGACTTTGGTCAACAGATGTATGAACTTTGTATGCTGTTTCGCCCGTTGATTAGGAATTAGTATGTTGTATTCTATTGAATGTTGTTTGCTGTTTTGAACTTTGTTTATTATATAGTTACCTCTGTTTAACACTTGTAGTTTTTATATAATTAGTTGTGTTAAAAGTATTAACCATGTTTGTTATTTAAATTAACTAAATGAATATTTAGGTTTGAGAGTGTAAAAGCTTGTAATATTGGCAAAGGTTTGTTTAAATGATCAAAGCTGTGTTATTGTGAACAGATGATTGAAAATAAAACAGTGGTTGATACATCTGTTGACTTTGGTCAACAGATAGATGAACTTTGTATGTTGTTTCGCCCATTGTTTAGGAATTAGTATGCTGTATTTTATTGAATGCTGTTTGCTGTTTTGAACTTTGTTTATTATATAGTTACCTCTGTTTGACACTTCTAGTTTTTATATAATTAGTTGTGTTAAAATTATTAACCATGTTTTTTATTTAAATTAACTAAATGAATATTTAGGTTTGAGAGTGTAAAAGCTTGTAATATTGACAAAGGTCTGTTTAAATGATCAAAGCTCTGTTATTGTGAACAGATGTTTGAAAATAAAACAGTGGTTGATACATCTGTTGACTTTGGTCAACAGATGGATGAACTTTGTATGTTGTTTCGCCCATTGATTAGGAATTAGTATGTTGTATTTTATTGAATGTTGTTTGCTATTTTGAACTTTTTTTTATTATATAGTTACCTCTGTTTGACATTTGTAGTTTTTATATAATTAGTTGTGTTAAAATTATTAACCATGTTTGTTATTTAAATTAACTAAATGAATATTTAGGTTTGAGAGTGTAAAAGCTTGTAATATTGACAAAGGTCTGTTTAAATGATCAAAGCTCTGTTATTGTGAACAGATGTTTGAAAATAAAACAGTGGTTGATATATCTGAAAACAGATGTTTGGAACTACTGTTGGGATAAAGCAGAGTGTTGTGGAGAAAACTGTGGTTGAAACTGCTGTTTGGTTAAAACGGTGGTTTAAAACCACTGTTGGGTTAAAATAGTGTTTTGTGGAGGTTGAAGGGGATTGAAACGACTGTTGGGTTAAAATATTATGTTTTTGGAGAAGGAACATTCTTGAATGCAAATGTTATTTTTTTTACAAAACATTAATAAATTGTATATTTTCGTATTTTTTATACTCTAAACTTTAAGTATTTAAGGTTGAAGTTGAAGTTGGGGAGATATGGTTGAATTTGATTTGAGCAATGAAGTTTTGAAATACCTCCAACATGTTGACAACTACTGCGATCCGAAAGGAGCTTTATTTATCGAGACTACTATTTTGCCCATTGATTAGAAATTATTATGCTGTATTTTATTGAATGTTGTGTGTTGTTTTGAAGTTTGTTTATTATATAGTTACCTCTGCTTGACACTTTCATATTTTATATAATTAGTTGTGTTAAAATTATTAACGATGTTTGTTATTTAAATTAATTAAATGAATATTTAGGTTTGAGAGTTTAAATGATGAAAGCTCTGTTGTTGTGAACAGATGTTTGAAAATAAAACAGTAGTTGATACATCTGTTGACTTTGGTCAACAGATGGATGAAACAGATGTTTGAAACCACAGTTGGGTTAAATGTATTTGTTGTGGAGAAAACTATGGTTGAAACTGCTGTTGGGTTAAAACGGTGGTTTAAAACCACTGTTGGGTTAAAATAGTGTTTTGTGGAGGTTGAAGGAACATGTTTGAATGCAAATGTTATTTCGTTTACAAAAGATTAATAAATTGTATATTTTTATATTTTTTATACTCTAAACGTTAAGTATTTACCGACTGATTTATTTATTTATAAGTCTATATAAATATAACCATATTCATCATTTATATTTGTTATTTGTTATGCATGGTTTTCTAAGAAACGACCCGTGTTTGCACACGGGTCTTACCGCTAGTACTATATAATAAAAGAAACCAACTTTGGGACACATGTCATTCATTGGAGCCATCTATTTTATCGTTTTCTCATCTCTATCTCCTACTTAATTATAGATAATTAATATTAATTAAGAGATAATTATATAGTTAAATTTAAACAATTCGTATAGGAGATAATATAATCTTATGAAATATTTATTAAATTTCAAAATTATTTATCTTGACATTAACAAAAGACGTACATCTTTCTATACTAATAAACAAAAATCATTTTTGGACACATGTCATTCTCTGTTAATTTCTCACCCTTAGTTTTTTTTATTTATCTCTTTTATTAAATAATAATATTATTAAACATCAATTTAACTAAATCTATTTATCTCTTTTGTTTAATTGATTTCTTTTTTAACTCTAAAGTTTCAATCTTTGGCAATTTAAGTCTAAAGTTTCGATCTTTTGTATTTTAACCCCTTTGATTAATTTGATTTTTCACTTCTAATTCAATTTTTTTTCATCTTTTGCAATTTAACCCCTTTAATTTTTTTTTACTTTCAATTCAAAGCTTTTCATCTTTTGCAATTTAATCTCAACATTTTTTTTACTTTCAACTTTAGTCTCTTATATACTTTTCATCTTTCATAAGTTCTCCGTTTAACGTGTCGTTCTAAATTTCCGACTTAACATGCCGCAACGTGCGTGTGGGGTTCAACGTTTTTCATCTATTTTTTTTCCTGTTTGACATGTCCATCGCAGCGCGTCAGAGATCGACTTAGTTATTTTTTTCTCGGTTTTACACACAGGCTCGTGGTCATGTGAGAAACATTTGCCTTTCATCTAACATGATATATAACTATTGAAGCCCCCGCCACATTGCGGCGGGTGGTAAATCTAGTTAAATATAAATTAATATAATGTAAATAGTTAAATGCCATTTTAGTCCCTGTGGTTTGGGCCATTTTATCAGTTTAGTCCAAATGTTTTATAATACACAGGGTTTATAAAGATATAATAAGATATAAGTCTTTATTGATTGGTATATAAAATTACATGTGCTCAACTCATACAATACATGAGATTCTTAAAAATGTAACTTTTTTCATTATTTAATATATAAAATTAAATTTACTCAACTCGTACAATACACATGGTTCTTAATGTTGGATCAGTTCTGTTTAATCATAATGGAAAACATGAAAACATACCTGTCACCGCATACAGTGCAGTGGAGAATCCAGTGATAGAAGAAGCCATGGAGTTCGACATAGTTGTCAGTGTGATCTGGTTCCTCCTTAGGGTGCTAACTGATGATGGTGATGATGAGATCCGAATAGGGGATTCGGTTATGGAGAAGAGGTTTCGATTATGATGTTATGCTTATGGGGTTTTTGTGTCTAACTGTGTAACCCTTTAAACTCTACATAAGTCTCCTTATATAAGCACCCAGGAGGAAACCTAATTAGTTAATAAGGGTAATATGGTCCATCAACAATTACCAACTAATATATTAATAGGTTGTTATATATTTTGATCTATATTATGTAAATGATTATAATGGCTATAGATTAAATATTAATACATAATATAATTAATCTTACATTCTCCCACTTAGCCGAGTAATCATTTACTATGAGTATTAGATAAGCCTGATCAGGAGTTAACACTCATTTTAGCCTTAAACAAGTACTATAGCAGAGAAATACAACCATTGAATCATTATGCGACTCAGGACCCCCATTAGTCATACTATAGCCTTAATTTAAAACCTAATCGTCATGATCAAAATACGCATAAGCCCTTTGTTTGAATTGTAACTTTATTTGTCTATATGCCATGATACCGGTTGAACATATTCTAAGAGACATACAAAATCAAACTGAGGAAATTTCATTAACATAAAACGTAAGCTAGTAGAATATGCTCAAATAAGGTCTTTACTAAATCCCATATTCCGAACATGTTCTTCGTAAACCTTAGGAGGGAGACCTTTAGTCATCGGATCCGCAAGCATATCTTTAGTACTAATATACTCGATACAAAGATTATTTTCCTCAACTCGTTCACGTACGAACATATATTTTGTATCGAGATATAAACCAGCTCCAGTCGAACTGTTACTGTTCGAGAAACTAACGGCAGCTGAATTATCACAGTAAAGCTTCAATGGTCTAGAAATGGAATTAACAATTTTGAGTCCAGTGATCAGATTTCTAAGCAACATTCCATGACAGGTTGCGTTATAAACAGCAATGTACTCTGCCATCATCGTGGAAGTTGTGGTCAACTGTTGTTTATGACTCTTCCATGAAATAGGGCCGCCTGCTAACATAAAGATATAGCCCGAAGTGGATTTCTTGTCATCTTTGCATTTGGCAAAATCAGAATCAGAATAGCCCACCACTTCTAAATGATCACTTCATCTATAAGTTAGTTTATAGTCTTTCGTCCCTTGCAGATATCGAAGTACCTTCTTAGCTGCTTTCCAGTGATCTAGGCCAAGATTAGTCTGATAACGGCCTAGCATTCCAGCAATATAAGCGATATCTGGGCGAGTACAGACTTGAGCATACATCAAGCTCCCGACTACTGACGCGTAAGGTATCTGGCTCAGTTGCTCCTTCTCAACCTCTGTTGTCGGACACTGGAATGAACCGAAAACATCTCCTTTAACTACTGGAGCGACAGAGGGTTTGCATTGTTGCATGTTGTAACGTGTAAGCACACGATCTATGTAAGCCCTTTGGGACAATCCTAAGATCCCTTTGTGTCTATCTCGGTGAATTTCGATGCCAATGACGTAAGAAGCATCTCCGAGATCCTTCATGTCGAAGTTATGCGAGAGTAACCGCTTCGACTCATGCAACATGTCTAAACTATTACTTGCCAATAGAATATCATCTACGTAAAGGACAAGTATAGTAAAGTTGCTCCCACTCATCTTGAGGTAGGTGCATTGATCCACTTGATTCTTCATAAAACCTTGCTTCTTCATGACTTCATCAAACTTGAGGTACCACTGACGCGAAGCTTGTTTCAACCAGTAAATGGATTTCTTCAACTTACAGACTAGATGCTCCTGACCTTCAGGTTTAAAGCCTTCAGGTTGTTTCATGTAAACATCTTCATCCAAGTCTCCGTTAAGGAAAGCGGTTTTAACGTCCATCTGATGCAGCTCTAAATCAAAATGAGCTACTAGGGCCATGACGATCCTTAATGAATATTTACGAGAGACAGGTGAAAATGTCTCTTGATAATCAATTCCCTCTTTCTGAGTGTAGCCCTTTGCAACCAATCTCGCTTTGTAGCGTTCAACGTTCCCATTCGGATCCAGTTTTGTTTTGAACACCCATTTACATCCTACGGCTTTGACACTGTTGGGTAATTCTACCAAATCCCAACCGTCATTTTTCTTCATGGATTCAAGCTCATCAATCATTGTTTTATTCCATTTAGAAGACTGATCACTGCTAATGGCTTCATTGTAAGATATAGGATCATTGAGCTTTCCGGGATCCATTTCAGTCAGGTAGGTAACATAATCATCCCAATTAGTAGGCCTTCTTTGCCTAGATGACCTCCTGAGTGGATTATCGGGTTCAACGTTGTCTTGGTTTTGAGCGTTTGATGTGCCTTCGTCATGAGGTATAATGGGTTCTGATTGTAGAGGTAAATTTGGAGTTGGTGCAGTAGCTTCAGGTACAGTAGTTGCATTGGGTAAAAGAGGAGTAATCGGAGTAATGGTAAGCGATGAGTCTCCCCCCCCCCCCCCCCCCCGCGTCTTGTACTTCTTGCAATTCTTCGTAAGGGTTGGTACTGCTCCCACTGACCTTGAAATCCTCCAGGAACGCAGCACGCTTGGTTTCAACAATACGGGTGACATGAGAAGGACAATAGAAACGATAACCCTTAGAATTATCAGGATACCCGATAAAGAAACAGGTAACTGTTTTAGGGTCAAGTTTCCTTAGGAAAGGATTGTAAAGTTTTGCTTCAGCAATGCAGCCCCATACTTTCATATATTTAAGACTCGGTTTCCTTCCTGTCCAAAGTTCATAAGGAGTTTTAGGGACAGACTTAGAAGGAACTCTATTGAGTATATGAACAGCTGCTTTTAACGCTTCAGTCCAGAGGAATAATGGTAAATTAGAGTTGGCTAACATACTGCGCACCATGTTCATAAGGGTATGATTTCTTCTTTCAGCGACACCATTCTGCTGAGGTGTACCAGGCATGGTGTATTGGTTTACAATCCCCTGACCCTTACAAAACTCATAAAATGGACCAGGAGCTTGACCCACATCAGTATGTCTTCCATAATATTCACCGCCTCTATCTGATCTCACAACTTTAATCTGACGATCTAATTGCTTTTCAACTTTAGCCTTATAATCTTTAAAAGTTGCAAGAGATTCAGACTTTTCCTTAATTAGATATAAGTACATGTAACGAGAATAATCGTCAATGAACGTGATAAATGAAGTATGTCCTGTTATGCCAGCGATTTGGTAGGGACCACTAATGTCAGTGTGAATGAGTTCTAATAAATTAGAGCTCCTAGTGGCACCTTTCTTATTCGCTAATGTCATTTTACCTTTAAGACATTTGACACATGTTCCAAAATCAGAGAAATCCAGAGGAGGTAAGACTTCATCCTTTATGAGACGATTTAATCGTTCTCTTGAGATGTGGCCTAAACGTTGATGCCACAACATGGATGAAGTCTCTAAGTCTCGTTTCTCTTTCATCTTTGTGAGTGATTCATTAATGTTATATGACAACAAAGATTTGGAAAAGCCATCATCTAGTTCTAATCTATAGAGACCACCATCCATAATACCAGTACCATAAAGAACAGAATCATAGAGGATAGAGAGTTTGCGATGACCATGGGAAACAATAAAACCGTCCATGTCTAACTTTGGTCCTGATACAAGGTTCCGAGTTACCTCAGGAACATATAAGGTATCATAAAGTTTAATACATAAACCAGTTTTCATAAATAATTGTAATGTTCTAATGGCCTTCACTTCTAATTCTCGATCATCCCCAACCTTAAGCGTTCTTTGGTTTCTTTCCAGCTTCCGGATTGTAAGGAATCCCTGAGTTGAATTGGTAACATGAACCATAGAACCAGAATCAAACCACCAAGAATTAGCAGGAACACTTAAATTATAGGACTCAAGTATCATAAAATAATCGTTACCTTTCTTAGCCAGCCACTCCTTAAAGTCAGGGCATTCCTTCTGCATGTGTCCTGTCTTTTTACAGAACTTGCAGCGGATACTGCCTAAGGAGTTCTTAGAGCTGGAAGGTGCACTTGTATTAGGATTTGGCCTTTGGACTTTAGAAGCATCCTTCCTCTGATGATTGTTCTTCCTTTTCTTAGTGTTGGAGGTGGTGAAGTTTGCAACATCGGTAGTGCGATCCATCCTCATACGCTCTTCCTCCTGTACGCACATAGCGACCAGCTCACTCATCGTCCATTTGTCCTTCTGAGTGTTGTAATTAATCTTGAATGCTTCAAAGGACGAAGGAAGCGAAGTAATGATGAAATGAATGAGGAAACCATCACTGATTTCCATTTCCAGCCCCTTCAGCTTATTGGCCATGTCATTCATCATCATGATGTGCTCGCGAATGCCGCTCCTCCTATCATACTTAGTTGTCACCAGCTTGAGGATAAGGGTACTAGCGTGTGCTTTAGACGTCCCCTTGAACTGCGCCTCCACAGAAGCCAAGTAGGTTTTAGCATCTTCAGAATCAGGAATGGCTCCCGTGATTGCATTGCTTATGGACTGCTTCATGAACATGAGAGACATGCGGTTACACCTAGTCCATTTTTCATGAGTTAACTGCTGAGCAGCAGTACTTTGTGGAGTAAGGTCCGCTGGCTTATCCTCTTAGAGCATAGTCAAAGTCCAGCAATCCAAGTGTAAGCATGAGAGCATCCTTCCATGCAGCAAAGTTATCACCAGTCAAATGTGGAATCCCGCAATTGGGCGCTGATAGTGGAAATAAGATGAGCAAGTTATGATACTAAGGAAGAAGTCCTAATGTGATCTAAGGGCATGTTAAACTAAGGCAGGCATAAATAATGACCATTTTACATTATGAAGCTGTGATATTGTCTATTACTAACATCAAAATAATAGACTTAGTTAAAAAATTCTACTTAAACGAAGACAAATCAGCTTTGGCCAGAAGTGTAATCATTTGTGCAAAGTGGTTGTAACAAATCAGCTTTGGCCAGAAATTGAGACAATCACTTTAGTTATGCACTTGTTAAGTATGCCATCTATGAAGGAATTAAATCAGCTTTGGCCAGATATTAAGACATTCATGTTTATGATGCACACTTAACATAGCTTTCGTAATACTTGAATGATAAGTAGATGTATCAAATCAGCTTTGGCCAGAAATGATACATCAGAAGCTCATTCAAGTTAAGCCATTTTGGTTTTGTAAAACATTATCTGATTCTGATTAATTAACTAAGTAATTACAAAAACCAATTATTTAGTAGCAAACTACCTGTTAGAGCGGATCGAACTTCCTGTTAAAATAATGAGGTTTCGAGTGAGATTTCGACTCAGTTATGAGATCTCGAGTGAGATCTCGAGTCAAGTCTCGACTCATCATTATGAGGTCTCGACTCATTAAGGTCTCGAGTCGCAACCTCAGTGTCTCGAGTCGCAATCATGGTCTCGACTGCTGTGAATTATGAGATCTCGACTCCTTATGAGGTCTCGAGTCGCAACCATGGTCTCGAGTTGTGAAGATTGAAACCCTTAGTCGAAACCTTAGTGGTCTCGAGTCGAGACCTTATGATCTCGAGTTGAAATCGTTGTCTCGAGTTATGAATATTTGATAACACTTATGATTTCGAGTCGAGATCTTGGTCTCGGCTTGATGAAAAGGACCTCGAAACTTCCTGTTAACAGCTGTTAATGCAAAACATAACTGAAAATTCGAATTCTAAGGGATTATGAGATATGGTTTCCTGTTTTAAGATGATCTAATTTTATCAAAAATATTTCGAAAATTATAACTGTATATCTTTTAACAGTTTTCGAATAAACTTAACAGATTAAATTGGATCAAACAGGAAAAAACACTCATCAATCCTAGTTACATTCCAAAACATAAGGGAATTTTCGAATTTTCCTAAGAACATGATGAACCCTAAAAATAAAACATAAATTCTGGAACCCGAAATCTAAATCTTAAGACTTTTCTAAAATAGATTTCGGTTATAAGATTACCCATATTGGATTCGAGTGAACATATAATTAATCCTTTTCCGAAAACAGGGATTTCGAGTGATCATATTCGACTCGAAACCGGCTGTTAATGTTCATTAAGTTATCAAAATTCCGTTTTCTAGATTTCTATCCCAGAATTGATGGATACGAAAACAGAACTGACTAATCAACATATGCTCTGATACCACATGTTGGATCAGTTCTGTTTAATCATAATGGAAAACATGAAAACATACCTGTCACCGCAGACAGTGCAGTGGAGAATCTAGTGATAGAAGAAGCCATGGAATTCGACATAGTTTTCAGTGTGATCTGGTTCCTCCTTAGGGTGCTAACTGATGATGGTGATGATGAGAACCGAATAGGGGATTCAGTTATGGAGAAGAGGTTTCGATTATGATGTTATGCTTATGGGGTTTTTGTGTCTAACTGTGTAACCCTTTAACCTCTACATAAGTCTCCTTATATAAGCACCCAGGAGGAACCCTAATTAGTTAATAAAGGTAATATGGTCCATCAACAATTACCAACTAATATATTAATAGGTTGTTATATATTTTGATCTATATTATGTAAATGATTATAATGGCTATAGATTAAATATTAATACATAATATATTTAATCTTACACTTAAAGATATAACTTTTTATTATTTAATATATAAAATTACATTTATTTGACCCATGTAATAAATGAGATTTTTTTTAAAAGTAATAAATGAGATTTTTAAAGATATATTTTTTATTATTTGGTATATTAAATTACATTTATTCAACCCGAGGTTTTAAAAATATTTTTTTTATTATTTGTTATATAAAATTATATTTATTCAACTCGTGTATTACACGGGGTTCTAACCTAGTATTCAACTATATAAAATGGATACATATTGTTACACGTTAAAATTTACTAAATATTTTATAATAATATTATTCTTGGATTAGATATTCTATAAATTTATTTATCAATACAAGACACATTATATATTATTATTATATATTCTATAAAATTTAAACTTCATAACTAAACAAGAACCTTTCCACGTACCCTAGTCGTCGACGTATATGTGGGTGCACCCACATATTAAATTAAAAATCTTTTAAAATCTAGTTTAAATTAAAAATCTTTTAAAATCTAGTAATTTTTAATAAAATTCAAGTTACCGAAAATCGCTAGTTCCCTCCCTTACCCCAACTCCCACGTTAATTAAATTACATTATAATTACATCCTGTAAATATCTACAATATCCTATAATATCTCAATATATAATCCACGTTCCTGCAAAAAGATCACCCCAAAATCCAAAAACCCCTATATAATAATTCACACCATTCAAACATGCAAGATCACTCTCCAGCCTCTAAGAACCCTCTCTGAAGCACCCATGGATCGGTTACAGCACACACTTTCAATCTTGTAAGTTTGATACTTGTATGTGTTGGTCTCTTGATCATCACATACAAGGCATTTGTTTAAGGCTTATTTTCGTCCAGAAATATCATCCCATTTGTCAAAGGTTAGAACTCCCAACTGTGATCTTCGTTTATTTCACGAAAATAATTAGGTCTTATACATTGTTTAGTCACCAATGATATCTTATATGCATATATAATTGTTGATACACTTTTGTGTGGACGCGGCATGTTCGGTTCGAGCCTTTAACGGAATGAAGACCAAGTCGGATATCCTCCTATCCCACTTGGGTCCGACAAGTTTGTTCCGTTTAATTTGTAATGTATAAACAAACAATGCATGTTGCATTTAGGGTTGTATTTATTTGTGTGTTTAGTTAGTAGACTGGGCTAATCCTTCTTTGGGCCTAAACATTCACTTGGGCCCAAAGTGAACTTCCTGCACATGACGAAACACAAAGTGTTTCTTCCATAAAAGACAAAAACATGAAGAAACACAATGTGTTTCTTCCATAAAGGACAAAGCCACGGTGAAACACAAGTGTTTCATCACACTACATGACGAAACACGACGAAACACCCTTTGTTTCGTCGTGTGTTGGGCTTCTTCAGGCCCAGTGTCTGGCCCAAATGTGTTTCGTCGAGCCCCCTTTTCGTTTCGTCGTAGTTTAGGCCTAGGTTACTATATAAACAGCTTTCTGGTTTCACTTTGGAACTAGATGAGAGAATACCCTGAGAGTTATACTGACAAACTGTGTGTGTATCAGTTGTAATTGGTTCTCATCCCGTTTAATCAATAGAGTGTGTTTCATTGGTTAATCCGTGTTCATTACATTCTGTGTTTGGTTTGCACCGTCACAGGGATTCCGCACCCGTTACCGTGTTTGTTATAAACAAGGATTCGGTTTTCGTTATCGATCCTCAGATTTCGGGACCTACAAGTGGTATCAGAGCTTTGGCTCTAATCCTTGTTTAAAACCAAACATTGTTCGTGTTTTAACAAGTGTGTTATTGTGATCTTTCAGATTTCATTCCTGAAAAGTTCATATATTTTCTGAAATATTTCCTAAAATCTGTTAGATCTTGCTTGTTTTGCTCAAAAGTTTTATCAAAAACCTTGTTAAATTGATTGTTTACGTGTTAAACCGGGTTTTTAGTAAAAGTTTTAAGCGAATTCGGGTTTCGGAAAATTGTTCGATGACCGGAATCTTCAAATATTCATCGTGTTCTTCACTAATATTCAAAGTGTTCTTCATTTTTTCAACCTTTTGATCTTTGTCAAAGTGACTGTACAAGTTGTTTGTGTTTTTAAATTTAATAGATAAAAGGAAATCTATTAAAATATGGGTCACAATGTTGTGTTCGGTGAGAAAAGCATGGCAGTTTGAAAAGGGTGTTCTGAAGTTTGAAAATAGAGTCTCTTGTGTCAGAGAAGGATAAGGCTTCTTTGAAAATATTTCACCAACTCTCAAATCTTATCAAAATCTGTTTCGTCATTCACACATTCAAATCAGTTTCGTCATATGCAAACAAACCTTTTCAGTTTCGTCGGAATACTTATCAGTTTCGTCGCTTACACTTCCATCTGTTTCGTCGCTTACACTTCGACCTGTTTCGTCGCCATTCAGAATTCAGTTTCGTCGCAACACATATACAAATCAGTTTCGTCGGCCAAGTTATTCATTTCAGTTTCGTCGATAAGACATCAACCTGTTTCGTCACAATACAACATAACAATCCAGTTTCGTCGACATCTCATCTAAGTCTGTTTCGTCGACCAGCATTCAAGATCAGTTTCGTCGACGTTACAACACAGATTCTGTTTCGTCGCCAAGTTATTCAACCTGTTTCGTCGATACTTGTCAATTTTTAACAGAGGACTTCTAAAAGTGTGATAACAGTCTGTTTTCAAGAGTGTGATCAGTTTTTCACATACATACATCAAATATGAGTTGTACTAGCCCTTGGGATTGGAGTACGGATCCACAACCAGATCAAAAATAGATGTCGATGGCCGAATATTTAGCGAGTACCATACCTAAACAACAACAGTCAATAAGTGCAAGTCAATGGGCAATGGTGTCGAATCAAAATCAGAGCATTCAAAATCTTTTGCTTAGTGAGAATGAGACGGGTAGCAACAATCGCCCGCCAAAGTTAAATTACATGAACGACTATCCATCATGGAAGGGTCGTTTCCATAATTACGTTCAAGGGCAAAACACAGAATTGTGGACGTGTTTCACCTCTGCATTTAGTGAAGCTCTTGAAGAAGCAGGATCAAATGCGACAACTTTCAATAATATGCAAGAAGCCGACAAAAAGGCATATGATCTGGAGAAGAAGGCGTATGCTATTCTCACTCAAGCACTTCACAGAGACATCTTTCATTAATTCTCATATTGTAAGACCACGAAAGGTTTATGGGATGCATTGGTAGCGAGAGGAGAAGGAAATACAGCTACTAGAAAGACACACCATGATCTATTGAAGAAAGAGTTTGAATCATTTCAGTTCTTGGATAATGAAACTCTGAATGATATGACTTCTCGTTTTTATCATTTGATTAGTGAAATGAGTTCTTATAGTGTTGCTGCAACTCATCCGGAAATGGTTGCACGATTTGCTGATGCTCTACCTCCTAAGTGGAGTCCATTCATTGAGCTTCTAAAGCATACGGGCGCTTTGGATGCAGCCAATGTCAGTCTTTATGAATTCATTCAGAAGTTGGAGCACAAGAACGAAGAGGAAATTCGGAAAGCTAAAAGGATTGCAACTGCACCTCCTCAAAACACAGAAATGTATTTGCCTGGTTTTGGTCCTTCAGCTAGTTCTAGTTCCATTCAGCAACCGAAGCTTCAAACGGCGTTTGTGTCCAATACAAGCTCATCTCCGTTTCCACAGTGGAATCAAAGTGCTTACATGTCACAATCCATACCCCAACCTCAAGCCCAACCACAACAACAACAAGCGCATTATACCAACAATCCTTCACCCCAAAACACCAACACTGTCAGAGTTGATACTTCCAATCTTTCAAAAGTCAGTGTAGAAGTTGCAAAGGAACATTTAGAACTTCTCAACACAATGTTCAGTTCATACTGTGGATTGGTAGCAGGTCAAATTGGAAACATCAATATGACCAATGAAGATTATCAGCAGATAGACCGTGATGAAATGGAGTTAATGGATATCAAGTGGGCGTTTGCAAGTGCTGTTAGAAGGGCAAAGGATTTCATGACTCGAACTGGAAGAACTTCGTTGGAAGGCAAAAATGATACGAAGTACGGGTTCAATAAAGATGCGGTTACATGTTACAATTGTGGCGAAAAGGGTCACTTCAAACGTGAGTGCACCCTACCAAGCAAACAAGGCAATCAGAATCCGTTCAGAACTCAGACGAGTACTTCTAATGCAAATCAAGACAATCGTGAAAGAAGGATAGTAGCAGTGAACAACAATCAGAACCAGTCTGGACCATCAAACACCAATCGAGCATTGACCGTTCAAGCTGATGAAGGGTGCGATTGGTCTGTACAATTGGGAGATAATAATCAAGGAGGTGGAACAGCATGCAATGTAAAGATCATCAATCACATCAAGCATGTTCACAGGGAAGAGTTTTCTGAAAGTGATGATAGCTCGGGATATAGTGGGAGTTCAGATGAAGAAAGCTCGAATGCGGGAGATTATAATTCTGAAGATGGATCTTTCTCTTCTCAGACTGCCTTTATGGCTAATGTCACAGCTTCTACAAGTCAGGTAAAATCTGAAACTCCTAGCATATGTAGTGATTGTGCTGATATGAAACATGAATGTGATAGAGTGAAACTTGAATGTGATACGATTCATAGTCATAATCAGAGTTTGGTTATTGAACTGTCAAAGTGCAAAGAGGCAAACATGGCCTTAGCTCGCAATGAAAAGGAGTTTAAAACAGTTATTGAAACCCAAAAGAAAAGTGTTTCTGAATTAACAAAAACTGTTTTCAACAAACAAATTGGTATTAATAACTACCTTAATATCATTGAGGAAACCAAGAAAGAGCTAGCCATGGCCAAGTGTGAATATGAAGCGATCAAGCTCAAATTGGAGAGTTATTCTAACTCCCGATATGTGCTCGATCACATCATTGACGTTCAGAAACTAAAGGGAAACGTTAAAGGCGTTGGTTATAGGAAGTGTCCACCCCCTTTGAGACACGACTATACCAAGTCTCCCGATGAAGAGGATATGCCTCATTTTGAACCCAGTGTGCCTCTTGATTATGAGGAAGTTACTACTGGCCTAGGGTTCAAATCGGACAGTTCTTCAAGTACATCATCTAAGCAAACAGAAACTTCAACATCTACGAAACAAAGTCCTCCAATCATTGAGGACTATGATTCGTCGGATGATGAATCAGATGTGAATGACCAGGATGAATCACTTGATAAGAAGAAGGGAATAGAAATTCCAATTGAGAATCATATTCTTTGTGATCCTCCTATTCCTGTTGTGCAACAAGTTGCCAAACAAGTGATAAATCCTGTCAAGAATGACAAGAAATCTGTGTCTACCATTAAGAGTAATAATGTGTTGTACACTTTGGTTGGTGATTCTAAAATCTATTCAGATCACGATTTTCCAATTCAAAATGTCAATCCATATTCGATTGATAAAGTTTTTGAAGATAATACAAACAAGTTTTTGGGAAAGACAATTCCAGGAGTCACTGTAACTCAATGTGACCCAATTCCAAAAGCTGAAATCAGGAAACAATTTGGAAATCAAAAATCACCAACAAAGCAACAACCTTTTGCTCCTAAGGGTAAACAACCAAAAAGGCGAGCTCAAAAGCCTAATGTTTCTCAATCAAAATCTGAAACAAAAGGAGCTCGTAACCAGAAGAAAAACAGTGATGTCAAGTTTGTAGCATCAAAGGGTACTGATAAAATTGAGACTTTTGAAAACAAATCAAACACCGATTTTATCTAACAAGTCAAGATTTTAAAACGTAACAGTCAAAACAATTACACTCAACATACAAACGGGTGTGATGAAAAAGCAAGTACCTCAGGTTCTACAGGTTCGACATCTGTTGGTCGATCAAATTCTCCTAAGTTTGTGGAAAGGAGAACGTGTTTTAAATGTGGGGAGTTTGGGCATATCATTAAGAACTACTCAAACACTCCTAAAGAGAAATTTGTGCAAAGAGCACCACCTGAAAAGGTTCACCCTCAACGTCGTCCTGTTTCACCAAAACATGATAAAAGAACTGTTAAAGAACAAGAAACAAAACAACGACGTCAAAACGTCAAAGAAGTTGAAAAGGCGTTAAAACCGGAGGTTGTCCAAACAAAGTCTGTTAAGTTAGAAATTAAAAATGAAAAACAAAAACAGATTTGGAAACCAAAATCGGTAACTGTTTCAGGGGAAGCTCATTCCATTCCGAATCATCAGGAAATCGAAGTCACAATCCTCGATGATGAAGGACGACCCAAGTCTATTAAGGCTTGGGTCCCCCTCTCCAACTAATCTCTGAGTGAGTGTGCAGGATGTTCCAGGAGGAACTATCGATAGTCATCGGATTGTTGATAGTGGAGTGTCCATGCACAAGATCGGCGACAAAAAAATTGTTGCCTTTGGTGGAGAGAAAAAGAAAGGAAGACAGAATTGTCTGTCGAAAGAAATTGAAAACCTTCGAGAAAATGAAAAATCATTCCAAAGCTTGATTGTTAATGGCTTTGATCGGGTCCCCAGGATAGATTCAATCAAAATGTACGCACCTGCAGCACGTCTGAAGATTCATAATCCACAAAATGAACGTGCAGTGTACATTTCTTCGCGGTGTTATTGAAGAAAATGTGTTTGTTGAACAAACCAACTGGGTGTGCGGATGCCTTGGCGTGAATTGAACAACCGCACACTACTTCTCAAAGAGAAAGACAAAGACCTTCGCTGGTGCAATGTGGAAGACCAGCCGGACCCAAATGTTTCTGATCTTGTGGCTGTGAAGAGATTTCTTAGTAGCTTCAAAAATCGACTTTGAAATCCACACTGGCTGGATATCCAGTTTGGGAGAGCACTCAAATTCCTTGCAATGCACGAAGCAGTTGCAGGATACGGTTTTAAATTTCATATCTCTTCTATACTTGTCGATATTTAAGCTGCTTTATGAATTATATCATCTCGTACAACACTCGTTGGCCTGACACGTTGAACTCGAATATGACCTCACACGTGATCGTTTCAATATGAAACTCATCAATGTTGTCATGGTCCGCACCGCTTACCGACGTGCCAACTGATTTTTCCAAAATTCGATAAATCTTTTCTGATTAAAACTTAATTTTGGTAAACGGCATTGAGGTAAAACATGAGTTAACTGACATCGGGAAATCCTTTTTTTAAATACCTTTGTGTTTTTAAAATTTCTCTTAGTTTGTTGATTTTAGGGGGAGTAAATCCAAATTTGAAAAATTCAAAAACATTGAAAAATGTCAAAAACGCAAAAACATTGGAAAAACAAAAATGAGTTTCTTGGCGAGAAAAAGAGAAAATGATAGTAAATCAGTGGTTTGTTGAAACCTCTTCAAACTGAAATGCAAAATGAAAAACAATAAGCAGCTCTATATAAGATGTATCAGTAGGCTCACAATCATTTTAAAGTGTGTAGGGCGATATAAACTTAAATCGACTGAAGACCAGGTGGGAACCACACATTGGCATATGGTCTTAGTACCGAAATTTCGTTTGAGAGATTGCCGAGGTTCTGAGATATTCGGTCTTTATGCTGTTTATCATCTGGGTATCATGGTTGTATCTTTTACCGTAAAAATAACGGAGACGAAGTCTAGATCTTCCATGATACTATACATACGTGTACATATTGCATTCGACCTCAATAAGTGATCAACAATCACATGTCCAACAAAATAAGTGATAATTTATCACAGATTCTTTGCGGGAGTCAAGTTCGTCTCTTTACTGTACGAAAGTACTGACCTGTTCACGGACTTGCTCCTGTGCCCTCATGCATCGAAAATCAAGTTCCTCATCAATAAGTGATTCTATCACATAGGGCTTGTTTTCAACCAAAATAAGTGAGTTTCTCATATTCTTTTATACGGTCAAACAGATGATAATCGGTATACTCACCGGTAAGATGAACTCTCGTGCATACCTTGATACGGGAATGTGTCGTGTGTGGATGAACACCGGTCGGTAAGTATAAATCATACCTTAACGTATCCCCTCGCCATGATTACATCTGATAAGTTGAGCTTAAGTGGACAACAATACCGATAATTGTTATAGGATGCTTATCTAAATGTTAACTAATTGAACAAAAAGAGCGTTTTGGCGTGACCGTACACTGATATGATTCTCTTACCCTCGAAACTCGCAAAAAGAATGTCTGTAAATATTTGTTTACTGCTTTCGTTTCTGCATCTTTGTATATATTTATTTATTGCTTTCCGTCTTTACATTTGAAAAATGAAAAATTCCAAAAAGATTTTAGGTGTGTTTTAATATAAACTTTATAAAATCCAAAAAGATTTTGCTTCTAGTTTATTTTTGATTGACTGATGTTGGAACTCGAGTCTATCCTACCCAAAATCCTGATTGTAAGCCGGAAAACAATTGCATCTTCATAAACAGTCGAAGTTAACAAGTTTTGAAAGTTAAAGAATTAAAATTGATCATTTTCTAAACTTTCAAACTGTTTTCGGTCGGTGTTTGATTGAGATTTGATCTCATATGTGTCATTTGTTTAAATGTTAACTATATTCCAAGCGGTTTTACGCGTTTAGCTTTCTTGCATGTGCAGATGCTAAAGGAGAGGAGAACATGTTCGATGACAAGCTTTGGAATGAAGACACGAAGTGGAGGCACTCAAAGGATAAAATGATCGAGTTGCCGCTGACCCTTCATCAACACCACAAGGATCTGAAGAATTGACAAGTCAAAAGATTCACGAGCATAACTCAATGGAGAGTTCAATTTAAGGGGGAGTTTGTTAACACACTTTCTAAATAAAATGGGGAGTTTGTTGATACACTTTCTTCTTACGACGCGTGAAGACTTTGAAGATCCTCCGACATGAAAGACATGGAAGTCGAACCATCACAGCAGCGTCCAAGGGGGAGTTTGTTGATACACTTTTGTGTGGACGCGACATGTTCGGTTCGAGCCTTTAACGGAATGAAGACCAAGTCGGATATCCTCCTATCCCACTTGGGTCCGACAAGTTTGTTCCGTTTAATTTGTAATGTATAAACAAACAATGCATGTTGCATTTAGGGTTGTATTTATTTGTGTGTTTAGTTAGTAGGCTGGGCTAATCCTTCTTTGGGCCTAAACATTCACTTGGGCCCAAAGTGAACTTCCTGCACATGACGAAACACAAAGTGTTTCTTCCATAAAAGACAAAAACATGAAGAAACACAATGTGTTTCTTCCATAAAGGACAAAGCCACGGTGAAACACAAGTGTTTCATCACACTACATGACGAAACACGACGAAACACCCTTTGTTTCGTCGTGTGTTGGGCTTCTTCAGGCCCAGTGTCTGGCCCAAATGTGTTTCGTCGAGCCCCCTTTTCGTTTCGTCGTAGTTTAGGCCTAGGTTACTATATAAACAGCTTTCTGGTTTCACTTTGGAACTAGATGAGAGAATACCCTGAGAGTTATACTGACAAACTGTGTGTGTATCAGTTGTAATTGGTTCTCATCCCGTTTAATCAATAGAGTGTGTTTCATTGGTTAATCCGTGTTCATTACATTCTGTGTTTGGTTTGCACCGTCACGGGGATTCCGCACCCGTTACCGTGTTTGTTATAAACAAGGATTTGGTTTTCGTTATCGATCCTCAGATTTCGGGACCTACAATAATGATAAGTATATTTATTTTCCAGAACATGTGAACCTTAGAATATGTAAAATAACATATGAAACTTCACAAATTCGCACACACATGCACCATAGACGGTTAAAAACGGACTATTTGCGCGTAACATAACCACAATTCCAAAAAGTCTAAAAAATTATGAAAAATATTAAAAGCATTATTACAGAAAGTTTAACCAAAAATATGAACTAAGGAAAAAGAATCAGATCGTTTTGACTTTCGTTACACATCTTATTTTTACAGTAGGAAACTTTTATATAATTTTTTGCTATGTATCTAGGGCTATAAATAATTTAAATTATTAAAAATAGGAAAACCCATTGTTAAATTCTCAAAAGCATAAAAGTTTGTGTTCTTAGACTGCCCGTAGTGGGGCGTTTTTTTTAAAAAAAAATTAAAAAAAAAACGCCTAGAAACGCCCCCACCCCCATTACATGGGGCATTTAAAAAAAAAAAATCAAAAACTTGAAGTTGGCGTGTTTATTATAACGCTGAATGGGGTTTGACTTGGAGTGCATGTGGCCAATGAGAGTGCCAATGTTGTTAATTAATGCCGCCCACTTTTGCAAAAGTAAAAAAAATTTTTTCTTTGTCCCAGCCAATGAGAAAGTAGTATGTGTTTTTTTTTAAATGATTGGAAGGGGTATTGGACATTATTGGAATAATGCCCCACTACACCTCTTTTGCTATAATGCACAACGATGACTAGGATGCCACGTGTCGGATAATGCCCCATGGTGGGGGCATTATTTTTGTTCACCACTACGGGTGGTCTTACAGTGTAATTAACCTACAATTGTGATTTTTGGATTTAAAAGTGATAGAACTATTTTTCACAAATTATTGAGTTTTAGACTAAGCCGAAAACCGTTACAAAAAATCAACAATAGAGAAAATTTTACGATAAACACTTTATTTTCCCTGTAGCTTATAACCAAAAATGAGTTATTATGATTCCTATGAATTTTTATGTTAGTCTATCATTTAAGATAATATGTATATATATTTTAAAAGCCGAATGGCTGTGTTAACCGGTGAAAATAAATCTTAGGAATTATTTATTTTTTTCTTTTATATCTAAAGATTTTTTTGACTCAAAATAAGTATTATTGAACCATAAAGTTTCTGGGAAATAATAATTTTAGATTTATTAGTCGCCCGAGTATTTACTTTGCATTTTTTTTTACCCTAAACGCATGAATTACCCTAGAACCGACGAAGCACAAGCTTAGGAACGTAGTTTTATTTTTATTCCAGAAAGGTTTGACCCAAAATATGAACATATGCATGTTATATGATCTGAGAATAATAGATTATGTAATGTTGTATATTTTTCTATGAATTTAAGTATTAATATATTTTTCTTTTACATATTTAAGTTATATTTTCATAAATACAAACACTTATGGGTTTTCGTAGGGGTGTTCAAGTTTGGATATTCGAAAATTTCGGATAGCTCATCTCACTATCCGATTCTGTATCCAAAATTTCAGATATTCGGATTTTGGACACCCGGAGTTTCGGATACGGATTGGATAGTGAAACGAATATTTGAAAATCCAAAAAAGTATTTATTATTTCAAAATATTTTTAAAAATATTTCATATTTTAAATATAATCGGTTTATATTTAGCATTTTACAGTATTTGATACCATCCCAAATTTCATGAACATCAATTGTACCAAATGAAAAACAAACTAGCATTTAGGACTCACCCAAAATATGAACACATGTATGTCATATGATCCGAGAATATATTATGTAATGTTGTATATTTTTTTAAAAATTAGTATCAATATATTTTTCTTTTACATATTTAAGTTATATTTTCATAAATACAAACACTTATGTGTTTTCACAGGGGTGTTCAAGTATGGATATTTGAAAATTTTGGATAGCTCATTTCACTATCTGATTCTGTATCCAAAATTTCAGATATTCGGATTTCGGACAACCGGAGTTTCGGATACGGATTGGATAGTGAAGCGGATATTTGAAAATCCGAAACAATATTTAGGGTAAATTACACTTTTCGTCCTTTATTTTGTAACGGGTTGCAATTGATAGCCTTTAACTTCAATAATTACAGTCACAATCATTCGAAAAACGCATTACACCTTTCGTCCTTTAGCACTAACCAAGTTAAAATTTTCAGTTATGTCTATCCATTTAAGGGTATTCTGGTCATTTCATGTTTTTATTTAATATGTTCATTAATAATCTTGAACCAATGGTTTTATTTCATTAAAAAAAATGAGTAACAACATGATGAAATCATCTTCTAGTTCTGAAGATGATGCCACCAGAAAAGTTTCTGCATCAAAGAAAAGAAAAGGAACAAGTGATAAGGAGTATAATCCTGAAGAAGTGAAAGCGAGTGCCATTCAACGGGTGTGGTCACCTGCTAATGAATTAAAGCTTCTGCAGGCTCTAATGGAGCAACCTGAGAAAGGCAACACGACCATGTTGTTCGAGACGGTGAGTAAATGTTTGGATTTCGATGTACAAAAAAAGCAAGTTGCAGATAAAGTGCAGAAGCTAAGGCAGAAGTACAAGGAGATTAGTGAAGGAAGAAAAGCTGCCAGTTCTGATAAACACAATGTGAGTGTTTACAAATTTTCTCAACAAGTGTGGGGGGAAGAAGATAAAGGCAAAAAAAGAAGAAAAGCAAGAGGGGGGGGGGGGGGGGAGATGGCTGAGAGATTCTAGAGTTGGGGTTGAGGAATTGGGGAAGATGATGTTTTTTATATATGTCATATTTTTTGTTTTATTTAAAAAGGAACATTTTAAATAAAAGAATGAAATGACCAGAATATCCTTAAGTGGATAGACATAACTGAAATTTTTAACTTGGTTAGTGTTAAAGGACGAAAGGTGTAATGCGTTTTCCAAATAAAGGGTTGTGACTGTAATTATTGAGAGAGCCAAGGGGCTGGCGGCGGTCGAGTAGTCGACCTTTAACTTCAATAATTACAGTCACAATCCTTAATTTGGAAAACGCATTACACCTTTCGTCCTTTAGCAATAACCAAGTTAAAAATTTTAGTTATGTCTATCCACTTAAGAGTATTCTGGTCATTTCATTTTTTTATTTAAAATGTTCATTATTAAATAAAACAAAAAATATTACATATATAAAAAACATCATCTTCCCTCTTGCTTTTTTTTTTGCCTTTATCTTCTACCCCGACACTTGTTGAGAACATTTGTAAACACTCACACTATGTTTATCAGAACTGGCAACTTTTCTTCCTTCACTAATCTCCTTGTACTTCTGCCTCAGTTTCCGCACTTTATCCGCAATTTGCTTTTTTTTACATCGAAATCGAAACATTTGCTCACCGTCTCAAACAACATGGTCGTGTTGCCTTTCTCAGGTTGCTCCATTAGAGCCTGCAGAAGCTTTAATTCATTAGCAGGTGACCACACCCGCTGAATGGCCCCCGCTTTCACTTCTTCTTCAGGATTATACTCTTTATCACTTGTTCCTTTTCTTTTCTTTGATGCAGAAGCTTTTCTGGTGACATCATCTTCAAAATTAGAAGATGATTTCATCATGTTGTTACTCAAATTATTATTATTATTATTTTTTTGTGAATGAAATGAAACCATTGGTTTAAGATTATTAGTGAACATTTTAAATAAAAACATGAAATGTTCATAGACATAAATGAAAATTTTAACTTGGTTAGTGCTAAAGGACGAAAAGTGTAATGCGTTTTTCAAATAAATGATTATGACTGTAATTATTGAAATTAAAGGTTATCCATTGCAACCTGCTACAAACATAATTGACGACGAAAAATGTAATTTGACCTATTTATTTTTTCCAAATAGACAAGAGTAGTCACTCATCTACAGATATTGGTACCAGAAACACAACCGTTATTTCTAATTTTCTATCATCGATCATGGAAGCTCACAAGCTTTTCAAAAGAACGACAACATGATGTACCACTTCTAGCAGTTAAACCCACCACTAAAAAGAATCAACCCATCTACAATGGCGATGCAAACTTCTCACACCGTAAGTATAATTATATCTTTAGATTTGCATTCACAGTGATAGGGTTAAACCCTAAAAGAGAAGAACTAGGAGAATATTTGGAGAAGATAGGAGAATTTCAAACTTCAAATCTGATTTCTTTTCCTTCATATTACGTACATAAATAAGTAAATAACCCAAACAATTACATTAGACTCCCAAAACTACTAATAATTAGTAAAATACCCCTAAACTATTATTCTTCATGTAACAATACTTCCCCCTTAAAAGATTCTTGACCTCAAGAATCACAAAATAGAGAAAAAAAAATGCAGCATCCATGAGTTCTTTTGGGTCGACTCATTCCAGGGTGGACGCCATTCGGTCCTTCCGATTGCAATCGGAGAAATCCTAGCGATGCGCCATGGTGGGCGCCAATCATTTATGGAACTCGCCTTTGCCTTTAAGCAGGCACCAAAAAGATTGTTGTTAACAACGTCAATTATATCATCATCTGGGAGGGTATCAAACTTCCTACCATATTTGACATGAAGACCTTGACGAACAGGAATCGCATCACTGTTCGGAACCAGTAGGCCAGCCTTAACAACATTGTATAGTCTAGTTTTGGGTTCTTCGCAAGCGCCATTAGCAAGGATTATGCAAAGTGTGTCTCTATGTTTTCTTCCTTTATGAAGAACGGTGTCTTCATTGAAGGGCTAGAGCTTTTTCACTGTCTCATGTAGTGCAACAATGGAATTATCATTGTTAATATTTTCATCAACAACAATTATGTCTTCTGTCTTCCGAGTACCCATCCGCGAATCATCGCTAAACAACCCTTTATCAGGGCCGCCTCCGCCGCCGCTAAAAGTGCCACCGCTTGAATGCTCCTTGAGTGCTCGTAAGATCTCTTCTTGTTGTTTCAACATGGCGGCTAGGGTTTCTTGGAGATTTGAGATTGCCTTGCCATGTTCCTTGAGAGTGCTGTCAATTTCTTGATTGCGAGTGTTAGTCATGGTAATCGAAAGTAATTCCGACCGGAGATCGGAACGGCTCTGATACCCTTGATAGGGTTAAACCCTAAAAGAGAAGAACTAGGAGAATATTTGGAGAAGATAGGAGAATTTCAAACTTCAAATCTGATTTCTTTTCCTTCATATTACGTACATAAATAAGTAAATAACCCAAACAATTACATTAGACTCCCTAAACTACTAATAATTAGTAAAATACCCCTAAACTATTATTCTTCACGTAACACACAGTTTCAGAGTTCAGTTCTAAATTGATAGAATCTTGTTGAAATATTTAATGGGTGTTTGGAATTTTGTAAAAATTGGGTTGCATGCCAACTGTTCGATGAAATGTCCGTTTGAATTTTATTACAATTATGTCTTGTAAATTGATTTTAGTTTCTTTTTATTTATGTGTTTGATGAAATTTTTTTTTAATAAACTCTCCGGAAAACCCTTTTAGTATTTAGTTTATTAATTTGAATTTTGAACTATATAGACTTTGAGGGTTTATTCAATGTCACTTGCTGGTTAAGTTTCTTTTCGTTTAAAAGTTTTTCATTATTGTATCAATAACAGAAAGTGTTGATCAAGTTGATCAACAGGTTTTACAGTTATTTTAACATCTTCATATGTTCAGTATTGCATGTTTTGGATTGGTATTTGTTTGAAGTGTTGAAAGGTGTGTTTCTTGTGCTTTCTTGATAATGTTTCACTGATCTTTTGAATTTTTTTTGTCAGGTTCTGTCATTGAGAAGTTGCTCATCGTTTAGAAAATCATATTCTTTTAGCATCATAGATTTGCAAAGATGTTCCACCATTGAGATCCGGTCTCTTTTCCGTTTTACAAATCGTTATATTTATCTTAGAAGCGCCTTTTGTACTCAGTCAAAGCGTAGGTCTCGCGGACCCGTGATGGCCGCCAAGAAAGAATCGAAAGGTATATACATGATTACAACTTTTATATAGCTTTGTAGTCAGTAAAATATGATTGTGAACATAAATAATCCAGCTTAATTATAATAACTTGATAAGTGTTTTTTAACGGGTCGATGGATTCCATTGTTTAGGAACAAAACAAGGAGATGGAAGGTACAAACATACCGTTGACCTTCCGAAGACGACTTTTGGTATGCAAGCAAATTCTGCTGCCAGGGAACCTGAAATCCAGAAATTATGGTATGAAAATCAGGTTTTCAAGAAAGTTTCTGAAAAGAATAGCGGGGTCGGTTTTGAGGATTATTCGAGTTCTTTTACGCTACAATGTTTCTGTCTCTACTCTTATCTGATATTGTTTGTGATTTCAATAGTGAAGAGGTATGGTCCCAATTCCTTGCCAACATGGCAAGGACCATACCACTTTCTCCATCCTACATGGCAGTGACATCAACCGCATCATCCAGAAGCTCCTAGAAGCTTCTGGAAAAGATCCAGGTGACACCAAAGGTGCTCCAGCCGACATAAAGGACAACACGTGTCACCAGGGATCAAGCGCCAAGTGGACCTGCAACAGGTCAGGGAGCAGCCCGACAACATCAGTACGATGTTTCCAAATTAGGCAAATACAGGCGCGCCACGTGTACCACTACACTGACCGCAGCAGAGGAGACCAAGGGGATATTCCCCTTGGTCGGACAGCTGGCGCGCGTCTACAGCTGGCATTGCTGCTCCTTCCCTTCTTCACCCTCCGGCTATAAATAGAACCCTTCATCATCCAGGTTGATCATCTTGCTCTCACTATTCTCACACTTAACACACACTCTTATTTCTTCCTCGGAACAGTACTTATTCTCACGCCGGAGCCTGGTTAAGAGGGAAACCCCCATATTCCCCTCTTAACGAGACTAACGGTGTTGCTGTTTTGCAGGAACCAAGCCATTTCACGAGCAGAAAGAGAGATTGAACCCACAGAAGAAATAACCGTCACACCCTCAAAATCCACACGCGGAGTATTACCGCGAGGCGTGTGACGACCAGGATCTTAGCCACTAATTATTTGGAACCGTTTAGTTATTATTTCAAATAATGGTATAATTAGCGACCAATTTTAAATTTTTCAAAACATAGCTTGAGTTTGCAGCGGAAAGGAAAGAAGAACACATCGTAATTTAAAACCACAAGTTGTTCATATGAAACTTACGAACCACGCACTTCATCCGATTGCAACGTCCGTCCAGAGCTGTATCGAGCAACCTGCAAAGCATGCAGTAGAGTGTCAACATAAAGTTGGCGAGTTCACGTGTTTGTAGTTTTCCAGTTTTTAATTCCAAAAACTTGTTTTAACCAGTTAATTTATCCGTTTATACATGCCATGGGGAGCTACCCCACAAGTGAGCGACTAAACTGTTTTTCCAATACCGAATACTATTCATCCGTACGTTTCCGTAGAGTGCCCCGTTTGTCAATGTTCTATCATCATTGACGGTTTTGCCAGAGTACATTAGTTCACGCCCGATCCCATACGCGGGCACGGTGTGAGGTTGGTGAGACCTAAATAGCGCTATCAACTAATAACCCGTTCGCCCGACCCCGGCGACTAATCGGTATTAAGTAGTAGGGACTTGAGTGATAGAGTTTCGTTTAGTGTTGCTCGTTGCATTTCCGTACAAACAGTAATTAACTAAGAGTCCCGCATAAGGGGAGAAAAGTAGGTTTGTATCCCTCACAGGGGATAGTGTTGTTACCCGTATCCCACACAAGGAGATAGAAATACCGTATCCCGCACAAGGAGATAGTAAGCAATCCCAAACCAGGAAAAGTTGTTTCGTTCCGTTTCCCAACCACCAGGAACGCATGCTTTAAGTAAAAAGTAGTGAACTCACCTTTGCTTTGCTCGGTTGACAATTTACTCGTGTTACGTTGGTCAACCATACCCTATTATGGTTATTAATATTTATTAGGTTCGTATGCAGGTAATGTCATGTATAAATTACACGTATCTAACACATAGCATGTAAGTCAATCCATCATGTAATCATGTAGAGCATGCAAGTCAAGCTGTCATGTAACACGTAGAGTATGTGAGCCTTATTTAAAATTCATAGTGAAAGCCCAATAGTGAGAACAGTAATCAATGTACGGTCCAAATAAACGTACAACTCAAATAAGAGTGTGCGGCCCACTTAGAGTGTGCGGCCCGAATATAAGTGTACGGTCATGCAATATTGAGTTGTACACTGTGCAACTTGTGTTTGTAAACTCAAAGTATGCGACTATTTCAAATAGTTCAGACAATATTTCTTTCAAGTTTACCCGATCAAGGTAGCACCAAAACAAGATTTCAACATCACAGTTCCCTAAACATCTATCATATGATTCTTGTCATCATTAACCTAATATAACATATATGAACCTTTTCGAAGAACACCAACACAGAAACATTCATTATTTGTTCGTATGCAAACAAGTCCTCAACTTCATCATTCCTAGGTTCACTAATTAATCAATATCCTAATAATCAATTTATTTAATCATTTCTAGCAAACCCACTAACGTTCACTTATTAATTAAAAATCATCAATGTACTCGACAAGCATATCACCGGATACGAATAAACAGTTTACCATTCAAACCTTTAAGGATTAACAAGTACTACAAAACAATTCCCAAAAAATATATGTGCAGCCTTTTATAATAGGATTCAAACTTTAGCATTTACATAACAACTTATCCAATCAACTTCTATTCCCATGGCATACATACACAGCCCCCAATATTGAACAATCAACAATTTTAACAACACATTTATAAGTCTAGACCAATAATTTGTCACCAACCAGGTGTACATAATTTCACCAATCAATATCACAGGGAACACGAGAAATCAGAGGTGTGTATACCAGAACCGATGAAGTTATGAACTGAAGGAATGTATGTTATTGCCGTCACACGAACATCGTCTAAATATGTTGTGCAAAACGGACTCCATCCCGAAGCCAGAATGTCCCCGCCGTGGCCCGACGGCCACCGCCGCCGTCGGCCACCACCGCCATTGTTGTTCACGTCGGACATCGGAGACAAGGGATGGGTCGTCGTAAGACGTCGCCGTTAATCTCATCTCTCATCTCCCCTCTGCTTTCTTTCCCTCACCCTTCTTTCTCTATTCGCCACCGTGCGTCGCCACTAGTCGGCGGTGATCGGCTCCTCTTACTTCATCACTATTCTTCCAGGTTTAGGGGTGTTGGTGAGTCGTTTTAAAAAAAAGATACAAGAAGAAGGGAAGTGGGGATGTGGTCTGCCAGAGGGTTTTAGACGTCGGAGTACCATTCTCAGGTCACCGGAAATTGTGTGGAAGAAGACATGTGCGGCGGCTAAAGTGTTTTTGTAGGGTTTGTTGAATGAGAATCAGAGGTTTAGGAGAAAATTATATTTAAATAGGTAGGGTTTTAGGTTAATTGGGTTGGGTCCATGTGCGTGAACCCGCTAAACGATTAGGCGTCTCGCTCAACAGACTGATCCGGGTTTATTTAAGTAATTTAAGTGAATGAACCTCCCGTCACGGATTATTATTGTTTCATAAACAATAATAACAATAATAATAATCATAATAATAATAATAATGATGTTAATAAATACGCGTGTTACTAAAATGCCCTTCTCTCGACAACGAGAGTACGGGTTGTCACATTCTCCCCATGTTACCGGAATTTCGTCCTCGAAATTTAGGCAAAGGTTACACGAAGCGCTCTATATGTATACATAGATTCCATTACTATACTTAGATACAAGCAGTTTCGCGAAAGTCCACAGAACGAACATGTAAACCACATGGCACATAAAATCTCATAGCACGAAAATCACGTAGCAAAAAAAAATCCACAGAGTTCGTACGTATTTTACTTAGTATAGAATTTCACAAAATTACTTATAACATCCAAGAAATGTACCGGAAAACCGAAGTGTCACATTATCCCCAAGTTCAAGAAATTTCGTCCCGAAATTTAGCACGCAGCCACTGACAAGCTAGTGTGTTTAAACGTTTTCGTGGGGCGTCACATCATCCCCTTGTTGGCCTGAGATTTCTTACCGAAATTCAGTTGTAGCCTCAGTGCTGGAAGTATAGTTTGCAAACAACTGGGGATACATGCGCATCAGCTGGTTTTCCCGTTCCCAGGTAAACTCTGGGCCACGGCGTGAGTTCCAACGAACTCGGTTTGTTGGTTACCCTATGCTAAAGGGTTTTGATTTCTTGATCCCTGATCTCAACCGGTTCCTCAACGAAGCGTTGTTTGTTGCTGATCACAAGTTCCTAAAAGGAACAACGAATGTTTCATCTGACAGACACTTCTTCAGATTAGGCATGTGAAAGACGTTGTGTACCGCACTCAGCTCTTCAGGCAGGTTTAGTCTGCAAGGCTACCTTACCGATCCTTTCGGTAATTTCGAACGGTCCAACATATCGCGGATTAAGTTCGTCCCGTTAGCCAAAACGTACCACACCCTTCAAGGGTGAACTTTAAGTAGAACCCAATCTCTGACTAGGGGTTCTAGGGGTTTCCTACGCGTATCCGCGTAGCCTTTCTGAGGGTCTAGAGCTGCCGCCATGCGTTGTCTTTTCAGGGCAATCCTACCCGTTATGTCAAGTGCAAGTTCTGGGCCGGTAATTTGGCTTCCGCCCAACGTAGAGGTGACCGGCATCAGCGTCCGCGCGATGCCTCAAATGGTGCTGCCTAAATGCTAGTGTGGTAGCAGTTGTTGGAAGAGAATTCTTCAAAAAGGAAGTGTCACTCGTATCCAAGGTCGATAACACATATTCTTAGCATGCCCTTGGGTGTTTGGATGGTGCGTTTGGCCTGACCATTAGTTTGCGGTCGATAAGCAGTGCTCGTGCCTACTGTGAGCCAAAGGTCCTTGTTCACAGCTAGTAACGAATCGGATGCAAAGCGGGGGTTTCGATCAAAAGTGATAGAAGTTGGCACTCCGTACCCAGCATCTACTTCTGTCAAGTAGATGATTGCAATTTCAAAAACTTACCGGTTTCCTTGGTTGCGTGTCGTTACTAGCAGACATTTCGTTAATGCCTTGGATAGGAATAAATTAGATGGAAGCATCTCATAGATCATCTTCCAATTGCTGGAGTTCCGGACATTTGAGCATCTCTCGAATGCTAGGTGATGCCCCTTTTGAGTTCAAATCGTGAGAGGTTGTGTACACGGTCGAGAAATGCGGGCTTCGCGAGGCCCAAGTTACGTGTTGAAAACTCAGCGTAAGGCGGTTTGCTTCGTAGAAGTACCAGGGTAGAGCGTAGGAGTCGTCCTGATCCCCACTGGTTTTCGGAATAGGCTCGGACGTCGTCGAAAGAAACAAGTGTCGAACTTTGACAGGATGGAATAAATTCGAGTGTCGTAACTAGGTGTTGATTGTATCGATTTCGGAGAACAGTGCTTGCGATACCCGTTACCCCCGGGGTATCCTTGGCTCATTGCCCTAGCGAGTAACATTCGTAGGAAGTAATTCGTTCAAACGGAGATTTGTGCAGAGTAGAGTAGGATAAGGATCATGGAATCCGTGAAACATAATACAAGTAGCGAGATAACGCAAGAAGGGTAGCCAAAATTGATGCGTTTAACTTGAGACAAAACATAAAGGCTTTGGGATCGGCAATAGGGATTTATCTGATGTCGATGAGGTAGTTGGTGGTACACAAGCTATGGGCGTTTAGAATGCAGAATGTTGCTTGCTGTTAAGGGGCGTTACGTCGATGTGGTTAGCGCAAAATGAAGTAGCTAGAGAGGGATGGTCGTCGTGCGGGTCTGTAGGTTTCAGGGTTTACTGAGACGTCTGGCAGGATGTGATTTCTCAGGTCGGTACAAAATCAAGTTCGAGTAGGTTGCTCTAAGTCGTGTAGATGAGTTTGAAGTAGCGCTTGCGTCGTCGGGGGGGGGGGGGGGGGGTTGATGTGAAACTGCGAAAACGGGCTCTCGAAAAAGCACGATTGAGGTAAATGTTGCCAATTTTCAGGGTTTATGAAGTTTGTCGACCAAAGGTCGATCTTGCCGAATTCATTAATCTGGAGAGAAATCTGGTCAAGGTTCCCGTATGAAGAAACGTGGATATTGTGATGAAGAAACGGTAGAAGCGAGGATACCATCTGGAGTAATAAACACAGATCCGTACAAAAGCTAGCGAAAGGATTCACGGAATCAGAAAAGTCGTCAAAGAATAATGGTTTCTAGCAAATGAAGGATAAGGTAAGCATCAAGGTCACCGTACTCGTCGGTGGGTTGACTGGCTCGTGTCTTCGTCTTGCCACGCTGCCAAATACGCCGGTTTGTAAGAAAGATATCAATTTGCTGGGTTTTGGGGCATGCTAAGGTATTAGGTTGTTCTTGAATAGGGGTTAACCATGTAACGAGAAATTAGGGAGAAATAACTTTGTGGTCGATGGAAATGTGATACGATTGCTGGCACTACAATGAGGAGCATACACCACACATGCTTTTCATGTTCGAGACGTGCAAACAGAAACCCGAAAGGTGTAGACTTACTAGAAGGCTTCAAGAATCTAGGTGATCAGTCGTATGAGGGAACAAGTCTCACTACTTAAGTCGGGAAAAGAAATACGCAAGTAAAAAGTATGCGAATGACGTCATCATTCCTTCTAATATCCCATGATATAGGAGTGGCTCCCCCTCGTCGATTCGTTCTCGTAACTCCTCTATGTGCTTCGTAGCTGGGCAGGTTTATCGAGTGGACGTCCCTCGTGTCGATTTGCAGTCCATGGATGATATTAGGAATATGTGGACAAGGGCGTGGAATAACTGGTTCCTTGCTCTTAGTGTATCGTGGTTTCGAACCACAACTTAGGAGGACTCGCTCCTGTTTAACGCGTAACACGCTTGCCTAGCCTTCGTATGGTCCACTGTGGTAAATACTAAATATACGCATACATACTAACACATATATGCTAATTATACACATACACACATGCGTGTTCACACATATAAGTTATGCACAAGTAAATGCCGTTAGCCTACCATTTCCAGGTGAGTATCTGAGGTTGACGAACCTTGCAATCCGGAGTGTGGTGTCGTTGTGGTTTCCACTAAAGAACGGTTATAGTCTGGTTTTCATATAAAAATATTTTATTTCCCAAACGCAAAAATATTTTATATTTAAAACCTAGTTCGCTATAACCAATGGCTCTGATACCAATCTGTCACACCCTCAAAATCCACACGCGGAGTATTACCGCGAGGCGTGTGACGACCAGGATCTTAGCCACTAATTATTTGGAACCGTTTAGTTATTATTTCAAATAATGGTATAATTAGCGACCAATTTTAAATTTTTCAAAACATAGCTTGAGTTTGCAGCGGAAAGGAAAGAAGAACACATCGTAATTTAAAACCACAAGTTGTTCATATGAAACTTACGAACCACGCACTTCATCCGATTGCAACGTCCGTCCAGAGCTGTATCGAGCAACCTGCAAAGCATGCAGTAGAGTGTCAACATAAAGTTGGCGAGTTCACGTGTTTGTAGTTTTCCAGTTTTTAATTCCAAAAACTTGTTTTAACCAGTTAATTTATCCGTTTATACATGCCATGGGGAGCTACCCCACAAGTGAGCGACTAAACTGTTTTTCCAATACCGAATACTATTCATCCGTACGTTTCCGTAGAGTGCCCCGTTTGTCAATGTTCTATCATCATTGACGATTTTGCCAGAGTACATTAGTTCACGCCCGATCCCATACGCGGGCACGGTGTGAGGTTGGTGAGACCTAAATAGCGCTATCAACTAATAACCCGTTCGCCCGACCCCGGCGACTAATCGGTATTAAGTAGTAGGGACTTGAGTGATAGAGTTTCGTTTAGTGTTGCTCGTTGCATTTCCGTACAAACAGTAATTAACTAAGAGTCCCGCATAAGGGGAGAAAAGTAGGTTTGTATCCCTCACAGGAGATAGTGTTGTTACCCGTATCCCACACAAGGAGATAGAAATACCGTATCCCGCACAAGGAGATAGTAAGCAATCCCAAACCAGGAAAAGTTGTTTCGTTCCGTTTCCCAACCACCAGGAACGCATGCTTTAAGTAAAAAGTAGTGAACTCACCTTTGCTTTGCTCGGTTGACAATTTACTCGTGTTACGTTGGTCAACCATACCCTATTATGGTTATTAATATTTATTAGGTTCGTATGCAGGTAATGTCATGTATAAATTACACGTATCTAACACATAGCATGTAAGTCAATCCATCATGTAATCATGTAGAGCATGCAAGTCAAGCTGTCATGTAACACGTAGAGTATGTGAGCCTTATTTAAAATTCATAGTGAAAGCCCAATAGTGAGAACAGTAATCAATGTACGGTCCAAATAAACGTACAACTCAAATAAGAGTGTGCGGCCCACTTAGAGTGTGCGGCCCGAATATAAGTGTACGGTCATGCAATATTGAGTTGTACACTGTGCAACTTGTGTTTGTAAACTCAAAGTATGCGACTATTTCAAATAGTTCAGACAATATTTCTTTCAAGTTTACCCGATCAAGGTAGCACCAAAACAAGATTTCAACATCACAGTTCCCTAAACATCTATCATATGATTCTTGTCATCATTAACCTAATATAACATATATGAACCTTTTCGAAGAACACCAACACAGAAACATTCATTATTTGTTCGTATGCAAACAAGTCCTCAACTTCATCATTCCTAGGTTCACTAATTAATCAATATCCTAATAATCAATTTATTTAATCATTTCTAGCAAACCCACTAACGTTCACTTATTAATTAAAAATCATCAATGTACTCGACAAGCATATCACCGGATACGAATAAACAGTTTACCATTCAAACCTTTAAGGATTAACAAGTACTACAAAACAATTCCCAAAAAATATATGTGCAGCCTTTTATAATAGGATTCAAACTTTAGCATTTACATAACAACTTATCCAATCAACTTCTATTCCCATGGCATACATACACAGCCCCCAATATTGAACAATCAACAATTTTAACAACACATTTATAAGTCTAGACCAATAATTTGTCACCAACCAGGTGTACATAATTTCACCAATCAATATCACAGGGAACACGAGAAATCAGAGGTGTGTATACCAGAACCGATGAAGTTATGAACTGAAGGAATGTATGTTATTGCCGTCACACGAACATCGTCTAAATATGTTGTGCAAAACGGACTCCATCCCGAAGCCAGAATGTCCCCGCCGTGGCCCGACGGCCACCGCCGCCGTCGGCCACCACCGCCATTGTTGTTCACGTCGGACATCGGAGACAAGGGATGGGTCGTCGTAAGACGTCGCCGTTAATCTCATCTCTCATCTCCCCTCTGCTTTCTTTCCCTCACCCTTCTTTCTCTATTCGCCACCGTGCGTCGCCACTAGTCGGCGGTGATCGGCTCCTCTTACTTCATCACTATTCTTCCAGGTTTAGGGGTGTTGGTGAGTCGTTTTAAAAAAAAGATACAAGAAGAAGGGAAGTGGGGATGTGGTCTGCCAGAGGGTTTTAGACGTCGGAGTACCATTCTCAGGTCACCGGAAATTGTGTGGAAGAAGACATGTGCGGCGGCTAAAGTGTTTTTGTAGGGTTTGTTGAATGAGAATAAGAGGTTTAGGAGAAAATTATATTTAAATAGGTAGGGTTTTAGGTTAATTGGGTTGGGTCCATGTGCGTGAACCCGCTAAACGATTAGGCGTCTCGCTCAACAGACTGATCCGGGTTTATTTAAGTAATTTAAGTGAATGAACCTCCCGTCGCGGATTATTATTGTTTCATAAACAATAATAACAATAATAATAATCATAATAATAATAATAATGATGTTAATAAATACGCGTGTTACTAAAATGCCCTTCTCTCGACAACGAGAGTACGGGTTGTCACAATAACCCCGCTGGCTAACTTTGGTGTTAACCAGTGTTTCATCATTGGCGCCATCCGCTTTTAGCAAAACCACTCTCATCTCTTTTTCTTTTCGAAAAACTCGTCAAAATGGCCGAAAACAACCCTTCTCACCCAGTGGATGGAGACGTTTCTTCTTTTGAACTCATTGCGGACAACACACACGTCCAAAGAGGTCAAAGGAATGAAATTATCCAAGAAGGGCCGATGAACAACGATTTCCCTAGTATTTTCGGGAGTGCATCCAGGGTTGTTACCCAAAACACAACTGGTGCTACTTTCCAAACCCCACCTAGGATCATCACTCAAACCACAAACGGAGCTACCTTTCAGCCTCCGTCAGAGGTAGTCCAACAAACACCCCCACAGGTGCAAACACAGAGCCATGGAGCTGGCCCCTCAGCTCCATCGGACCAAGCACAACTGAACTTCTCCGCACTCCTAGGGCTACCCGAAGGAAAAACTCTGGCTTCCTGGTATGCTGAACAAGTGGCGTCCATAAACCTTGTCTACAAACAACTCAGTGCGCAGCAAGCTTTGCTCCAAGCACAAGCTCACCAGTCAGCATTTGTCACTCCACTGCAAAGGCCCTTGAGCGCTCCTACGCCTCAACAGGCCAATGCATACAACCTGCGTCCTTAGTCACTACCTCCACTGCATGTTAGAAGGCCAAGCGCGCACAACACGCGCGATACTTA